>JADLZL010005114.1:0-42699 GCA_015844335.1 Chrysopogon serrulatus | reverse complement strand
GAAATTTGCATGAATGAAGAGACTGAGGGGCAAGGAGCTAGCCGTGGACCCACCATTTATATTATGTTTCTTTTCTTTTACTTTCATAAGCTGCATCTTTAGGTTGTTTTCTTTTGCTTTGTAAAGTTACAGTTGTACTCATTGCTATGCAGCCCGTAAAATCTGTAGATAGTTCTCGGCAATGAGTGTTTCTGTCTTTCTGCTATCTACCTGGGGCCAATTGCCCATCAGAATCTCCTGTTCATGTGAGCGAGGAAGCCTGTGCTTTTTTTTTTTTTTTTTTTTTCTGGTTCAAGAAATTATGTCATTACCCAGTGTATTTTTGCAGAAAGTATATGTTGGGTGTGCATCCTACTTGGCGTGCACGACCAAAAACTAGGATTCGTGTAATCATTATCTTATAATACACTATTATAATTATTAATTATTAATAAATACAATGCAAGCGGTTCTCTTGCTTGTAGAGTAATTCGGAAGCGGAAAAGAAAACCACATAGACAATCGAGCTTACCGCGGAAGCCCGATCTTTTATACTATTATAATAAGCAGAAGCAGGTATCCAGCATAGCGTGATAGAAGTAACGAGATTTAATTACTTGGCAGCCACTGACATTTTTAAGGTTGCAACACTCTAACACGTGAGATCTAGTACTATTATACACATGCGCGATCTGACCATATAAAATCTTTACAGATTTATTAAATTCCCTCGAGGGCGATTGGCGGCAGATCGTGTGCATGTGAGCGTTTGAAATTGTCTCCCGTCTGCCATGCTCTGAGCTGCATTGCATTGCATGCCTAACGAACGGGACACACGAGTCAACACATATATGGCGGTGTGCATGTGAGAGTCCATGTTACCTCGGTCAACACAACAATACTCCAGTTGTTAGTGTTATATTTATTTATATTTGAAGAAGAATTTTTCCCTTTTGTTTACAAGGGTCGTCAGTCGGTCAGAGGGTATTTGAGCGTACAAAATGGCATAGTAGGTTGAGGCTCCATCATTTCATTGACATATCCAGCTATCCAGGGATGAGACAGAGAAGCAAATGTAGCCTACCTACTCATACATTACCGCTTGCATGGTTTAAAGCTTGCAACGTGTATGTGCCAGATAGAGGTACTCCCTCCGTCCCTAAAAAGAATGTCGCCGTGAAATACGTGCCACAAGTTTAACTTGATTTATAGAAAATACATGTAATGTTTATGTTTTCAAATAATTTGGTTAAAAAACTAGATCCAAAGATATTTCCGATGATACTAATTGATAATATTTATTATTTATTAAAATTGCTTTGGCATTTATTTCTTTGGAAAGCGGTGATATTCTTTTTTTTTAGGGACGGGGAGTAGAAACGATGTACCCCCTCCGTTTTCAAATTAAAGTTGTTTTGATTTTATCAATAAATTTAATTTACTATAATCTAGATATAGTGTATGTTTGGATACATAACAAATTCTATATATAAAAAAAATTAAAGCGACCGACAAATTAGAATGGAGAGAGTAGAAACCGGCATCTACTGTAGTTTTTTTTTGGTTGTGTTGAGAGACATAGTAGTATGATGCCGCCTTAGATGACCAGAAATAGAAATATATTTAAACATTTACCGTTACAATTTCAATAATTCAATAATTCTATAGTCGATGAACTATCTTGCTACCGATAACTTAGCAATTGTGCACAAATGATGTAGCATTTTTTGTTGCGTGGCTAACAACAAGAATATATTCTTAGTCTAAGAAACTCGAGTTCTGATTTCTTAGCCGAAAGTTGGATTTCTTTTTTTTTTTTGACAAACTAGATTTCTTAGCTAAAATTGGAAGTTTCTGAGTCTATAATCAACAAACTTTCCATTGACAGCTACATAGAAAGCAAGCGTGAGCTAGAATGATATGGCATTCTTGTCGCGTAGCAACAAGAGCATGTTCTTAGTTCGACAAAATTAGGGTTCCAACAAACCGTGTTTCTAAGCTAAAACTGGATTTTCCGACGAACTAGATTTCGCAGCTAAAATTGGATGCCCAACAAACTACATGCTAGTATCGGCTAATGTTTTCACAAGGGTTCCACGCTGCCTCTACAGCATCATTCATATTCACAGGCCATTTCCAGTAAGCAGCAGTCAGCCAGCAAAGCCGTAGGAGGGCAACAACGCCACGCCAGGCCAGGCCATCATCATCGGGCGCCCGAGGAGGCCGCGCTGACCGCGTCAACGCTGCGCACGTCAGCCCGGGCGCGGGGCCCGCGGCGAGCAGTGCCACCGCACGCGGAAAAAGGGCCTGCCACGTCGGCCACGTGCTTCCGAAAGAAGGCAAAAAAAGGAGGCGCGGGCGAGGAACATTTGTGCCTTGGCTTCGCTGCTGTGCTCGCTGCTCGCTGTGCATCCCTCGACCTGCCCTGCCCTGTCCCTCTCACTCCCCAATCCATCTCTCTCTACTCTCTCTCTCCTCTCTCTGCCTGCCCCTCCTTCCCTTGCTTTCCTCGACACAATCCATTATTCCTTCCCCCCTTCGCTTCGCTTATTCCCCACTCACTTCCCCTTCCTTCCACACCGCCGCCTCCGGAGAAGGAAGGGTCCACGGCGGCGTCCGTCCGTCCGTCCTTCCCCGGGACGCGCTTGACTCGGCTCGGCTCCGCTCGGTATCGCTCCTGCTGCTCGGCGGCGGCGGCGGCGGCGTCCCCGGCTGGTGGTGGCCTCGCGCAGTCGCGCGCGCGCACCTGGTGGCTGGTGCTGTGCTCTGCGAGGTGCGCGGCTCCTCGCGCGCGCCGCCCGATGGGGCGGGATCGCAAGGCCGCCGCCCGGGACCCGGCGTGATTCGCCCCGATTCGGATCTCGGCGCGTCCGCGTGCGGGAACCAGTGAGTTTTTGGTTTTCCTTCTCTTCCCCGGCGGCTTGGTGCTCGTCGGCGTGGGAGGCGGAGGTTACCCGGCCGATCTGGTGCTCGCGCCGCCCGGAGAGGTGGTGCTGGGGCCCATTGCCTAGGAGGAGGAGGCGGAGGAGGTAAGCCAAGTCCCTCGTCCCCGTCTCATGGGGCTCGCGCCGCCGGAGCTGGGCCAGTTCGACGGGTGGGAGAGCTCCGGGGAGGAGGAGCGGGAGCGGGAGCGCTGGGGCTGGTGCCGCCGCAGCCGCCGCAGCCGCCGCGGGAGCAGCAGGCGCCGCGCGGCCGCCAAGGGCGCTGCCGCCGACGACGCCGACGACGCCGCGGTCGCCACCGGATGCTGCATCCGCCTCTGGCCCGTCGGGACGTGCCCGCCGCAGCCGCCGCCCAGGTCCAAGGTCGACACCTCCACCAGCAGCGCCAGCACGCACGGCGGTAAACGTCTCTTTCCCTCCCGTCACCTGGATGGATACCCTACCCGCTCGCATTGTGCTCTCTTCGCTGTCTTGCTCGCGTAGTAGATGGGATTTGCGAGTGTAAGTGGCCATAATTGCGACGCCGTACTGTGAGCCGTGATTTCCTTCTGGGTAATGATGGAACAGACGTCGCACATTTTTTTTGTCACCTGATGTTGAACTCGCAGCTGATTGATGGTAAATGCTGTTATGCTGTGTTTCGAGGGAGATACAGTATGTGCGACTGCGGCTTGCTATATCCTTGTATTCAGCATTGAATTGAATTTGTGTATGGACGACTGGTAATCATTGCCTTCAGGGCACATCCTGTAGGAACTAGCATCTTTCTTCCTGAGCAGCAGGGCACATGATAGTTTGTGTTCTGAGGATCAAGTGTGAGTGGACCAGCGTCATTACTGGTTTCCTTATTATCTATTTTTAGAATAGCGTGTGTTGTTTTTGGCTCAGTACTGTTGGCACTAGATGTGTAGCAAACTTAGAGTTTCTGTGCACGGGAAAGAATGCTATCGCCTTCTCCATTGTTGCAAATAGTTTTTGGTGCGTTGACTCATACACCTGACTTTGATTTTGATGTTGTAGTGTACTCATGTCAACAGCAGGCGTGATGTTTGAAATCGTTGTGGTTTTTTCAAAAGAACAAAGTAAATTTCTCAAGGAGTCCGGTATTAGCTTGTTGTGGCTACAGTTTAGTTGCTATTTACTGTTTGTTATGCTCAGTATGGTACTGTACCTCATAGAAATGTAAGCCCAGTTAATTGATGCGCTGTACTATGCTATGCCGTGGAGCCTACTAACTTGGTATTCACTCCCAGTGATAGATTCCTATCATAGGCTACATAAGTGTTATGATAATGAGTACAAAGGTCATGTTGATTAGTTAATCTATCCCAAAGTAAAATAAGAAAAAAAGCCAAAAAGGCTCACTTCAAAGACAAACTCACCTCTAGAAGGTTTGTCACCATCTGCTGAATAGATTGTGCGGCAATTTTATGCATGAAAAAAGAAACTAAAATAGTATAGAAATAAACAGAGAATGATTTATAATTCTATGGAGTCTAGATAGCAATTAATTCTAGTACGAGTTGAAATGCCTTTTCATACTTGCAACTAAATGACTAATAAACTTAGAAGTATGAAAGAATGTGATGAAATGATGCCAGTTAGCATTTCGATACTTTTAGTAGAAACATAAAGTGCTCATTTTTGTATTTACAACAAGGATTTAAATGAAAATAATGAATTAGTGCACCTCCTGTAAGTTGGTACATTAACTGATACTATCTTTAGCATGATCTACTGCATTATTGGATGCTTCGTAAGTCATTATGAACGTAGGCTGTCCGGTTGTGTGACGTTCATGTGATATCCTTTTCTATATTTTGCTTCGGTTTTCTGGACTTTAATTCTTGTTGTTATATTTATATACTTCAGTGACCTTTATGAGATGCTTTCAAGGAAGCTGGATAAAGCATGTATTTTGCCATACTCAAAATGTGCAGATTGAGCGTTTGTTCTGATCATATTGTCTGTTGGTATGGCATACTAAACTGTTATAATTTCATGGAACAGCAGAGAAGTCAACAGAAAAAGGTAGCAGGAATCAACCGTCGCTTTGGTAGTCTCAGGTTCTACAACAACCAGTAATGCTGAAAGCAGTTCATCCGCATCTAAAGTCGGAGAAGAGATAAAAGTTGCCTCTCAACTGCGCAAGTTTGCATTCAATGATCTAAAATGTGCTACACGGAACTTCAGGCCTGAAAGCCTTCTTGGAGAAGGGGGTTTTGGATGTGTTTTTAAAGGTTGGATTGAAGAGAATGGAACTGCACCCGTGAAACCTGGCACAGGTCTCACAGTTGCTGTCAAGACGCTAAACCATGACGGGCTTCAAGGGCATAAAGAATGGGTGGTATGTGCTATGTTTTTTACCTATTTTCAAGTTCATATATCATCTTGTTTATGTGTTTTCAATTTCAATTCATGATAACTGCATCTGATACTCTGTTTTAATTTGATCTTTTCCAGGCTGAAGTTGATTTCCTTGGAAACCTTCACCATCCCAATTTGGTCAGGTTGATTGGATATTGTGTTGAAGATGACCAAAGGTTGCTGGTGTATGAATTCATGCCTCGTGGCAGTTTGGATAACCATCTTTTTAGAAGTATGTATCTGCCTTATTCCTTGGTGATTGTAGCATTAAGTTCTCTTTAGGATTCATCTTTTTATCTTAAGCAAATAATAATGTATCATATAGGGTGCATGTTGTTCTGCTGTATTTATTTGTGTAGCTTAGACAACCTTAAGATGGAAATGTTGAACCTTAAGTAAACCGTTATGCTTTCTACTATAGGGTCTCTTCCTCTCCCATGGGCCATCAGAATGAAGGTTGCACTTGGAGCAGCAAAGGGTCTGGCTTTCCTTCATGAAGAAGCAGAAAGACCAGTCATTTATCGTGATTTTAAAACATCTAATATACTGCTGGATGCGGTAAGTTAATGAATAGGATTATGCAGTTTGTGCCTCATGATTTACATACCGTTGCATCGTATGACATATTATATTGCTTGTGCAGGAGTATAATGCAAAGCTCTCTGATTTTGGGCTTGCGAAAGACGGACCTGTAGGCGATAAAACTCATGTCTCTACTCGAGTAATGGGAACCTATGGATATGCAGCACCAGAATATGTTATGACTGGTAAGTGTATCGTCCCTCCCTTTTATTTACACAGAGAGGCAGACCTTGAAGTCTAGAACTACTGTCAGCAAGGAAGATCACTTCTGTAGAGAGGTGTAAAAATGTTTTAATAAACACAAGAGGTAATGAAATTTTTCCCTGGACCTGCACCGGTGCAACAGTTGAGTGTCCATTGCACTCTGGTGAGCAGGCTGGTCACTGCCAGTGCTACCACTGAGCAACGAACTCAGATTCAGCTTACCTGTCTGGAAGTTTCTTGTCCTAAAATTGGATATCTGCCTGTTGTGTATTTAAAAACAATGTTAGACTTCTATGGAGACATTTAAAGTTGGAAGTTATGCTTGTTGGGTAAAGGGGTATGTTTGTACTGGAGTAATGATGTTTACCATATCTTCTTTACCATATCTACCTAAGATGGGTAAAGGGGTTTGTTCAGAACCATAAAATGCTAATGTACACTGGAAAATACGAAGCATTTGTTACAATGTTTGCAACTGTACATGTGTATTTGTTTTACAAAACCTTTATATGTAGTGAAAATTTAAAACACGCTGGCAGGGGCAAATTTAAAAGGTTTATCAGCTAAACTGTGGAAATGGGGATGGTAGTTTATGTAGAATGTAGATATTCTCAGTGAGTTGACCCAGCAATCAACAGATCCTAAGGAAAAAAAATCATTATGTTTACCTAGTTTGTTTGTTCTTTGGATAAAGTGTTTGCCTAGATTTGCATTGTCTTCACATTCACGATGTTTAAGGAATAATTTGACTACCTTGTTCTCATAAGATTTAAACATCTGGTTACTGGTTACACATCTGGTCTTTGTTTGACATGCTTTTTTTTTTTTTTTTTTTTTTGTCCCACTTTTTTCAGGTCATCTGACATCCAAGAGTGATGTCTACAGCTTCGGGTCGTGCTTCTTGAGATGATGTCAGGGCGCAGGTCAATGGACAAGAATCGCCCTAACGGCGAGCATAACCTCGTTGAATGGGCGCGCCCCCTCTTAGGAGAGAGGCAGCGCTTTTACAAGCTTATTGATCCTCGCCTTGACGGCAACTTCTCAGTGAAGGGTGCCCAGAAGGCGGCACAGTTAGCGCGTGCCTGCCTCAGCCGGGACCCCAAGGCGCGGCCCTTGATGAGCCAGGTGGTGGAGGTCCTCAAGCCACTGCAGAACCTCAAGGACATGGCGAGCGCCTCCTACTTCTTCCAGACGATGCAAGCTGAGCGGATGGCTCACTCGAGCAGCATGAATGGGAGGAGCAGCCATGGCTTCAAGACGCAGAGCCCGTTCGGGCGGAACGGGCAGCAGCCCGTGAGGAGCCTCTCTGATGGGCCCCGTGCCTCCCCGTTCCGCTACTCGCCAAAGCCGAACGTGAAATGAGTGGAGGTGGAGGCACATGGCTGCGGTTTTCTACTGGTTGAAGGCAAAGGCCCCTGGTGATGAAACCTGGTTTGTTGGGGGTGACTGGTTCGGGCCGTGCATTGCATTGGGCATCCAAGTCGAACCATAATTGATGTGTGTTGTAGATTGACATGTGCACAAAGGAAAAGGATATAGGCGAAAAAGGAGGTGTAGGTATCGGAGTTTCCTTGGTGGATGGATGTTTGCTCTGAGGTTTTAACTGAATGAATGCTGATGGACCGTTGTTATATATTTTTGCCCCCAGACAAGTAAGGTAGGTTTAGGTGATTTCCTTGGCCTTGCTGCGGTGTGCGGCGCCTCGTGAATCTTTCTTGGCGATAGATAGATAGTTGCTCGTGTTAGGTCTGATGAAGAGAAATGCTTCGATCCTGCCTTTCGAAGCAAACGAAAGAGGATTCATTATTTTTTTCAACCTCACATAGAACAATGTGATCTCGACGTAGCCATTATTAATTTTACAAATCTGCAGCCTCGAATTCATGGGGAATTCGTGTAACCGGAATGGCAGATGTCCGGAAGCTTGCACTCGTCGAGATCCAAGTGCAGCACGGTTTCAGGCTTTCCGGGACGCTCTGTCAGGCAGGCAAAGCAACGTGGGTGAGGGTTGTTCTGCTATAATCTGCTCCGCCTTCGTCGCCAAGAAATCGACGGAAATGGAAACCCTCCCTGTTGCCAGGTCGTCGTCCTCCATTGCTATTTCTACTCGAGAACAGAACAGAACAGTATTGTGACTTGTGAGTGAATTTCTTGGACTAACGTGCACTCGTCGAATCGAAAGATAAAATGTGCACATGGCGATGGGGTGGTGAGCGAGAGCGATCAAGTCACGTCGGAATCACACAAGGATCGCTGGCTGGCTGGCTGGCTGCTTGCGTGCCATACTTACCAACCAAATTGGTTTTCTTGAGGTCACCTCAAATTTATTTCTTCGAATCGACGAACAAAAAGGGTCTTCGAAATACATATCACCATGGAATAGTAGGTTTTCTTCAGGTTACCATAAGTTTATTCCTTTGTAAGGAAAAAAATGTCTTCTAGATATATCACCACGAAAGAATAATAGTAAAAAGAATATTGTTACCTAAATTTGTTCTGACAATTTTTAATGAAAGAAGGGAAAGGGGAAAAGTGGTTTTAACTTTTCTAGATATAATAGTGTTATTACTGTGCATGTTAAAAGAACTTATAACAGCCTACGAATTGGAAGAGATGTAGCACCAAAAACTAGCTGTTTTACTTTGGTATATAGTGACATGCCTTTTCTTTTTTTACAGATGAAAATGAAAATGGTGACTAGTCACTTTCCATGTACGGGCTGGAGGCCGAAAATCTCAAGAAAAGTACAGGTCCTTGCTTCGAAGCCCTTTCTATTCTTCACCCACAAAGGACTTTTGATTGATCATCATCAGGTCTCAACAATGGCAATGAACATGAGACCCACACGGCAGTGAGCCGTGATTTTCATCCATCCATGAATTCAAATTCATTCAAACTTTAAAGTTGAAACGACACCGCTGCTGCTTCCGGTTGGGACCACCAACCAAAACCAAACCGAAAGCCAAAACCATAACCAGGAAGGCAAGTGGCCTGCTCCTAGGGGAGGAGGCGTCTAGGGCAACCGGGTCTCGGCGTCTAGGGCAACCTAGGCGACTCGAGAAAGGTAGTGCGTCGGCGGCTGATCCTTCTTCCCATCTCGTCGCCCGAGATTGATCCTCTCCGTTCTGTCTCGCCTGTAGGATCCCGTCCTGTCTCCTGTCCTTCTCGATCCTCCTCACGGCGGATCTTGTTCCAGGAGTCCACGTTGTTTCGCCTTGGTGTCCACTCTAAAACCCTAAACCTAGTTTTGCTAACCTTCACCGAGTGTCCACGTCCTTCAGCCGTCTGACGCGAGTTAGGGTTCGTCGTCCACACGTGGTGGTGACCGGATGGAGGGCGTCGAAGGCATGATGAAGGGATTGCGTTTGTCGGAGGAGGAGCGGAAGAAGATCCGCATCGGAAAATCCTCGCTAGACCCAGGCAGCGAGGGCTTTCCGAAGGCGTTTGGTAAATTGCTGTCAGAGAAAGAGGTCAGGCCGGGGGTGATCGAGCAGGCGGTAGGTTGGATCTGGTGCCCGATGAAGGGGATCGAGTGTAAGAGTCTGGGGGACAATTGCTTCCTATTCACGTTCTTTCAGGCGGCGGGGAAGAGGAAGGCTTTGGAGGATGGCCCCTGGATGATCTCGAAGGAGGTGCTGGTGGTGGCGGAGTTTGATGCATCTAAGTCCATTGATGAAATCAGCTTTGACACGATACCGATCTGGATCAGAATCGCTCGTTTGCCAATGGGGCTGATGAACAAGGAGGTAGCCATAACGATTGGGGATGATATTGGGAGTTTCATGGAGGTGGATTTTGAGAGTGATGACCTTGCGGCAGGGAGGTACTTGAGGGTGAAGGTGAGGATTGATATTCAGAGGCCGTTGCGTCGGGGTGTCATGGTGGATGGAGGAGAAGGAGTTGGCGAACGTTGGTGCCCATTGCAGTATGAGTTCCTTCCAGATTTTTGCTATATCTGTGGAAGAATTGGACACGTGGACAAAGCATGTGCGGTGCAGCTTGCACCAGGAGCAAAGCCACAGTTCAATGGAGAGTTGAGGTACATTCCACCAAAGAGAAGGTTCGGAGGGGAGGGCTGGCGAATTCAGGAGAATAAGAGATCACTGGGAGGGCGTAGTGGAGGATCGGGGTCATGGAGTTTGAGTGGCTCGGGTGGCAGAAACAGCGGGGGAAAATCGAGGAGCGATGCTTTGTCATGGAGGAAACAGGAGTCTGGAGTGGCCGTCCTGGAGAAGGGGGAGGAAGAGGAGGTTCTAAGCCCGTCCAAGCAGGTACCAGTGCCTGCGAAGACACCATCACTTTCGGCAAAAAAGAACCTTGATCTAGCACTGGGTGGAACGGAGAAGGATGCTGAGGGGAACGACCACGGCGCTGTGGAGAAGAGTAGTGCTATGCAAGCACCTGCTCTGGATGGGGCAGCTGACGGCACGGGTGATGTTCTGAAGATGGGAGAGAAAAGAAACACTCCCAAAAAATTTAAACGTCAGTCCAGGACTGGGAAAGGGGTTGAGTTCAAGGAGGATGGGGAGAAGCAGAAGGGAAAGAAGAGAGGTGCAGGGGAGGCGATGGATGTTGATGAGGAGATGGAGCGTGGTGGCAAGAAGGGGAAAGGGGAGAATGAGAAGTCAACTGTTGTTTTTACACCAAATTTGAAGGCGGGGCTGTCGGAACAGCCCTGCGAGAAGAAATGAAGATCATAGCCTGGAATTGCCGCGGGTTGGGGAACGGCGCGGCAATTCGTGGTCTTCTGGATCTCCAGAAGGAGGAGGACCCCGACATCCTGTTCTTGTCCGAAACGAAAATGGACGAGCGCAGGATAGAAGGCTTTAGGTGGAAATTGGGATTGACGAACATGATAGTAAAAGATTGCGATGGGAAAAGTGGTGGTCTCGCACTCTTCTGGAGGAAGGGCATCAATGTGCACGTGCGCTCAGTGTCCAAACTGTACATTGATGCGGACGTGACGGAGATGTCCGGGGTTGTCTGGCGCTTGACGGGCTTCTACGGTGAGCCGAGTTCAGACAAGAAAGCGTTGTCGTGGAAGGCGCTGCGTGTTCTGAATGCAGCAAGGAGGAGGCCTTGGTTGTGCTTGGGGGATTTCAATGAAATCCTACTGAGCTGCGAGAAGGAAGGAGGGCCGCCAAGAGCGCAAGCGTGCATGGACCGCTTTAGAGAGGCGCTGGAGGATTGTGGCCTTGCTGATCTTGGGTTCATAGGCGACCCATACACTTGGCGGAATAACAGCCATACCTCTGACCTCTACGTTCGTGAGCGCTTGGATCGGGCTGTGGCATCTAGTGATTGGATTTCTCAGTTCCCCCTGTATAAAGTCAATAATGGGGAGCCGCGTCATTCCGATCACCGACCGGTCATTGTGACCACGGAGGAGGGGGAGAGAAGTGGACCACGGATGGGTCCAGTGCAGTTTCGTTTTGAGGCAGGGTGGGTGAAGGAGGAGGACTGCCCGGCGATTGTGGAAAATGCATGGAAGAGGACGGTGGAGGTTTCAGGAGGGGGAGTGCAGGAGGCAATTAGAAATGTGGCACAGGAGTTAGGGGATTGGAGTCGTAATATCCTTGGTGATCTGGAGAAGAGGATAAAACGCCTACATAAAACCCTTGAGGAGTGTAGGAGAGGGGCCCTCTCGAGTCGCAATATATCAAGGGAAGAGATACTCAAATTCAAGCTGCAGAGGGTCGGAGGAGCAAAGAAAACCTCATCTTGGGCGACAGAGGGCGAAAGTCCATTGGTTGGAACATGGGGATAGGAATACTAAATTTTTCCACCAATTTGCTACAGAGAGGAAGAAGAAGAGTAGAATTCAAAAATTAGTGAAGGAGGATGGGGCAGTAGTAGAGGAGAGGGAGGAGATAAAATCAATGATTTCTAACTTTTATTCAGACTTGTTTACAAGTCATGCAGTGGGCCGACTTGAGGAACTATTGCTGCATGTGCCCCCAAAGGTCTCTGATGAGATGAATGCAACTCTGATGGCGCCATTTACTATTGAAGAAATCAAACAAGCTCTGAACTCCATTGGGGACTTGAAGGCTCCAGGAGCCGATGGTATGCCCTCTTTATTCTACAAAAAATTTTGGGATATTGTGGGGGATGATGTTTTACGGTGAAGTAATGAATTTCTGAATGGTGGCCCGATCCCCGGCCGGGCTGGAATGAAACAGATGGTGGTGCTGATTCCAAAGGTCCCGAACCCGCACAAGTTAAAGGACCTAAGGCCTATTAGTTTGTGTAATGTGGTATACAAAATCGCTTCCAAGGTACTTGCCAATCGACCGAAAGTTATATTACCTGATATTATATCCCCAAATCAAAGTGCGTTTGTCCCCTGGTCGGTTGATTATCGATAACGTCTCGATTGCATATGAACCGACGCACCACCTGCGCAGAACAAGAGAAGTGGGGTAGATGGTTTTGCAGCCCTTAAGCTAGATATGAGCAAGGCCTACGATAGAGTCGAATGGAGCTTCCTAGAGAAGATGATGGCGAAGCTCGGATTCTGTCGGCCCTGGATAAATTTAATGATGAAGTGCATCGAGACCGTGTCATACCGTATCAAGATTAATGGTGAATTGACGGAGGAGATCAAACCATCGAGGGGGTTACGGCAAGGTGACCCGCTGTCCCCATATCTATTCTTGATTTGTGCGGAGGGTTTTTCAGCTTTGTTGAACGCTGCTGAGATGGATGGCAGCTTGCAGGGGGTTAAAATATGTGAAAGTGCACCGAGTATAACTCATTTACTTGTTTGCAGACGATTCCTTACTTCTACTGAAAGTTGATGAAGAGAATGTAAGCCGTCTGCAACACATACTACAGCTGTATGAGGAGTGCTCGGGGCAGGCCATAAACAAAGAGAAGTCTGCTGTATTGTTCAGTAAGAACACAAGTGATGGGGCAAAACAACAGTTTTTACAAGGAATGGGAGTTCCCCAAGAAAAGAAGAATGATAGATACTTGGGATTGCCGGTTTACATGGGCAAATCAAAGTCCAAAATTTTTGCCTACTTGAAAGATCGAGTATGGAAACGTATCCAAGGGTGGAAGGAAAGACTACTGTCTCGTGCTGGTAAAGATGTGTTAATCAAGTCTGTAGCTCAAGCTATTCCTAGCTATGCTATGTCTTGCTTTGATATCACCAAATCTTTGTGTGATCAGATGAGCACTATGATGTGCCGCTATTGGTGGGCTCAACAGGAGAAAGAGAACAAGCTGCATTGGGTGGCATGGTCGACACTAGCAAGTAGAAAGGAGAAAGGGGGCCTGGGGTACAGAGACCTTCATCTTTTCAACCTGGCCATGCTGGCCAGGCAAGCGTGGAGGATGCTGAAGGACTCTGAATCTCTGTGTGCCAGATTGCTCCGTGCAAAATACTTGTCCGGATGGGCACCTGTTATCTGCCGAGAGAAAAAAACCGGGCATCGTTATACATGGCGGAGCATTCTTAGAGGTTTTCGAGCCCCGGAACAAGGTTTGATTTGGAGAGTAGGAGATGGTACCCAGATCAGAATTTGGGATGACCCATGGATCCCAAAGGGTATTACTCGCAGACCTTGTACACCAAAGGGGAATGTCTTCTTTGTCTAGAGTGTCTGAATCCGATCGATCCCTACACGGGCCAATGGGATAGTGTGATGGTGAGGGAGATTTTCTGGGAACAGGATGTTGCAAACATACTTGCAATCCCTGTACATATTGAAAATGAGGACACTATTGGCTGGCATTTTGATCAGAAAGGAATGTTTTTTCGATCAAATCAGCTTATCATGTGATGGATGACAAT
Source organism: Chrysopogon serrulatus (assembly GCA_015844335.1). Classification (NCBI taxonomy): domain Eukaryota; kingdom Viridiplantae; phylum Streptophyta; class Magnoliopsida; order Poales; family Poaceae; genus Chrysopogon; species Chrysopogon serrulatus. The sequence continues at coordinate 28,824 of JADLZL010005114.1, read as the reverse complement.
GTTCGGAGGAATAAGAGAAAGCAAAGAGGGAGAGGGATCGGCTCGGCAGCAAGAATATGGGAAACAACTTATGGGCCAAAATCTGAAACTCTCATGTCGGCCGAAGGTGAAGCACTTCTTGTGGAGGGTTGCTCATAATAGCCTACCAATGAAATGCAACATGAAACGCCGCCATATTGAGCTAGATACAGTCATCCGGTTTGCAGACGGCTTGATGAGGATGGGGGTCACTTTGTTTTCAAGTGCAAAGTCAGAAGCAATCTTTGGGCGCTGGCTATTGATGGAAGACACCAGGCTACATCTTCTTGATGCACCAAATGCAAAAGAATTTGTCACAAAGATCTTTGAGGCTGCAGCCAAAAACTTGTCTCACTGTCGTGTTTCTTATCCGAAATGGTGGGATGTTCGAATCTTTGTGAATGCAGGAAAGCAACAATTGCCCACCGATACGGTGATCTTTGGGGTTCAGTCCATGGTCAGCAATCAACTGAAGGAAGTGCAGCCAAAAGCCCCAAGTCATGAAAGAACCATCCGCAGGTGGAGCCTGCCAGGGCGACAGCGAGTAAAAATCAATGTGGATGGCTCCTTCTCACCAAATTCGCGGGTTGGTGCCTGGGGCTTTGTTGCCAGAGATGAAGCAGGTGACGTTGTATTGGCGGGCGCGGGCAATATGGGACAGGCGCATGATGCTCTCATGGTTGAAGCCACAGCGTGCCTTAACGCGATCGAGGCAGCGGATCAGTTCGGTCTCGCCCAGATTGAAGTGGAGACAGACTCAACACAGCTGGAAGAGGCCATCAGAACTCGCTCCAGGGACCTCAGTACCTGCGGACCAATCTTCAAAGCTATACGGCGGCTGCTACATCTACGTTTTACCTTCTCAGTTTGCAAACATGTACCCCGTTCATGCAACTCGTCTGCGCACGAGGCTGCTTTAGTTGCTAGAGTTTGGGACCCAGGTTTGACACAAATCTGGACGGATTCCCTACCTAGTCCTGTAAACGTTGCAGTAGCTCGCGATCTTGCTGAGCTTCCGGTGATTAATACAAGGCCATAGAGCCGGTGGGTGCGATCAAAAAAAAAAAAAAAAGGAAGGCAAGTGGCGAGCCGGCGCGGACTCTCCTCTCCTGCCAGGCTGCCACTGCCACCGCCACCGGACATGGTGACTGTCAGGGCCTCCTCGCCCCCCTCGCGAGGGCGGGGTTTTGCTGGCGTGGCACGCGTCCATATATACACGCTAACGCCCGAGGCCCGCGGCGGACGAGAACCAAAACGGCAAAACCCCAATCGCGTCGGCTCCAGCTCTGCCCCCTGCGCTGCTCTGTTCTTCCCCGCTCCTGTTCGCCGCGAGGATCCATCGATCGGTCGGGCAGGGTAATCGATCTCTCCTCGATCGCACTAGTGAATCTCGGATGGGTGCATTGGCGATTTGCTCCTTTGTTGTGTGTTCTTGGAGGGGGCACAGTTTAGGTAGGGTTCTTGGTGGAGGTTTCTTTCCTTCTTGGGGATGGATGGATATCGCTCATAGCTCAGGGGTTTCTTTCCATGTTCTTTCGCGCTCTGCACAGTTTAGGGTTCTTGGTGGAGGTTTCTTGGTGGAGGCTTCTTCTTGTGTAATGGCCTGCAGCTTGCTCAAATCTCTTGCTTTCCCCGGCTCCAGTTGCTTCTCTGCTCGTCTTCTTTCCCCAATGCGGCCCTTTTGCACTTTTGCGACCTTCAGAGCGGGAGGGGAGAAAGCTTTTGCTTTTCCATGGAAGCTAAAGATTTCGGGGGTAGTTCAGATGGGATCGACATGTGTTTGAAATTTCGGGCGTGTCTAGTAAATTAAGCAGATTTCTTTCTGTTCATGGTGGTTTGGAAGAATTTCCTAGCTGAGCTCTTGTTTTCTTCTTTTTCTTTTGTTGTATAAACAGTTATAGGCGAATGTGATGCGCACTGCTCTGCATCTGAACACAACATGATAATTGTGTACACAGTGTTTTATTTTTATATAGTTGTGTAAAAAAGAGTCAAATTGCATCTTTTATCTTCAGTTTGTACTCAGGTGGTGCCTCGATTGGGCTGTGAGACTTCACAGCTTGTGATCCCCGTGGTTGGCTTAATTCGACATGTATGTTGCCCTTGTTTGCACATGCCCATATCAATCTGCATTTTTTTTTTTTTTTTTACATATGATCAAAGCAACTCACTGAACATGAGTAATTATCTTCTCTTCCTGACCTATCTAGTTTATATATACTTATGTCCTAGTCCTACTTGCATTTCACACTGATAAACATGAGTGGATTAACTGAGTAATTATCTTCTCTTCTTGTCGGATCTAGTTAATATAGTATGTCCTACATGCTTTTGCTGAATATTTCTTCGCCTGCTACCTTTGTTCTTCAGTTGATATAAGTAAGCTTTGGACAGTGAGTTTATGGTGCGATGTGTTTACTTACTCATTTGGTTTCAAAGAGTCCAAGTGCATCACGTTTTTTTAGTTGTCCTGATGTTATGAGATGCTAATCTCTATCCATTCAGGTTGGCATGTCCTTTTTGACTTGTGTGCCATATTTTTGGCTTTCTCTATGATGCCCAAACTTGCATTGGTGTACTATAAGCTTCATTCAAGTAGATACCATAGTCCCTTATGGACCTGAGGCTCTGAGCTATCCATAAAGTATTTGTTCTTGGAGTTAGGATATGCTCGGATGACGAATGAATGGCCTTGCCTTTACACTCTTGTCCTTTACTATGCATTATTGGACCGCAGGTAGCTTACATGACAGACATCTTATTGTGTGCAGATAAGACATGGGTCAGGCTTTGGGCTTAGTGCAGGTTGATCAGTCAACTGTAGCCATCAAAGAAAACTTCGGCAAGTTCAGTGAGGTCCTGGAGCCTGGTTGCCACTTCCTGCCCTGGTGCATTGGGCAGCAGATTGCTGGTTACCTCTCCTTGCGTGTGCGCCAGCTGGATGTCCGCTGTGAAACAAAGACAAAGGTTTTCTCAATATTACATTCTGTTCTGTTTGATGTCTGATTTGTGCTTTTGTTGATGAAGCTATTGCCATGATCGAAGAATATTTCTGCCAAACTATACCATATGGAAGAACCTTTCTGAACTCTGTTGCCTGGATTTTATTTGTTCAGGACAATGTCTTTGTCACTGTTGTTGCATCTGTCCAATATCGCGCTCTTGCTGATAAGGCATCTGACGCCTTCTACAAGTTGAGCAACACTAGGGAACAAATTCAGTCGTATGTGTTTGATGGTAAGTGTTGTCTCTGTTTGAAATGTACTTTGTGTTTATTATGTCATATGTACACATCCTATCTTGTACTCGTCTCTCTCTTGTTCTGTATTTGGTCTCCTCAAGTCCTCACATACCGTATGCCAATTGACTGTTTTTTTTATGCTTGCTAATAATCTAGAGGCACTTAATTGTACCTTAGGGGAGAAAATTATGTTTCTATACTGCACAGATTGAAAGAACCAGTTCTCATGGCTATTCATTGCTCATTCCAGTCATCAGAGCTACTGTTCCAAAGCTGGACTTGGACGATGCATTTGAGCAGAAGAATGACATCGCGAAAGCAGTCGAAGATGAGCTTGAAAAGGTCTGTGTCAAGCATTTGCTTTTTGCTTAATTGTTCTGTTGAATTTGCTTTAGAGCATGCATTTTGGTTTGTTTAACTGTTGTGTTGACTTTGGAGCATGTAGAATCTTTTGACTGACCTGGGTTGTTTGTGGTGTAGGCAATGTCTATGTATGGCTATGAGATAGTGCAAACGCTAATTGTTGATATTGAGCCTGATGACCGTGTCAAGAGAGCAATGAACGAAATCAATGCAGGCACGGAATCTATACCTTTCATATAAGTATTGCAAATCAGATTAAATTGGCAATACAGCATTTGCATTGACTAGTTAATCTTACCTGCTACCCTTTCGGTTGTGTGGGCGCAGCTGCTAGAATGAGGGTGGCAGCCAGTGAGAAAGCTGAGGCTGAGAAGATACTCCAGATCAAGAAAGCGGAAGGAGAGGCGGAATCCAAGTACCTGGCTGGTGTGGGTATAGCAAGGCAGCGCCAGGCCATTGTGGATGGGCTGAGGGACAGTGTGCTCGCCTTCTCAGAGAACGTTCCAGGCACCACTGCCAAGGACATCATGGACATGGTCCTGGTCACCCAGTACTTCGACACCATGAAGGAGATTGGGGCCTCCTCCAAGTCCTCTTCAGTATTCATCCCCCATGGTCCTGGAGCTGTCAAGGATGTCGCGTCCCAAATAAGAGATGGCCTCCTGCAGGCTAATCTGCAGTGAAAGGACCCTGAGAAAAAGGATTGGGTGAGGGCATCGATTCTATGGTTCTATAAAATTGTGAATTATAGTTTAATATGACATATATAGCTAGACTTGCATGGTTTGTAAATGCTTAGTAGGCTTTATATCGATTGAGCATACTAGTACTTGTGAGTGAGCCTGGGTATCCAAACCTGTCAGCTATTTGGTGATCTTCTATGCTATATATGTTCTGCTTGTATAATCCTTTGGGTCAGACTCAGTTTAATAATATTGAAGAAGTGCAACTTTTGAGAATTTGTTATGTGTTTTGCCATATTGCAAAATCTTCGGAAGGTAAGTGTATATTATTGGGTGAATATATGTTTTGGCTTGCTACATTTTGAAGGACTACAAATAGGGTGTTGGCACATTGTGATTCTCAGTTCGGCTATTCTACTAAATCTTTTTCAGTGTAGCTGGATTTCTTGTCTAACAATCTTATAGACGAACAAAAAACGTATCATGGTAAAGCACTGTGCACTGACATTGTCCAAGCTTTTAGTAAGTCAATTCTAATACAATGTTATGAAAAGTCAGGTATACGACCCATCACCCAACAAACATGTACATTTGCACTTGCACACATCCACAGGTATGCACCATGAAGCTACAAAATGCAATTACACAACGATGAGCTCCATACAAGTAGCTCATGAGCGCACCAACAACCTGCCTGATCAAAACGACAGTTGCGGGAATGCAGAGAGCAGCAAGGTGCCAGGCAGTCAAGGGCACAGACTACGCAGGCTTCTGATCGCGCAAGTAGCGCAAAGCGGCTGCGGCTCACGCATCACCGACAATCCGAACTGGTTCCAAGCATCCAGGTACTCCATCCTCCACTCCTCTCTTAGCTCCGCGGAATCGCGGTACCATTGCCTGGTGATCCACAAAATGAGCAGGTTTGAGGACACAAGTTTGAGCAACTGAACATTTATATCCCTAGTTCATTTGCAGGAAATGGGAATAGAGCATATCAGGATTTGGTGTGGTATTTGTAGAGTGACTATGTTCCTGCCAACAGCAAAAACACATTCCCATGGTTTTGCCAAGACTAGACGAACTTACACTGCAGCCAGTAAATTGTGAAAAAAGAAAAGCAGAACAGTTAATCAAGACAGTCATGCTATGCTAATCTAATTGAACATGAAAGAAAGGTTCAGTTCAGGACCCAACAACTCACAACTGGTCTCTAGAAGGATATGCAGAATTGGAGTGTGAAGGCATGTCCAGTTCAGATTTCAAGAGAGGAGTGTGACATAACGTAAAACGAGCTTATTCACCTAGTATAAGCATGCACAAGGAAGAAAGCTATATAATCTACTATGATATGATCCAGCTCTGATGATAAGTTGCTGGCTATTGCCACAGAATCAAGATATACAACTCAAGTAGCATCGAAAAGGCTGTAGCCATAGACGTCCGTTGAACAGGAAGATTAGTAAATGGATTTGGTCAATTGATCAACCAGGTTACTACAGGGTGAACGATGAACCGTTCCAGCAGCACCGAGACACCCAAGAGGCCAAGACAAAAGAGCACGGCCGCACAGGGGCATTCCGTCGACCACCATGCGCGCGGGGAGAACGGGAGGCGAGAGAGGGGCCCCAACTCACTTGCAGACGAGGGAGCAGCTGAGGAGGTCGACGCAGTCGAGCTGCGAGAACACCCGAGCCATCACGTGCGCGGGGGCTCGCAGCGCCGCCGCCAAATCGCCGCCGCCGCCCCCTGCTCCTCCCCTTGACGTGGCGGCGCCATGGCCGATCCGCGCGGCCGCCCCGGCGAGTGGACAAGTCACAAGTGGGCTGCAGAAGCCTCGATCAATTCGCGACCTCTCTCTGCTGTCACCGAGGTTGAAGAATTGGACGACGCAGCGATTTTTATTGGGATTGGTTGCGCCACGGATCCAAACTCGATTCGTCGACGAGGGGAGAAAAAGAATGAATGCCATCTGATTCTGACGCGACGAGATGTTGATTGTTTGTCCGGACAGAATACTTATTCGTGGATAAAACCGCTGAAACCGTTCATGATTACGCCATTCAAGATAACATAATTTTCGTTTTCTCCTCATTTTTTCTTTATTATTATATTTAGTTTTTTTAAGAATTACACAGTACAATGCAGACGCTCACAACATGCTCGCACTCATCCCTATGAACACACGCATATAAACCCTACCCCTATGAGCACCTCCGAAGGGCCATGACCTGCAGATCCTCCGCGACCAGCTCGGCAGATCTGGAGATTCCCGAAGTCACCAGATGCGGCGCCTCGTCGTCGACCGATGGGAACGTCACTTACAACTTAAAGCATAACGTCGATAAATCCTCGAAAAAAAATGGAAAGGTGCGGCCTGCGATTTGATCTACGAGCAGTCCTACCATTGGACTACAGGCCACGAAGAGGGATAACATATGATGTCCAATATATTGGGCTCTTTAATTTTGGGCCAAAATTTAGGCCCATAGTATAAACAAAAAGAAGAAATAGAAAAAAAGCTAACTTTCCGCCCTCAACTTTTATAAACGTCTCCTTTACGTGGAGTGCCTCGGCGTCATCGGGTTGGGCTCGAAGCCAATGGCCGGGTCACCCCTTAGACGAAATCAGCAAATAAAGTTGACCGATTCTAAACAAAAGGAAAAAAAAGGCAAATAAGGTTGCATTTCTTAGTTTTTTGTGGGAAGAGAATAAAACAATTTAAGGCATCTTATACCATGTGCTAATAACTATAGTTGTTAAAAGTTTTAGCTCTTAAAGATTCAAATATGAGAGTAACTAGTTGGCAAACAGATATAGGCTTACAGCTAATTGGCTAAATTTTAACCGGCAAATTTCTAGTTATGACTAACAACTAGTGCTAGTCTATTTGTCTCTTAGGTTGTGTGTTCTGCGGTTGTTGAAAAGTTGTGGTGGTTGTTTAGTAGTTTAGTGTTGGTTGTGTAATAAGTTATAGAAATGGAAAGTTTAACTACCATATATTATGGTTGAGATAAAATGGCTTTTTGAAGACGAAAATTTCTCTCTAAAGCAAACTAAAAAAAGAAAAGTAGGCAGTAGAAAAGCATAGGAATCTCATCTAGCTACAAGAGTAGTGTTATTTGTTAGTGAGAAAAGTTTAATACTTGGTAAAAATCATAGTGCTACAGAGAGTTAAACATTTAAAATAAATTCTTATTTTTGTGAACACCAAAAAATTGGTTCTCCTTATTCCAAATCTAGTTCCAAGAATCAAGCAAGTTAGTTAAATAGTTTCACGTTTGGTTCATCGAAGAAATGTTATTAAAGGGGATATAGATCCAAAATGTTATGTGAAAAAGAGAGAATATAGAACCTGCAAAAATGCGTCTATCATCAAAGTGGTTCATGTAAGCTAATAATTTTTACCCCCTTACATTTGGTTATATTTTTTTGATTACACTTGTTTACAAGCTATATACCAAATAAGCTCTCCAAAACTTTTGTAGAGACGACGTTAGTTATAGTAGGGTCCAATCGACTCTAGTGGATTTAGGAAGGGAAGGTTTGGGGAGGAAGGCCGGGCCGGCGGAACATGGTCGGCAGGTGGTTTAAGGGCCATCATGGTGATGGTGGAGGGCTCGGGCCAAATCGCAACGAGGAAGCTCTGGCGCCAGGGGAGGGTGGAAGGCGGTTGTTGCCGGTGTGCTAAACAGCTAGGGTAAGGACCAGGTGGAACATGGCCGCTAGCAAAGAAGAAGCGGAAGGAGAGTGGTGCGCTAGGTTGAAGATGGTCATGCGGTAATTTAGCCGTTTCCATTATATAGTATAAAAAATACGCTAGATTGAAGATGACCATGTTGTAATTTAGCCGTTTTCATTATATAGTATAAAAAAACAGAAGCGAAATAAAAAGTAGCAGAGATGAACGTGAAAAAAAGGAAAAAACACAAGCCAAATAAACTAGGGTTTAACCGGGGCCACACGTCAGCCTCCGCGCCGTGGTTTTCTCCGCCTTTATTCTCCTCCCCCACCTCTCCACCCATCCGCCGCCTCCCAATCATCCTTCCCCAATCTACCTCCCACCCCGCAGCATCTCCCGCCGCCACACCTCGTCGCGTCGCGTCGCGTCGTCACCGGCGAGAAGATGGTCGGGCCAGGCCTCTACTCCGAGATCGGCAAGAAGACCAAGGGTTGGTGCCCGTCCGTTCATCTCGCCCTCCTTCCTCACGGATTCCTCTCAAGCTCTGGGGATCATCATGGGTGGAGTTCGCTGGTTTATTCGCTTTTATTGGTCTGCTGATTAGTATTGGTTTTGGTCCGCCCTTTTTGCAGATCTGCTGTACAAGGACTACCAGACTGACCACAAGTTCACCCTCACTACCTACACCTCCAATGGCGTCGTAAGTGCTCGGCTCCGCTCCGTTCCGTTCAAAACACCCCCTCTCCTCTTCTTCGGCTTCCGGTCCTTTGTGCTAGGGCCTTGCTTTGCAGTGGCTTCGTCGGACTGGAACGAATCTGGTTGATATAACTGTAGGAAGGGTTCATGATCTTCTATTGGATTCGTCTGTGGGGCTCGGATCCTGTTGCTCGATCTTAGCGAGTGGCTGTTTGGTAGCCAAAGTCAGCACAAGAGATTATTATGGATTAGATTGGCTTCCGGCATAACCCTACTTATTAGTTGTGCTCTGTGTCCATATGCTTGTTTCATGTAGGGTATAGGACTCAATGTGTGATTTACATGTAATGCTCTTTTGCTGCTTGTTTTGAATAAGTGGGTTGCTAGAGAAACCTTCTTGACCGGGGGAGAAGAGGTTTCGAATAAAAAGGACAGTGCTGTTGTGTGGTTCTAATAAAAACTGGGAGGTGATGTGAAATAACAGCAAGCTTGAGTTATATAACTGGTGTCGGGCTCAATTTTCAAGGGGTGCAGCACATGTTAGCACTATGTGGATAGTGAGTAGTCAGTTCTTGAGTAGAATAATTGTAAGTAGCTGACATGTGTTTTAGACTATGTGGGATGTTGACCCATCAAAACCTGCAATTTACTCACATCCCAAAATTGGGATGTGAGTAAATTGCAGGTTTTGATGGGTTTTAGACTTTTAGGAAAAATGTATCTGTACTGAACTAAAATAATTGGGGATAATGAAACTATAATTGAAGTATCAAACACCTATTGAAACTCCTGTTATGCTGTTACCATAATTATGTTTCTCAACTCATGATGACTTTTTGCAACTTGTATTTTCCGTTGATATATTGGAATCTGGAGTTATATGCTGTGGTCTAACTGGTAAAGCTTGCATGATTTTATTGCTATAATTGTTTGGTGTGCGTGTATATGATTGTTCTCTTAATGCTGCCTATGTACTTGTACTGAAAATTGTTACTATGTTAGAATTATTTGTATGCATGGCTATCATATTCTTATGATTTTATTAATATCCTCTTGTTTTTTCATGCAGGCTGTTACTGCTTCTAGCACAAAGAAAGCTGACCTGATCTTTGGTGAGATCCAATCACAGATAAAGAACAAGAACATGACCATAGATGTGAAAGCAAACTCAGAGTCAAATGTAAATTTCTCTTTTCTCTCTCTGTATATATACTTAACCCATGTTCGTTTTGTATGATATCACCTAGACTAATAATTGTAGTTTGACAAACTAGTATCAAGCATGCATTTATTTTGTTGAACAATTTGCTTTGTGACTAATTAGTTGATCTGTCATATTTCTCACGTTCGAGTTCTGTTCACTGCTTGCTTTGATGTGATGTTCAGATCATTACTACAATTACTGCTGATGAGCTTGCAACGCCAGGACTAAAGACCATCCTTAGCTTTGCTGTTCCTGATCAGAGATCTGGAAAGGTAATAATCTAATTCAGTTTATTATTTCTTAAGTGGAAGCTTATTCTTCAATGTATTCATTTATTTATTTCTGGTTTCAGGTTGAGCTTCAGTATTTGCATGATTATGCTGGAGTTAATGCAAGCATTGGTCTGACAGCCAATCCTGTAGTCAACCTCTCAGCTGCCTTTGGCACTAAGGCTCTCGCAGTTGGTGCAGATATCTCACTTGATACTGCTACTGGGAACTTAACCAAATACAATGCTGGACTGAGGTTCACTCATGAAGACCTTATCGCATCCATGAACCTGTGAGTTTTCTAAGTGTAGTAATTTTGTTTGTTTAGGTATTCTATGCAACTGTTATTTAACAGTACTTAAGCTTATTTGATACTTGTAATATCTTTATGGTTAAGTGCCAATACCTGCTTGATGTGTCTCAACTTCAAGCCATTGTGTAGCTGGTTTAGTGCATAAAAATTAGTCAAAATATTAATATATTGGTCACCTGTTTTCACCTTTTTTCAGAGACATTTCTCAAATGGAATTTTTGAAAGAAGCAACTTTACAATTTTACTTCACTTATACTCGTTTGCGACTAACACGAGTTTCTAACTCACTTAGATTATTGCATGTACAGAAATTGGTCAAAGTAACCGACTTCGCTAGGGTTTTTTTTTTTTTTTTTTTTTTTTTGGTTCCATTGAAAAAAGGATACCTTACAGTAAGCTGGTAGCAGTATAGCTAATATTGAGCCGTGCCTCCAGGAAGGGTTTGATGCTCAGTATTTTGGTTTTCTAATTGAGTGAAAAGTCCCGTGCTTATATATTAAATAAAACTGTTTTCATATCTCCTCAACCGATATAATTCTGTCTCTTTTAGGATGTTTACTGTCTTATTGTTGAAGTGCCTTCCAAATTTCATGTAACTGATCCAACCTTCTCTTGCAGGAACCACAAGGGAGACAGCCTTACTGGAGCTTACTACCATAAGGTGAGCGAATTGACCAACACAGCTGTTGGGGCTGAGCTTACCCACAGCTTCTCGACCAATGAAAACACCCTCACCTTTGGTGGGCAGCACGCTCTGGACCCACTAACTGTCCTAAAGGCCCGCATCAACAACTCTGGCAAGGCTAGCGCCCTTATTCAGCACGAGTGGAGGCCAAAGTCGCTGGTCACCATCTCAGCCGAAGTCGACACCAAGACCATCGAGAAGAGCTCGAAGGTTGGGATTGCTGTGGCGCTCAAGCCCTGATTGGTTATCAAGACCATTTTTTTTTTCCTTCTAAGCTCCTAGCATGACTGTTTGGGTCAGATCAGGTCAGCTGGGGAAAACAAAACTGTTGGGGTTCCTGGCATCTTTTGGTCGTTGCAGTATGTTGATTTCATGAACTGCGAGATGTTTCATTGAGGGAATTTTTCGGTCGTCTGTGTAGTGCTCTGTTAAATGAGCAACCTTCTTCACAATAATTCAAGCTCGGTAGAATTCTGAACTTGTTTACAATGGTTGATGGTGACCTTGTGTCAATTGAGGTTGGGGTGGCTCTGTTTTCTGCAACCGTATTTCTGTCTTGCGGTGTTGGGGATTTAACCAATCGATGAATGCGTAATTTGTTGATGCTGTACTTAATTCATGTCATACAGTTTCTGCTTACCAGATAGGCTTACTGCTGAATGCAGTTGGTTGTCCACGTCATGCTTGTTTTTTGTGTGAACTGGTACCAGTTAGGGCCCCTGCAAAACAGTTGTGTTAGGTTTTAGAATATAGGAATATAGTCCTATGCCGTTTTTTTTTTCATTTTTCTGTTAAATATAAAGTATTATCTTTAGAGATAGCTCCCATGTCACAACTAGAACAGACTGACCTTGTAGTCCGTTCTCGCTCATGTATCGTGTGAGACGTTTTTCATAATATAGTACTATTTCATCATTTGATAAGAACATGATAATTCACTATAATATACTCACTTCGGTCACACATCACCTTTGCATGACAAAGCTTAAGAAAAGATATTCACACTTCGTCTTTGATTTACTTTTCCTTAGCATCTCCTCTTTCAACTGAAACCTAACATGACCATAAAATAAAGATTTTTATAGAATATTTTTTTAGATCTAAATAAATTTCTAGATCTATAAAAAATGAATGGAATTAATAATAAGAAAATTGCAAAAAAGGAGAGTGTTGCTTTGTCGTTTGCGAAGAAAGGTCATCATGCTGCCTTGCATAACGTATTTAAACTAAAAAACTATCAAATAAAAAATTATTACAAATAAAAAGTATTGTAATACTCTGTAGCAAATGTAGTATTTTGATTAGTTGGATAGGATACGACGATACTTAGAAAAGATGTTGGTACTCAGGGTGATAACAGTTCAAAGTTCAGACATGTTTTAGAGTTTGTTTGGAACATGTTTTTTTTTTTCTTGTTTGGAACATGTTTTTTTTTTTCTCGAAAACACAAAAAGACTTACGCCATTATATTAAGAGAGAAGTTTATGTTACACCGCATGCGGTTCAGAGGTGTGGGTTAGTTTTAGAATTAGGCCCACCCCAAACCCCTTCAAGCCCACCCAGTTACATAGCCGACTACTCGCGAATTAAACAACTAAGCTTCCGCGCTCAGCGTCGATCCAATCATCCGCCGTTCGCTTGATGGTACGTAGTAGCTCGCGCTCCGGGGTTGTCGGTGCTAGAACTGGTGGTCCTAGTGCCAACTAGTAAATTTATGGTGCGTGCTCCCAACTCTGGAAGGTGTGCAAGATGGACACAAGGATTTATACTGGTTCGGGCAAAAGAAGGCCCTACGTCCAGTGGGGGGAGAATGACTTGTATTATCTTGCACCTAGGTGCTTGTAGGTAGGGGTGTACAAGCGGTTGAGAGAGGGCGCTGGTCCCAAGTCTCGTGGTTGATTGAGTGGAATGTCAATATCGTGCTAGTGAGAGCTTGCCCGCTAAGGGCCCCCGTCCTCCCCTTTTATAGCCGTAAGGGGAGGATAGGGTTTACAAAGGGTGCCCGTGCACGTGAAGGGGTCGTGAGCGTCTTCCTCCCCTGATCCGAGGCCTCGGAGCCGGTAGCCTTCCTGGTGCTGAGGCCCCGGAGTGGGTGGCGGCACTGTGGGGCATGGCCTTGACACTGCTGGTCATGGGCGTAACTGCGGGGTATCACCTCCCCAGTCCTGGCGATGGAGAAGACATCTGTCCCTGTGTAGGTTGGCGGAGTGGCGATGGACGGCGTGTCCGAGCCCCTGTAGCTTGCTGTAGCTTTGACTCGCCTCGAGTTCGAGGCTCGGAGGGCCTCGGAGCCCGCCGTCGTCGACGTGGAGTGGTTGGCACGGGGAGGACGGTCATCGGAGTTGCCGCCGCCGATCCCGGCTCGAAAAACCCGTGAGGAACTGTTGTTTGACCGCCGCCCCGCCTGACCTCGACTCCCCGCACGGAGGATGACACCGGGTGACGGCCCTTGGCATGGCATTCGGCGCCCGAGGCCTCGATGATTTAACCCGTCACGAAAAGTGGGCAAAAGTCAGCTGCCCCACGTGGTGGGCATGTCCACCACCGTGGGAGGATGACGAAACCCCCCGAGCGCAGCGTGATCGGTGATGGGACGGCTCCCTTATCCAGCCAAAGGGATGGCGCCACTGACAAGAACTGTAGAGAGGTGGGCGGTGGATATACGTCCAAATCGTCGGGCTTGGTTCGACCCGGGGAATGCGGGCGCCCCGTCCCGAGGCCTAGGCGCGAGGGCTCAGCGAAGCGGGAAGGAAGGCGGGCTCTCCGTCCGGCCTGGCCTCGGGGAGGGCTCGGGGCGAGGCGGGAAAGTTAGCGCCTCGTCCCGAGGTTCTCGTCGAGGAAGGTTCTGACGAGGCGGAAGGCTAGCGCCCGTCCGAGGGCTTTGGCGGGGAAGGGCTCGGACGAGGCGGAAAGGAGCGCGTCGGGCTTAGATGGGCCGTGCTTTGTTGTTGTGAGGCCTGGTTTTGCGTTTGTTAGGCCCGGTTTATGTGACCTGTCTAGGGGTCCTAGTTTTGGTACCCGACAGTAGCCCCCGAACTTCTGAAGGAGTGGGTGCACTCGTTTGGAGGTTGTGGCTTTGAGCCAGGCTTCTGCCGGGCGCGTTGTTGGGTATTCTGGTTCTTTCTCCGGCCCGGTGTGCGCGCAAAGCCCGGGCGGGTGTAGCCCCCGAGGCCTCGGAGGAGTGTGAGCACTCCTCCGAGGGCTTATACGCCGCTTGGTGAGGGTGCGAGTTAGTTCGTCAGGGTGTCTTCATCTCGGAAGCCATACTTTCCACGGGGGCGCCAGCGAGCGCACCCGGCCGGTGTAGCCCCCCCAAAGGCCTTGGAGGAGTGTGGTCACTCCTCCGAGGGCTTGCGCGTGTTTTGGTGGGAGCGTCCCTTCCGTTTGCCGAGCCCCCAGGCCCGTCGGCTCGTCCAGGAGTTCAGCGAGTTAGATGACGTTTCCCAACCTTAGCCTCTACGCCGGGGGAGCCCCCGAGCCCCATCCTGGTGTGGGGCTGCCGAACGGTACTTAGTTGTTAGTTTTGCCCGTACCTCAGCATCCCTTCCGCAGGGAGGAGGGTGGATTTTGCCATGCTAACGTCGATAGGTGTCGAACATGGTTAGATCCGGTGAGCTGTTAACGGGCAAGTCCAAGTGGAACGCCCGTGCCCCGCTCGCTGGGGGGGTCACTGGCCCGGAGGCGCGCTCCATTAGAGCCTACAAGGTGTGTCCGAGGCGGGCTCGGTCCTGTCCGCCAGTCCCGAGGGCTCGGTGCACTCCCCACGCTGGATCCCCCCTAACTCAAACCGCTCTCGCTGGCCTCGGACACGGCGGGACGGCCCGCCGCCTTAGCTAGGCGTGTATGAGGCCGTCCGAGCCATCCCCGACTCGTGGCCCGAGGCGGTTGCCGAACCCACCGGTGGGCCACCACCGAGCCTACGGACCGTAAATGGGTTGCCGTCCTCTGGCTCCTTCATGGGGAAGGAAGCCCCTATTTGACCTGCCGTGGGGGCACGGGCGCTGCCTCTTCAGCGGCCTTCGGGGCATCCGGCACGTGGGAGAAGTGGTGGGCCCCACGCCGTATGGCAGCGGCGCGTGGCGTGCTGTGGGTCCCGGGAGGACGGACGGTGGCGTGTGCGCCACCGCGGCCGCCACTGTTACACGCGTGATGACAGGCCCCCCCTCGTGGAGCCGGGATCCTCTGTGGAGGATGAACCCGCAATGTGCGTGCGTTTTTCCCGCCTGTGGCTATGGCCGCCGAGTCTGCGGCGCTGGGGCTCCGTGTGAAACGCAATCGAGTAGGACACTTGGGAATAGATACGCATTAAATGCAGGGAAGGTGAACCGGCTAGGGTTTAACCGGGTATAAGTACCTGGGCGGCGGTGGTGCTGGCCCTCTTCTCGCCTTCTTAGCCATTGCCTCTGTTCTTGCTTTCACCATAGCCGGGAGTTGCTCGAACGCCTCCGAGAGACGAAAGAGTGAAGAGAGGGGAGAGAAGACCTTGCCGCGCCGCCGCCTTGCCCAGCCCTTCTTCTCGGTGGCGCCAAGGGTCGACATCATCGGCACGGAGGACTGGAAGACGTGCTCGGTCACGGAGGCCGAGCTTACGATGCTGGTGGAGAAGGGTCTTCTATGCCCCTGCTCCGCCGTCCCAAAGCCGGAGTGGATCGTGCCGCCACCCGAGCACCGGTTTCCGATGCCGCCGGAAGGGTACGTCGTGAGCTTCACGGCGTTCCACGAGCGCGGGTTCGGCATGCCGGTGGGCCGGTTCCTGCGGGCACTCCTGGAGTACTATGGCCTGGAGCTGCATAACCTTGCCCCCAACTCGATCACGCAGGCGGCGGTGTTCGTCGCTCTATGTGAGGAGTACCTTGGAGTCGAGGCCCATTGGGACCTCTGGCTCTACTTCTTCGAGGCCGCCCTCTTCTTGAAGGTCCCCAAGGGAATGGAGAAAGAGAAGGGGAAGAGGCCGGGTCGTCCGAGCCGGAGCCGCACGCTGCAATTAAGGGCCCGCACTGCAAGCCTACATTCCCGCGGCTTCGCGTCCCTCCAACCGCGGCCGGCACGGCAAGTGGTTCTACCTCCGAACGACTACGACCACCTCCCGGCCTACACCGGAAGTCGATTGACGTAGAGCCGCCGTTGTGGAAGAAGGAGCTGATCCCGGAGAAGGTAACCCCGCTAAGGAAGGTGCTGGCCGCCTTGAAGCATCTGACCTAGGCGGGGTTGGATGCGTCCGGTGGTGATCGCCGGTTTCCACAAGCGGCGGTGCCCACCCTTATGCCGAGGCGGTACTCATGTGCGACATGAGGGATGGCAACGCCCGGGAGGGCACCAGGATGGCGCCCGAGACCTCGACAACAAAGAGATCCTCGAGCGGACGAACAAGGCGGGCGACGGCGGACCCGCCTTGGTGTACAAGGTCGTGATGCGGCCGAGAAGGGGTACCTCCATGTGGTGAGGCTCATACACCGTGCCTCGATACGTGTTCCCCATGCCTTTCTTTGGTCTTTATCATTGCTTTTGTCTTCGTAGGGGCTCACCGAGGAGGTGACGGGCGCCCAAGGCCCCATCTCCGGAGAAAGAGGCCAACATGGCCTATGCGAGGAGGCGAATGAAGAAGAAGGAGAGCCGGAGAGAACGGAACGTTCGCAAAGCGCGGGAGAGAGAGATCCGGGGCGAACGCCGACGCCGCCAAGAGCGTGGAGGGCCCCCAAGGAGGAGACGCTGCCGACACCACCGACGGTGGCGACGATGACGACGACGACGGGGAGGAGTGGTAATGATGACGACCATGCGACTTTCTTGGGGTCGGGCCCGGGGAGGCGTCGCATCCCTAATCTTCTTCGGTGGTGCGCCGCGTGGCGCAGTGGCGGAGGAGTCCGTCGCTAAGGGTTCGCCTCGGCTGGCCCACCCCGCCCGAGCGAAGGGGGTGCGGGACGATCGAGGCGTGACTTCGGTGGGAGAGGCACAGCCCCGAGGCCAACCTGCGCCGATGAGCCCCTGCGGGAGCGGATCGCCCGCCCCGAGGCAGCCTCGAGGCGGGGGAAGCGGATCCGAGGGCGGGGGGTCGGACGCCCGATGAAGGGGCGAAGGACGACGGGCGCCCGAGGCCCCCGTCTTTCGGGCGTGGCCCCGACGGGCGTCAAGATCAAGGTGCCGGTTGCCGGGTGTGTTGCTCACCTCGGGACCTGTTTTCTGTAGTTGTTTTCTTTCTTCTTTTCCTCTCGACGCTCCCCTTCTTGCCCCGCAGCCTAAAAGCGCAGGGGCAGCCCAGATCGTGCTCCGCTTTCAGGCGAAGCGGGCCGGCCGGGGCGGGAAGCCGAGCCTTGGGCTGCCCCAAAGGCAGGGCGCAGCCCGTGAAGGACAGAGGTGCGGCCGAGGTGCCATCGGCCAAGGAGGCTCCCTTGGCCGGCGATTTAGGATGCGGCGGGGGACGTCCGCCGCAAAGGCGAAAAGGCACCGCTGAGGCGCCGCCAATCGAGGGGCGGTCTCGAGGCGTCGAGGGTGCAGCGGAGACATTCGGCTGAGGTCGCCGCAGACGTGGTGATGGAGGAACAAAGGCGCCCGGCTCCATCCCCGCCCGAGTCATGGCCGACGAGGTGGTGGAGATTCCTTCCTCGGAAGAGGCCACGGACGCGTGGGGGAAGGGGGCACTTGCCGAGGACGCGATTTCTCCGGGCGGCGAGCTGGGAAAGTCGTTGGCCGATGGGCCCGTTGAGGCCGAGGGGTCGCTGGGTCAAGAGGCCGCCGGCCTGTGGAGCTCACGAAGGCGCCACGGCTAGTCTGGACGGACCGTCAGGACCCCAAGGGGCGGCCGGTCTACGTGCTAGATGACGCCGTGGAAGGGCACCTGTGGGAGCAGGCGGGGATGTGCCAGGAGCTGGCCAGGAGGTCGCTTAGGACTCTCTCGTCGATCCTGCCCGTAGAGCTCCCTAATGTGCTGAAGGTAAGCCGACCTCCCGTGGTTTTCTTGTTATAAGAGCTCTTTCGTGATGGCTGAATGATTGGGCTTGATCGCCGCAGAGTCGGCGCTGGTGTCCCTGCTTAAATCGGAGTTCATCCCAAGGGGCCGGCCTCACCAAATGAGCTCCATCGCCAGAAGGAGCTCGTGGGTCTACCGAGCACCACTGTCGGCCGGAGATGAGGAGATCGAGAAGCTCCGTCTCCTTGTCTCAGATCTGAAGGCCGAGGTCTCTACGACGCGTGATGAGGCCACTCTTTCGAAGGGGATTGTGGCAAAACATGTGGCGCACCCTCGACCGACTCCGGGCCGAGAGGGAGGTGATGATGAGGGCGGGTTACCCGCCGGCCGACTC
Source organism: Chrysopogon serrulatus (assembly GCA_015844335.1). Taxonomy (NCBI): domain Eukaryota; kingdom Viridiplantae; phylum Streptophyta; class Magnoliopsida; order Poales; family Poaceae; genus Chrysopogon; species Chrysopogon serrulatus. Next base: position 10,372 of record JADLZL010005114.1, on the reverse strand, counting down.
CGGCCCAGCCTTGTCCGAGAAGCCGGGTGACCGTGGAGACCGACCACCGCCTCCTCGGCGACGACAACGCCTTGATGAGGGTTGAACTCCCGCAGCGGTGTCCGAGGTCGAAACCCTTCGTAACCGGCGGGAAGGTAAGCGCCATACCGGCCCATCGTGCCTCTGCCTTGTCTCGTAGTTTGACTCTCGGACTATTACGCCTAAGGGGGAAGGTGTCGGAGCTGGAGGCGAGCCCTCGCCGCTGCGTGCGCCTACAACTCGGCGGGCGGCGAGCGAGCTCGACACTTTATCACGTAAGGTCGTGGGCCGCCTCAGGCTTTGATCGAGGCCGGTGATGCCGCTGGGAGCAGCCCGCTGGGCGGCCGGCCGCGCTGCCCAAGTGGATGGAGGCGCGTGACTGACGCCTTTCGGATCGGCGTGTCGCACACGCCAAGGCCGACCATGTCCCACTACGAGCTTGATCTCCCTCGGATCTCCGAGGGGCTCGTGGTGGCCGAAGAGGAAGTGGGCCGCGAGAGTGAAGTGCTTGCCGAGCTCGTCCCAGAGGCCGAGGTGAGCGGGGCCCCGTCCAAGCGCTGGCAAAATCTTCACGCCCGCCGCCCCGTCCCCGCTCCCGCGGTTGAGGCTAATGCCACCAACGCCACGGACGCCGCCGCCGAAATGGTGGGGGCCGGACGCCCCCTCGGGGTTCTCGCAGCTCGGGCCAGAGTGCCCATGTAAAAAAGACTATATTGGTTTCTTTTAGAAGCACTCGTGCTAATGGCCCATCGTAGCCTTGTGTTTAGTGGTGGCGTTTTCGTTTATTTTCACGCCCTTTTCGATCCCGATCCGCACTTAGGCTAGAGTCTTGCGAGACTATTTCGAATTTAGGGGTCGCTCCTTAGTCAAGGGTAGCGAGTAGAGGTACCGTGAGTCTGGGGCGGGTGCCTCGCAGCCTCCGCCGAGCCTAACGCCTAGAACAACCCTCTCGCAATGGTCAAGTCCTCCCTTAGCCGAGGGTGGTGAGTAGAGGTATCGTAGCACATGGGCGGACCGAGGAAAAATGAGAAGTGTTTTTGGGGTGCCTTTCAGAGGGGGTTCTCCCTAGGCTAGGCCCCCGCGAGGCTCGGTTTTGGTAGGTCAAAAACAGAAGTCTCACCCAACCCTTTCGGAGTGTTATTGTGACCGAGTCCTTAGCCCCCGAGGGCCTCGGATGTGTGTTACGCTTATGAAAAATGAACTAGTGCTTGTTGCTTTCATTTCTCCGAAAAAACGTAAGGTACAAAAGTATGTATAAAGCTTGGAAATTTTAAGGGTAGAAGCGACGAGGCCGTTGGATGTTCCAAGCGTTGTTGAGGATTTGGCCGTCCTCGTCGGCGAGCTTGTAGGTGCCCTGGTTTGAGGACCTCGGCGACGATGTAGGGGCCTCCCATGGCGGCGTGAGCTTGTGGCGGCCTCGGTTGTCCCGGGCGAAGACGCAAAGACTAAGTCGCCCCCTTGAGGTCTCTGGGTTCGACCCGTCGGTCATGGTAGCGTCGAGGGATTGCCGATATCTAGCCGAGTGTAGAAGGGCGGCGTCCCTGGTTTCCTCGAGCATATCCAGCGAATCCTCCAGAGCCGTCTGGTTGCGCCGCTCGTCGTAGGCCTTAAGCCTCGGAGAACCGAACTCCAAGTCGGTTGGGAGGACGGCCTCGGCGCCATACACCAGGAAGAAGGGCGTGAACCCTGTGGCCTGGCTGGTTGTCGTCCTAAGGCTCCAAAGGACCGAGGGGAGCTCCTGAGCCACCTTTTACCAAACTTATCGAGCTTATTGAAGATCCGAGGTTTGAGTCCCTACAAAATCATACCATTGGCGCGCTCTACTTGTCCGTTCGTCTGGGGATGGGCAACAAATGACCGCACGATACGTGACTGTGCCCGCCGCAGGTCCCGTAACTTCTTCCCCGTGAACCGGGTGCCGTGGTCGGTGATGATGGAGTTTGGAACCCCGAAGCGATGGATGATGTCGGTGAAGAACAGCACCGCCTGCTTGGATCGGATGTTGGTAATGGGGCGTGCTTCAATCCACTTGGAGAACTTGTCGATGGCGACCAGCAAGTGGGTGAAACCCCCAGGCGCCTTCTTGAGAGGTCCCACAAGGTCCAACCCCCACACGGCGAATGGCCATGCGATGGGGATGGTTTGGAGTGCCTGAGCCGGCAAGTGCGTCTGGCGGGCGTAGTACTGGCAGTGCGGGTAGCATCGGTGACTGCGGTTGGCCAGTAAAAGCCCTACCGAAAAGCACTGCCGACAAGGGAATGGGGAGCAGCGTGGTGCCCACAGACGCCGGCGTGGATTTTGCGGACTAGCTTCAAGCCTTCCTCGGTAGAGATGCATCGTTGCAGGACTCCCGAGGGGCTTCGCTTGTAGAGCTCATCCTCCACCACGACGAAGGACTTTGCTCTTCTCGCGATGCGTTGGCCCTGGTTGAAGTCTTCGGGGAGCACCCCTCGGACGATCCAATCGAGGTACGGCTTCCTCCAGTCTTGCTTGGGTCGGCTTCGGGACCCTCCTCGTCAAGCTCCACGACCTCGGCATCGGGTGCCGAGGGGGCCTCGGCCTTGGACGTTGCTGTAGCCCCCGAGGGGGGTCGGGCTTGTTGTCTGCCGCTGCGCCTTGGTCTTTGAAGCTGACAGAGGGGGCCGCGAGATCCTTGGTGAAAAACGTCCGAGGGGGGGAGCCCTCCCGACGCAATCTTGGCGAGCTCTGCTCGGGCGGCCTCGTTGTACCTTCGGGGCAATGTGGTTGAGCTCGAGGCCGTCGAACTTGTCTTCCCGCATCGCACATGGCCTTGCAATACGCATCCATCTTCGGGTCGTGGCAGCCCGAGTCCTTCATGACTTGGTCGATGACGAGTTGCGAGTCCCCTCGAACGTCAAGGCGCTTAACACCGAGCTTGATAGCGATCTTCAAGCCGTTGAGGAGGCCCTCGTACTCTGCCATGTTGTTTGAAGCAGGGAAATGAAGGCGGACGATGTACCGCATGTGTACCCCGAGGGGCGAGACGAAGAGGCGGCCGGCGCCAGCGCCGGTCTTCATCAGGGACCCGTCGAAGTACAAGGTCCAGCACTCCGCCTGGATCCGAGGTGGCGGAAGCTGGGTGTCGGTCCACTCCGTGAGGGAATCCACCAAGACTTGGGACTTGATGGCCTTCCTCGGCGTGTAGGAGAGAGTCTCTCCCGTGAGCTCGACGAACCACTTGGCGACCTGTCCTGAGATTTCCCAGTTCTGGAGGATCTCCCCCAACGGAAAGGAGGAGACCACCGTCACTGGGTGGGCGTCAAAGTAGTGCCGGAGGTTGCACCGAGTCAGGACCACGGCGTAGAGTAGCTTCTGGATCTACGGGTAGCGGATCTTGGTCTCGGATAGCACCTCGCTGATAAAGTAAACTGGCCTTTAGATCGGCAGGGCGTGGCCTTCCTCCTGTCTCTGCACAACAATGGTCGCGCTAACCACTTGGGTTGTCGCAGCCACGTATAAGAGGAGAGGTTCACCTTCGGCTGGAGAGACCAGTATCGGGACGCTGGTAAGGGCAGTTTTGAGCTTGTCGAGAGCCTCCTGGGCCTCGGCGGTCCAGGAGAAGTGCCCCGATTTCCTTAGGAGGCGGTACAGGGGCAGTCCCTTCTCTCCAAGTCGTGAGATGAAGCGGCTAAGAGCCCTAAGGTAGCCCATGACCCATTGGACCCCCTTCAGATCCTTGATCGGCCCCATACTAGTTACCGCGGTTACCTTCTCTGGGTTGGGCTCGATGCCACGCTTGGAGACGATGAATCCTAAGAGCATGCCTCGGGGGACCCCGAAGACACACTTCTCGTGATTGAGCTTGACGCTTTTGGCCTTAAGACACCGAAAGGCAATCTCAAGGTCGGTGATGAGGTCGCCCCCCGCCTTGGTTTTGACAACGATATCGCTTCACGTAAGCCTCCATGGTCTCTCCAATGTGGTTCTCCCAAAGACGCCGAGCATGCACCGTTGGTACGTGGGCTCCGGCGTTTTCGAAGTTCGTGTCGATACAGACGTAGACAAATACCTCACAAAGACGGCTCCCCGTCAGGACAAGAGAGCAGAAAGGACGGATCCGAGTAGAATACGGATCATCCTAATTAGACGAATAGAAAGTAACCTCTCGTGAATCGTAATGTAACACTTCCTATGAATCCGACTAGGATTAGAAACCATAGCTCGTTCTTTTCCTCTTACAAAAAGAAGCCGAGCACCCTCTTTTGTAACGAGACGAACAATACACGATCGACATCAATCCAACGCAAAATGCCAAGGCCGGCCGGAGTAGAGCTTTTACTCGACGACGAGGGCTCGAACCAGATAAACCGTGTGTCTTTTTGCGTGAAACCGCCGAAGTTCTAGTTGTTCGCCGAGATCCAAATCAACCGCTACGGAACCCCCGGCGGCAAAGCTATCGGGTGGTCAAACACCGACAAATGGCGCGCTGTAGGGGCTTTTAACGAAATCAACGCCAAAGGCTCGACGGACCTACACATGATGATTTTTTTCGACGGATCAACCTTCGCTGAAGTCGGGTCCGCGGGGCATAAAACAAGGAATTCTCCGTAGTCGACTACTTCAAGAACCCGAGCCGAAGATACGTGAATTTTTTTTCAAGACTCAAGCTCACAGAGGAAGTCGAAAACTCAAATATACAAGATAAGCCGAGTTCTTTTCACTACGGTTTCAACAACTCGGCACTAATATATCAGATATTACTCGAAGGGCAATGGAGTCTTACGACCTTCGACCAATGGAACAACTTCAAACAAGATAAGTACTCCACCTTCCTTCCCTTTCAATATGGTAAACCATTGAGAGAAGAAGAACCCAGCTATCCACTCAATACACATAAAGAGGTGTTCATGATGAGACAACCCCTAGTACCACCAAAGTCCAACCCGACTACAGATCTTCGTAAGAATCGTCGCCGATATTCCAAAGAAATTCCGCCATAAGAGAGGGAGAGACCGACGCCAGTAAGGGCAACCAGAGAAAGAAGAAACAAGAAAAGAGGAGGAAGGAGAAATCGAAGTTCAAGAACGAAGAAGAGAAGCATGTCGCAAGTATGAAGAAGAGCTAGCCGAGTACAATCAAAGAAGAGCTGAAAAAGAAGCCGAGGAAAGGCGTGCCACAAATGAGAACCGCTCGACCCAAAGAGAAAAAATACAAGAATTGATCAATGAAATAAATGCCATACAAAGGCCAAGTGAAGAACAAGCCGCACTTAGAAGCTTACTCGTAGATACCGCAAGAAAGAATACAGAGACGATCGAGTACCTCCCCGTCATATACCATCCGAATGCACAAGTCGGAGAACTCGTGAGGGTTTCCGTGATTCGAGAAATTATCAACCCCAAATCACAGCAGAAGAACTCAGCTACATCATGATTGGACAGAAAAAACGGGGAAAACAGAGAAAGACTACCAACACCACTCCGAGCCCCTCCCTGCAATGACTTCAAGATACGACGGCCAAAGCATCTCGACTACAAGCCGAAAAAAGTACCCGATGATTTTCCCTGCTTTCGCAGGAGACTACCGATGGTAAAATTACCTCACAAATTCAAACCATCCAACCACTCAAAATACGATGGCAAAACAGAACCAATGCAATGGCTCCGAATTTATTCCCAATCAATTGAGCTAGCCGGAGGGGATGATGACATCAAAGCATTATTTTTCCCAATGGCATTAGAAACATTACCACTTCAATGGTTCGACAAGTTACGTCCCGGATCTATCAAGAAATGGAGCGACCTTCAAAAGGCTTTTTGCGAAAATTTTGTAGGAATACTTATACACCCAATAACACAAGCAGTAGTTGAAAGGTTTAAAACAAAACCCGTGAGATAGTCTCGTGGATTTCTACAGAAGATTTGGGGAGCTAAGAGCTCAAGTTCACGACATTACCGAGAGAGAAGTAATAGAAGCATTCTCATATGGATTGAAAGTAAGATGGATGTTTCATGATTTTTGCAAAGAAAATCCCCTGACAAATGACGAGTTCAAAAGAACAAAGGGAAAAGATGATTACAGCGAAGAAAAGACACGAGAAAGATTCCCTGCACAACAGAACAACTCGGATAAAAAGAAACAATACGGATGTATGAACAACTCAAACGAACAAAACAACCAAAGGTGGAGCAACCAAAACAACCCAAGATATCGACAACTCAAGATATCAAGACAAAATTTCAAGAAGATGGGATAACCAAGACAAATGACAAGACAATCATAATAAAAAGAGATACTCAGACAACATGGTGGCTTCCAATCGAAAGAAAGAAATTCTACCCTAAGCAAGAAGATTTGAAGATCTTGAAAATATGAAATGCATCTATCATCCAACAGAATTCACCCTATGGGAGAATGTCGCATTTTTTAAGAAAAATATATGAGGAAGGACAAACAAGATAAAGAAGAAAACAAAGAGAAGAAAGAAGAAGACAAGACAACCGACAACGGCTTCCAAAAACCCAAGAGCAACAAAGACGCAATATTCTCGGAGTGGATCGCCCAGTGAGCAAACAAGAAGACAAACTTGCTTGGCGAACAATCATGGCAAAGAGAACCAAAGAACACCTAGATATCTAAACCGGTCCCAATATCCAATACAATTTTCACGAGAAGATCAATGGACAAGTGTTGGGAACGCAGACTATATCCACTAGTACTGGACCTACGATTGCCGCCATAACAAGAACCAAAGTACTCATCGATGGAGGAGCGGACTCAACATCATATTCGGGCAGATACATTAAAGAAGATGGGACTAGAATTTTCAAAAAATGATCACACCTACAAGCATACCTTTCTATGGGATAGTACCCGAGACCAAACCATGCCTCTGATAAATTACACTACCAAGAACATTTAGAACTCCCACAAATTACGTAACGTAGCTCATCAAGTTCAAGTTGCAGATTTCAAATCATCATATCATGCAATATTGGGAAGACCAAAGACTTGCAAAATTCTTGGCCATACCTCACTATCCATATCTATTACTCAAAAATGCCAGACCACATGGAGTACTCTCTCTAGAGGAGATCTAAAAACGAGCCTACGAATGCGACGCATGTGCAATACAAATATCCTCAAAAATACAAGGAGAAATCAACTCGGCAATGGCGTAAATAAGAACGTAAGAGATGGAAATCCCACCAAAAAGCAAAGTACCCCTCACCACACCGAAGGAGAAGGCACCAAAAAGATTGACCTAGGGACAGTGACCCATCCAAGATCGCTATGATCAAGGCAAACCTACCTATCAAATAGAACTCGCGCCACCAACTTCTTACGGGACAACAAGGACATATTCGCTTGGAAACCAAATGATATGCCGAGAGTCCCAAGGGAGTTGGTCGAGCACAAAATCGGTTAACAAAGGAGCAAAACCAATCAAGCAAAGACTACGACGATTTTCACCGCACAAGAAGGAAGCAATAAAGAAAGAAATAGCCCGACTACTAGCAAAAGGGCTTCATAAAAGAAATCTTACATCCCGATCGGGTTAGCAAATCCCGCTCTCGTACACAAAAAGAACACGGATGAATGGCGATGTGTGTGGATTACACGTATCTCAACAAACATTGTCCTAAAGACCCCTTTTAGATTACCAAGAATTAATCAAATAGTGGATTCAACAAAGAGGATCAGCTTTATTATCCTTTCTAGATCGCTATTCGATATCATCGATTGGACTAAAAGAAGAAGACCAAAGCAAGACTTCTTCATCACACCTTTCGGGGTGCCTTCATCGTTACAAAAAACAATGTCTTTTTCGACTCAAAAATGCAGGAGCAACATACCAAAGAGCAATTCAGGCTTGTTTGGGCGATCGATTGGAAAAATGCCGGCATATGTAGATGATGTAGTCGCCAAAACAAAGAACCTGCACTCCCTGATCGAAGATCTACAACAAACCTTCAACAATCTCAACAAATGGAAATGGAAACTTAACCCCAACAAGTGTGTATTTGGCGATCATCTAGACACCACTGGATTTCTAGTAAGCCAAAGAGAAATTGAAGCAAGCACAAAACAAATCAAGGCAATAACCGATATGGGCCCACCTACGCATATCAAAGACCTACAGAAATTAACAAAGTTGCATGGCAAAGACTCAATAGATTCATCTCCGCACTTGGGGAAAAAGGCTTACCTTTCTTTAAATTATTAAAGAAGACGCATTAAAGTTCACGAATGAAGAAGCACAAGAAGCCTTCGACAAACTAAAAACATATATCAAGACATCTCCGCTTTAGTACCTCCAAAGAAAGACGAAGACCTCATGCTCTACATTACCGCAACAACAACATCAGTAGTAAGCACACGCCTATTGTGGTTGAAAGAGAAGAACAAGGACATACCTACAAAGTGCAAAGGCCAAGATACTACATAAGCGGAGTTCTCACGATATCAAAAGTGAGATATCCACACGCGTAAACTACTTATGCAATACTTATAACTTCAAAAAGCCTGACACTACTTTGAGGATCACAAAGTAGTCGTGGATAATGATTTTCCACTCGAGACATCCTAAGAAACCGAGACTCAACCGACGTATTTCAAAATGGGCGCTTGAACTCTGGCACTCAAGATAGAATTTACACCAAGAAAAGCAATCAAATCTCGTGCATTATCCAACTTCATTGCGTAATGGACCGAGATACAACAACCTACTCCTAACACCATCTTAGACCATTGAAAAATGTACTTCGATGGATCCCTAAAACTGGGGGGAGCAGGAGCAGGGTACTACTCATCGCACCGACGGAAAACAACTCGATATGTTCTACAAATTTTATGGCAAGCTACCAACAACGGGGCGTAGTATGAAGCACTCATCCACGGCTTATAAGTCGCAACTTCACTTGGAATCAAAAAGACTACTAGTCTACGGAGATTCTCGCAGTAGTAGTTAACCAAGTCAACAAAGAATGGGATTGCACTAAAGAAAACATGGATGCTTACCGTCGGCAAGTAGATCGAAAAGCTCGAGAAAAATTTTCAAGGACTAGAAATTCATCATATATTACGAGACTCAAATGTTGTAAAATGATGTGCTAGCCAAACTAGGCTCGACAGACAAAAGTACCCACCGGAGTCTTTGTAAAAGAACTAAACAAGCCATCCATCAAGTCGAAGAAAAAGAAGACGAGAAAAAGAAGACAGACAAGAGCAAATTTCTAATGATCAAGACAAACAACTCAACATGGATGCAAGTATTCATAGACTACATCAAAGAGAAGAAGTTACCCCAAGAACAAAAACGTAGCAACTCAAGTCATCGAAGGAGCAAAATTATGTCTTAGTAAGAGACAACCTTTACAAGAGAGCAAAGATCATCAGCGTATTATTAAAATATGTTTCAACAGCAGAAGGAAAAGAAATACTATCGAAATGCACTCGATGCTGCGGAAATCATGCATCTTCATGACACTAGTCGAAAAATTATTCCGATCAGATTCTATTGGCCAACAAAGATTAAAAGATGCCGAAGAACTAGTCAAACACCGCAAAAAATTGCCAAATATTTACAAGACAGGCACATGTCCCAAAGACACAACCTAATATGCATCCCACCAAAGATGGCCATTCTCATGTCGGGACTCACCAAGTCGGACCTCTCAAGAAATCCAAAGGAGAGTTCGAATACATCTTTTGTGGCTATAGACAAGTTTACTAAATGGATAGAATACAAGCCATTGGTAAAATACAAATCCCCAAAGCACAAGAGTTCATCCAGAAATCATGCACGTATTCTAATGCCAAATGTAATAATAATGTACCTAGGATCACCATTCACAAATAATGAATTTAAAAGTCGGGCTCAAGACCGCGTGATTCAAAGATTGATTATGCATCGCTGGCTCATCCTCAAGCAAACGGCCAAGTAGAAAGAGCAAACGGTCTCATCTTGGCAGGATTGAAACCAAGACTATATGAAGATCTCAAAGATTACTTTGGCAAAATGGATAGATGAACTACCCAAAAGTAGTCCGGGATTAAGAACTCAAATAAGCGTAAAGCAACCGGCTACTCGCCCTTCTTCCTAGTATATGGATCGGATCGTACTACCAAATTTACTTGATCCGACATCTCCCAAAATTGAGCAATACAATGAAGGGGAAGCGTAAGAAACCAGAGACTAGAAATCGACAATTTTTAAGAAATAAGAGTAAATGCAACACCGCAATCAAAAGATATATGCAAGGACTAAGAAAATATTACGACAAAAGCTGCTCAACCAAGAACCCTACAAAACCGGCGATCTAGTCCTCGGAAAATACAAAAACCAGGATGGAAGACGCAAAACTACTTAGGCCCATGGAAAGGTCCCTTC
>JADLZL010005113.1:0-44561 GCA_015844335.1 Chrysopogon serrulatus | reverse complement strand
CTGTTCGAGGTCCGAATCAACCGCTATGGGAACCCCATGGCAGTGCTATCGGTGGTCAAACACCGACAACCGCACTAGCTAACTTCTCGCACTACCGTGGATCGATTTGTTAGAAAATCGACATCATATTTCTAAATTGTTCCTTAGCCTTTTCCTCAAAAAGTGCTTTGCATGTCTTCCTTATATTGATCTCGTTTCTTATACATGCCCACCCACTCCTCGCCAAATCCTTCTTTCCATCCCATCTTCGACGAGATGCCTCGTACACGCCCAGGATGCTCAGGGTTGCCCAGTCCAATACTCAGGATGTCTCTCTCCCTTTGTGGCTTCAGTTTCCCTTGTTTGACCTCCACTGCTAGCTCCAACATCTTATCAGCTGGGGCGTGATGTCTAAGGGACAGTTCACACCGGTAGCAGTTTGTTTAGTTTCTCTACCTCTGAGCCAATTTGTTGTCCTCTCGCCAACTTCCTCTGATAGCATAGAAACGCCTTGTTTCTTTAACTCCCCCTCCTCTGCCCGCCATTTTGGAACTTGTTTCTTGTAACCACCGGTGCCAAGGTGATGGTCGTATTTGTTCTTCTTTGCTAGTGCTGAAGCAGCTTCACTCTTGGCTTTGGCAGCTGGGTCATTCTTCTCAAGCCTTTGAATATCTCCCCCAATCGCGTAGGTGCGATCTTATACTTGCTCGTTGGATCGTACCCATGCTTGAGAAACTTGGTATTCATCTCAGATCTATAGTTACGGAATGATGTTGCAATCTGTTTGAAAAAAAATTACTCCTTGGCAAGTTTGTCCGTCCCCGTAGGGTAGACAAACCTTTCTATAAACTTGTTCCATAGCTCTTTCCTTGTATCCACATCCACATCCTTCCACCTAGGGATTGTGATGTCCAATTTATCCCTGACCAGAAAACCAATTGCATTCCGTATCTTGGCAGCCACCTCATCAGACACTATCGGCTCTCCTTTTGGGCCGATGCTGGGAATTACATATGTCTTCTCTGGCCACTTGTTTGTTTCTCGGTCACCGCGTTTTCGGTCACTCTGTTTCCTATTTCTTGATTTGGAAGAGGTTGTCTCAGTGGTTTCTGGTGCTTCGTACAAGGGCACGTCTTCTTCTTCCGCTAGAATGTCCCGCATTTGAGACAAAACCTCCTGGCCGAATGAATTCAATAGTGTAAGGATCGGCGCGTATAATACTATGAAGGGAAGTATTGGTTTTCATGTTCTAAGTATACCTCATCATACGAATCATAATCTGGATCAACACTTTTATCGCGATGTCTATCTATGCTAGGGCATGGATCACTTCGGTTGCCGTCATCCTCCTCTTCTTCCAACATGTCACCATGGAAATCTTCTTCTTGTCCTTCTTGCTCTAGGGGTGTGTGAGTCTTAGTGGGTGAATCTGCATGCTGCTCTTCTTCTTCCAGAGGATTTACAGTTCTATGCATGACAATAACTATGTTAGTTCCTTTGATAGGGTTTTAAGTTAAGAAAAGTGCAAGGCTTCGTAATGCCGTGAAACTCACCGTGCCTCCGGGGGTGTGTGAGTCTTAGTGGGTGTCTCTGCACGCTGCTCTTCTGCTTCCAGAGGATTTATAGTTCTATGCATGACAATAACTATGTTAGTTCCTTTGGTAGGGTTTTAAGTTAAAAAAAGTGCAAGGCTTCGTAAGGCCGTGAAACTCACCGTGCCTCCGGGGGTGTGTGAGTCTGAGTGGGTGCCTCTGCACACTGCTCATCTACCTGATGCTCTTTAGATTTTGGAGACGTCATCTTCTCGATAACTTCAAATATAATAAGTCATTAACACTAAGTCATAAAGTCAATAACACTAAGTCACTAAGTCAATAACACTATGTCATTCAGTCACTAACACTAAGTCAATAACACTAAGTCATTAAGTCATTAGGAAATAATACTTAGGAAATAACGCTAAGTCATTATGAAATAACACTAAGTCATTAAGTCAATAACACTAAGTCACTACATCAATAACACTAAGTCATTAAGTCACTAACACTAAGTCACTAACACTAAGTCATTAAGTCATTAGGAAATAATACTTAGAAAATAACGCTAAGTCATTAGGAAATAACACTAAGTCATTAGTAAACAACACTAAGTCATTAGGAAATAACACTAAGTCATTAGGAAATATGAGAAGACAATGCCACGATAAGTCATTAGAAAATAACACTTAGGAAATAACACTAAGTCATTAAGTCATTAGGAAATAATACTTAATGCTAAATAATGCTAAGTCATTTGGAAATAACACTAAGTCATTTGAAAACAACACTAAGTCATTAGAAAATATGAGAAGACAAAGGCCACGATAAGTCATTAGAAAACAACACTTAGTCATTAGAAATAACACTAAGTCATTAAGGAAATAACACTAAGTCATTAAGTCAAATAACACTTAGGAAAATAACACTAAGTCATTAAGTCAATAACACTTAGAAAATAACACTAAGTCATTAAGTCATTAGGAAATAACACTAAGTCATTAGGCATAGTGATTAATTACAAAAGAGCGGCTTTTACTTATGCAAAGTGGAGAGACTAAATCGAGCGCAAATGAGAAACGATGAGAAGACGGTGGCACGATGATTATTTGGCGGCTATATCGCGGCGGTGGATCAGAAATTGATAGAAAACAAGCTCTAATTAAATGACAACAATTAACATAAACCCTAATTACATGAGGTGGAGTGTTTGATAATTTACAAAGTATAATAATAATTTACCCTTTGTAAATTATTACCCTTACATTAGGGTAAATTATTACCCTAATTACATGAGCTTCTAATTACATGAGGTGGAGTGTTTGATAAGACCGCTGGCGGTGTAAATTTATTTTTTATATACACATTTGCTTTTATAATATTAATAATTTACAAAGTATAATAATAATTTTTATATATACACATTTGCTAGTTCATTTAATCTAAAATATTACACATAGACAAAGCCATTAACTAATTTGTAAAGTCATTAGCTAATTTGTATAGTCATTAACTAATTTGCAAAGTCATTAACTAAATTGCAAAATTCATTAACTAATTTGGAAATAAAAAGCATTAGGGACCGGCCTGCCCCGCCCATGGAGGCCCAATAAGGGGCAAGCCGGCCCCTAACCTACCTGCCCCGGCGCCCCATTTACACGGAGGGCGCGCCGCCGCCCAGAACGCGGCCAGGACGGGCCGGGCCTCGAGACCTGCCCCAAACCGGCGGCCCTCCTCCCCGCCCTTCCACTCTCCATCACATCCACGGCAAAGGCGATGGCGGCGCCCGCCCGCTGAACGCGGGGCGATGCGGCACCGCACGTGGCTTCAAGCGACGATAAGCGGCTGCGGCGGCTATCCGGTCTTGTGGCGCTCGTAGTAAAAGTGGTGGTCGATGGAGATCCGTGGTCGTGGTGGCCGGCGGTTAGCGTCGTCGTCGAAGCGGCTCGCTCTGGCGATTCCGTGGCGAAGCGCTCCTCGCGCTTCCGGCCCGGTGGCGCTCTCGGCGTGATTTCCGGCGGAGCGATGAGAGGCAACGGTGGCGGTGGCGGCGGGGAAAAAAATGAGCCCGGCGGCGATTCAAAAGAACTTCGCCCACCGGACTTGTGAAAATTTCAAGTCCGGTGGGCGGTATATATATAGAGCAACCATTTGCACCGGTGGTCTTAGACAACCGCCCGGTGGAAATCGTTTCCACAAAGCGGTTGCCTAAGACCACCGCCCGATGCAAATGTATTTCCATCGGCGGTTGACTTAGCCAACCGCCCGGAAATGCATTTCCACAGGCGGTTGGCTAAGTCAACCGCCAAAGGGAAATATTTTTCTATTTTCTATTTTGTCCTTATTATTTTTCTTTCTTATATTCACATTTTGTTATATATGTATAATATATATATACTAATTAGTAAATTTGTTTTAGGTATATTTCTTTTAGGTTATTTCTTGCAGATTTTTCTTTTAGTATATTTCTTTTAGGTTATTTTTGTAGGTTTGTTTTTGTAGGTTATTTCTTTTTACTATATTTCTTTTAGGTTTTTCTTTTAGTATATTAATTTTATATTATTTCTTGTAGTTTCTTTTAGGTTAATTCTTTTAGGTTATTCTTTATAGGTTAATTCTTTTTAGAATATTTCTTTAAGGTTATTTCTTGTAGGTTTGTTTTTGTAGGTTATTTATTTTACTATATTTCTTTTTTTAGTTTTTTCTTTTAGTATATTACTTTTATATTATTTCTTATAGTTTCTTTTAGGTTATTCTTTATAGGTTAATTCTTTTTTACTATATTTCTTTTAGGTATATTTCTTTTATGTTATTTCTTGTAGGTTTGTTTTTGTACGTTATTTCTTTTACTATATTTCTTTTTAGGTTTTTCTTTTAGTATATTAAATTTATATTATTTCTTGTAGTTTCTTTTAGGTTAATTCTTTTAGGTTATTCTTTATAGGTTAATTCTTTTAGAATATTTCTTTAAGGTTATTTCTTGTAGGTTTGTTTTTGTAGGTTATTTATTTTACTATATTTCTTTTTAGGTTTTTCTCTTAGTATATTACTTTTATATTATTTCTTGTAGTTTCTTTTTAGGTTATTCTTTATAGGTTAATTCTTTTTTTACTATATTTCTTTTAGGTATATTTCCTTTATGTTATTTCTTGTAGGTTTATTTTTGTACGTTATTTCTTTTACTATATTTTTTTTTTAGGTTTTTATTTTAGTATATTATATTTATATTATTTCTTGTAGTTTTTTTAGGTTAAGTGTTTTAGGTTATTCTTTAAAGGTTAATTCTTTTAGTATATATTTTTTTAGGTAATTTCTTGTAGGTTTGTTTTTGTAGGTTATTTCTTTGAATACATACTAGTAGAAAGAAAAGGACTTAAACAATTAGCAAACGAATACCAAGTCAAGTAATTCATGAGTACAAATTATAACGGATGAAATTGTTATATATGATAATAACTAATATTTAACTTAACTAGATACAAACAAGCCTCTCTACTCGTTTCGCCTTCTCTATCATGGCGCACCCGTGGTAATGAATTTTTAGGGATGGTACGCTCAACATTCTTTATCTTCAAAGGATGATCTTCAAAGAGAGATATGTGCCCGAAATGGTTGAAGTCATCTAGGTCAATTACACCTTCAACTCCTAAACCTTGTTGCTTTCCAGGAAGAACTATATGCTTGGCCTTGTCGCTACTTTTCTTCTCTTCCATAGAAAGGATTTGTTCGGCATAGAAGACCTGTGCAGCACGGATAGCAAGGATCCAAGGATCATCCTTGTAGCATACTTTACTTAGATCAAGAACTCTTAGGCCATAGTTATCCACTGTGACATGTTTGTCATCAACCCATTGGCATCGAAACACAGACGTCTTAAATGAATCATAGTCTAGTTCTCATATCTCCTCAATGAAGCCATAGTATGTAGCGTTTTCATTTGAATCATCAATGATCTCACAACGAACACCACTGTTTTGCACCATGCTCTTTTTGTCTCTAGAAGTGGTACAAAACGTGAAGTCACTAATGTCATAGGTCTGCCATGATGTGACCTGCCGAGATGGTCCAGCTGTCAACCTCTTGATAGTTTGTTGCTCAATTGTTTCTCCATTTAGAATGTTCTGCTCCATTAGCCATAAAGTGAATCGACGGTTGTGTTCTTTTGATAGTCAATCCTCTGTTTGCCTAGGGTTATGATCGCTTAGCTCTTCTATGTGTTGTGTGATCAGAGGCTCCATTATCGAGAGCTGATGCATGATGCTATGATGCGCCTCGAGGACTATATTATAGTCTAACGGGATGAATGATTTCCAGCCCATCCTCCCACACCCATATAGTCTGCCC
The DNA here is from genome assembly GCA_015844335.1 of Chrysopogon serrulatus. Lineage (NCBI taxonomy): Eukaryota > Viridiplantae > Streptophyta > Magnoliopsida > Poales > Poaceae > Chrysopogon > Chrysopogon serrulatus. The sequence goes on along the minus strand of JADLZL010005113.1, from coordinate 38,703 downwards.
TCATGTCGAGACGGAGACAAACCTATTGCAATCTAGTCTTTTAGAAAATTATTGCAGAATGGACCTCCGGAATCAATCGCCTCTTCGGTAGTGTATCCCTCTATCATGGATGCCTCAGGACGAGCACGAGTGGATACGTACACATTCAGTATCGACATGAAATGTTCATATGTCCACATCTCATGCAAGTACATGGGACCCAATGCCTGTATTTGTGGTAGCAAATGCATGACAAGGTGTACCATTATATCAAAGAAAGATGGTGGGAAACACATCTCAAGTCGCGGACAATCGTCTCAACCGTGAATTCCTAAAGAGACTATAACTGCTCTCGGTCAATTACCTTCTATGATATCTCGTTAAAAAAGAAACATAACCGTGTGATTGCCATCTTTAAGAACACCGGACTTATAGCCCTAATGGCAATAGGGAGAAAGGTTGTCAACATCACATGGCAATCATGTGAGTTGTAGTTGGTGAGTGTAAGATCCTTCATTGACACAATGCTCTTAATGTTAGAGCAAAATCCAGCTGGAACTTTCAATTTCTTCAACCAAACACACATCGCATGTTTCTCATCCGTACTCAGGTTGTAGCTTGCTGCCGGGAGGTGGTACTTTCCATTATCTAGCAAAACCGGACGAAGTTCTGGTTTTATCTTCAAATTGACCAGGTCCTGACGTGAACTCAATCCTTCCTTTGTCTTACCCTTTATGTCTAGCAAGGTACCAATTATGCTTTCAAACACATTCTTCTGAATGTGCATACCATCGTCCGCGTGCCGTATATCAAACTCTTTTCAATATGGCAAATACTTGAAGAAAATTGACATCTTTTTGAATGTAGCCCCGGGAGTTGTCTTCACATCCTTTCTTGCTTTTCCATCTTTTGTCTTCTTGCCAAATACAAACTTGATGTTCTTAACTATCTCGTACACTCTATGACCTTTATTATTACCTGATGGAGCAGTGGACCTTGTTTCGTCGTAATTGTCAAAGTATCTATCCATCTTTCGCAAGCGGTACCTATGTCCTTTCGATAAGAAACGCATGTGTCTCATGTATACTATCTTGTTGGAGGCACTGAGGGACACGTAAAACGTTTCATCCAAGCATACTACACAACCGACCTTACCCTTGAACTGTTCTGACAATACAAAGAGAGCTGGATAATTGTTGATCGTAACAAAAATAATTGCTCTTAGTGTGAATGACTCTTTCCGGTATTCGTCCAACATGGCGACACCTGTATCCCACAATATTCTCATTTTCTCCATTAATGGCTCCAAGAATACATCCATGTCAACACCAGGTTGTGTAGGTCCAGAAATAAGAATGGTCAGCAAGAGGTATTTGCGCTTCTACAACAAGTGTGGAGGGAGGTTGTAGATAGTGAGGATCACCGGCCATGTGCTATGCGTCTTTGCTCCTTTCGGCAAAGGGATTCATTCCGTCGATTATATAGTGCGAACCGAACATTTCTTGTCTCCTTAGCAAATTCTAGATGGTCAATATTGAATTTTTGCCATTGCTTCCCATCGGCGGGATGTCGAAGCTTTCCATCTATTTTGTGCTTGTCGGGAAGCATGCCAGTCATAAGCTCTGCATCCTCGGGGTTTGCAAACAAACACCATAAACGATCAACTACCGAAGATACCACATCACCATAGCAGGAACCCTTCTCTGGGCATAATAGTCTTCTTCTTCATTTTCTTTGTTGTAGAGTTTTGAACTCTGTTGGGTCTTCTTTCTCTTCTTCTCTTTGGAAATAGAAGTTGCATTCTTCTCTTGTAGATAGTCTTTTTTTTTTAATTGTATCGACTTGCACTACAATTTGGACATTGGTCCAAGTCTTTGTATTCACCTCGATATAAGATACAGTGATTTCTACACGCATGGATCTTCTGGACACCCATAGTAAGCGGACTGATTAGCTTCTTTGCATAGTAAGTGTTAGCAGGCACTTTGTTCTCCTTTTGAAAGCATATCTCCGAGAGTACTCAATAATACATCGAAGCCGGCATCGGACCATCCATACCTAGCCTTCAACATCAACAACTTAAGCACGCACCGTAATGTCGTGAACTCTTTGGTGCAACCCTTACTCTCATCGCACAAGGGCTCTCTTTGCCGCCTGCTCTAAGGCCTCCATCCCTTTCATGAATAACATTGATAGATCCGTATGACGACGCAATAGTGCAGCCATCAATTCTACGTCTTCATCCTCCACTTGAGTTCTCCGTTGGCATCGGTTCGTCCAACATTTGCATCATCATCATGAACATCGGGCACAACATGTTCACTCTCTTGGGGACAATGGTGTTACGTCTCATGTCCGAACCGCATACATCGTCAACAAACATATCCGGACCATTGCCACCGAGATTCACGGGGTCTTCACTATATACGTTGCGAGCTTTTCTCTCCATGCTTTGTCCAAATCAAGTAATCATTCATAAATCCTCGGCAAACCCGATGAGCCATGATTGGACTTGTGTCTTCAAAAACAACAAGATTTCTGCGATGCATTGCAAGGACAATATATGTGCTTCATCTGTGTTCGAAAAAGCATGATTTTTAGCAAAGATCGATAAAAACCTACGGACCTCAAGTACGTATGATGGATCTACTCTGTCCATATTATACATCCGTAATGCTCTCGTCCATTGTTACCTATTATAGAGTTTAATAGATTTAAATAATGTAATCACTAAAAAGGAGACATGAATGTTTTGTGATAATTATTAACAAACCTTAAGATGATCAAAGAAACTCCTTCAATGGATTATAGATGAAAAGGACTCCTCATTTGTATATTTCTCAAATAATACCCGTCCCGAGCTAAATCACATATAGTTCAAACAACTAGTTAAATAAATATGCCTATCAAAAAAATAACAAAAGAAGACTAAATAATAAAACTCTAATTAAAGAATCACCGGTACTTAATTAAATAAAACATAACTAAATAAATAAAGCATCATTTTATTAGATGAAATCCTAAAAAATAAAGGAAGACTACTTAATGAAACCCTAATTAAAGCCTAACCACTACTTAATTTAACAAAACAAAACTTAATAATAAAAGAAAAAAAATAATTTCAAGCATCAATATGACAAATAAACTAGTAATTAAATAAGACTAAACACAACTAAATGAACTAAACATAATAATTTAAAGCATCAATTTATTAGATGAAACCCTACAAACTAAAGCAACCCTAATCAAGTTTTCTACACTAATTTCAAGCATCAATATAACATATAAACTAATAATTAAATAAGAGTAACTAATATATAAATGAAACCCTAATTAAAGAATCACCACTAAAAACATAACTAAATATTTAAATAAGAATAACTAATAAAACTCTAAAGGTTAAACTCTAGATAAAAAAGTGAAATCCTAGATAAATAGTGACTAGAAAAATTAAAAAAAAAAAAAAAAACCTAGCTACACTTTCCTCTCACTTGAGGTGAAACCCTAGATCTCAAAAAGTGGATGGGGTTGAGCAAGAATGGTGGAAATGTAACTCTAAAGGCCAAATTCTAGATACAAAAGTAAAAACCTAGTTCAAAATTGTGGCTAAAATTGATGAAAAAAATGCAAAAAAGCTAGTTACTCTTCTCTCTCTCTCTAGAGTGAAACCCTAAATCCAAAATGTGGCTACAATTGAGCATGAATGGTTAAAAAGAGGTAAGAGATATCAAAACTAACCTTTCTTAGCAACCTCCTTCAAAGAAATCAAGATCAAAACCTCTCCCCCTTGTTTCTTTCAAATCTGGACCTCCAAAATCGCCTTCAATGGAAGGTGGCGGCGAGCTATTACGGTGGGGAAGAAGGGAGGGGTATATATAGCAGGATCAGCAGAGGCGGTTCACTTAAGGAACCGCCTTGTGCAAATAGATTAGCATCATGCGGTTCTCTTAACCAAACCGCCCGGTGTAAATAGCCTCATTTACACGGCGGTTTACTTAAGTAACCGCCTGTGTTAATAGAAAACACAAAGCGTTCCTTAAGTAAACCGCCAAAGTATAAATGAAAGCTATTTACACTTGGCGGTTGTTTTAAGAGAACCGCCAAGCATCTATTTGCACAAAGCGGTTCTAGTTGTGGGACCCGCCTGTTGATTTTCACTGGCGTCCTTTTTCTAAAACCGCCAGTACAAATTTTTCGATGCCGTCAACACAAATCATCTGTGTACTAGTGTTAGAGTCAGGGCAAAGTTTAGTATGATGAGTGTTTTTATAGAAATTTATATTTTTTATATTCTACAGATGGCATAACTTCAATGTACTCATCAAGGAGCCTGGACGACTGAGCGGAGGCGACTGGCCGGAGCCATCAGGGACTTTGAGTCTGCCTGTGCTTAGTCAAATATGCCTATCATTTCTAGATGAAGAAAGCATACTTTTTATGACGCCTTTAAAATTGGTGTTTATCTGGCGCTGTTGCTTTTTCCTAGACGGCAACTATAAAGTGCTTGGTTAGCCCCTTTTTTCCACCAAGGCTACTCACCCGCCATGAAGAAAAAGGTGAGGGAATCTTCTAGCAGTCGCACTACAAACTACGACAAAATAGCAGCAAATTTTATGCAGTAACGTGCAAATTAAAATGTGTATTTTTTCTTCCAAAGTGTAAGTGCTTATAAATTTTTAGTTACATACATTTTGCTATTTTACGTCTAGATATACATTATATATCTAGACATTATATTTTAGATACGTAGTAAAATTCATATATTAAAAATTTAAAATAACTTATGATTCAGAAAAGAGAAAATATTTTGTATTTGGCACGGTTTTCATATAGCTCTGGTTCCTTGTTACAAGGCGCAAGAGTGTGCGAGCCAGTGGTCTAATTGAGATAAGAACAGTTCGCTACAACGTCCAGAGGGGCTAGAGTTAACCACAGCATGGGGCCTAAATACTTGGTCCATTCTAATTCGAATTAATAGGTTATTTTAATTTTCTACAAACTTAAATTTTACTATATATTTGGATATAGAATAGATATATATATTGTCTCTATCTAAAAAAAAGCAATTCTATGTATGGATCTACCCAGATTCATATCTAGAATTGTATTTTTTGAGTGATGGAAAAATTATTTACCTTAAAAAACTAAAATGGTCTATGATTTTAGAAGGATGGTTACTTAAAAATAGAGTTGCCTCCCAAGCAAACTCACGAGAAACTGTGTACTTATCACTGTCCAAAGAACTCAAAGGTTATCACGCTGCTAGGTAGAAAATCATCACATATAGTTGGCCCCTCTAGTGAGGTTAGCCCAAAATGCACTCTTTTTTATATTGTCTGACCGCCCAGTCTGACGCACGCTCAAAGACAGCGCAAATAAATTGCAACCTGGCAATATTTTCTTGTGGGAACATTGGACATTCACACAGACACGGTCAGAACTCAGAAAACAGAAAGATGGCCTGAGATGGTGGCAACTGGTAGCAATCAGACAAGAAATCACGAAGGCAATAAAACAAAAAGACTCAAAAGAGAATCTCACTTCTCACCAAGAAAGCAGCAAAAGCGAGCAATGAGAAAGAAAGGCGGCAATGTCTGTGGCGCTGGCCGGAGCAAAGCGCTAGACGCCGGCCGGATTGAAGCTGCATGCGTGATTTGATCCGAGTTGATGGTGTGGCTGTCTTGGCTAGAAGCGGCAGTGCGCCTTGCAGTTGGCATCGCAGTCGCAGAAGCAGGGCCCGTCGCAGTGCATCGGGCACAGCAGCCGCATGCCGCTGCACCGCCCGGGCGCCGTGCACCGCGCGTACTCCCCCACGCGGTACAGGCTCGAGCTGTAGCTCGGCCGGTGCCGACGCGCCGTCCTCCTTCCGCCGCGAGCTGCCGGCGTTCCACGACCGCCGTGCCCGTGCTGCTCTTCCCTTGTCGTCCCACCGCCGCCACCTCCTCCTCCACCACCGCCACCGCTGCCAGCGCCACCACCACCGCCTCCTCCTCCGCCGCCGCCACCACCACCTTCAGTGCTTCAGTGCCCCAGCCCCATCCCCCCCACCCGTAGCCCCACGAGGTGCCCCAGCTGCTCCCCCTCCTCTCCACCACCGCCACCGCCTCCGTCCTTCCGGGCGGTGACGCTGCTGGCATTGTAGCTGCCATTGTGGCCAGCCGCATCTACGCTCTGCGCCTGAGCCACGGGACCTGCTGCTTCGGGCAAGGCTCCACATGTGGGCATGGGCACCGCCACCAACACAATGAACACCAAGAAAAGCACACCCGCGCAGCCCATGGCAGGCACGCGTCGAGTACGCATCCCCCGTGACATGAGCATGCCTATGCTGCCTGTCCAAAGCAAACCAACAAGCCGCTCGAGGAATACTGAGCTAGCTATCTTCTGCCGTTTATATATGGGCATGGCTAGGACAAAGTGGCATGCCAATATCCATGGAGTGGCGCCAAAATGATGGCGACAGTTAAGCATGGCACTACTACAAGAAAACGAGGTGGTCGAGAGAGAGTGAGGGGCCAGTTGACAAAGACAGGAGATGACTTCATGTGCACTTCTTCTTCCACAACGACACCACCAACGCAACACATGGAGCTATCATGGTACAGCCCTACAGCATATGTGAAGTGCGACGGCTCACCAGGAGAATGCGTGCTCTAAAGTCTCTATAGCTAATCTAGTACTACCACACGTACACATGTGCACACTGATCTCTGTCTTACTGGGCCAGATAAATACACCCATGCTGGCTTTTGTTTGTTCGTTACGGTGGCCAAAGGCTAATCATAATCTTCTCCGGCCTGTAGTCTTCCTGCACTATACTATCAGTCAGTCATTCATTCCCCACAGATCCACTATATAATGTGGGCACAGGGCACACTACTAGTCCGTGAAGATGAAGTTAGCTTCTACGATTAGCGGGGACTGAGTCTTCTCAACCTCGACCAAGATCTATTCATATGCCCGTATATATCCATAATAATGGCCATATATATGTCTAGGCCCTGTTTGTTTTGGTTTTTCTGAGTCTCGCTTATAAGTTAGGTAGGATTATCAAAATAAGCCACGATTTGAAGAATCTGCTATCTAAATAAGCAGAGCATTTGGCTATCTGATTATATTATTCAGGGCATTTGGCTATCTGATTATTTCTGATAGACGATTAAGAAATGGACATTTTGCATTAGAAATCGTGGACTTCTCTCAAACTGCATAGCACTATTTACTAGTATTTATGTGAGTCTGTAACTGGACCAGATAAAAGTTTCTACTGCAATCTCAGTCCTTCTTCAAATCGACATAGGGATAGAGGACGGCGCCGAATCCAACCATGGGAAGGATTGCCGATAACCGAGGAGTGGCAGGGAAGCACAGCGGTGCTCGAGCACGTCCGCGGCCGGTGGCTCCTGGTGACCTGGCCTCTGCAGCAGGCGACCCATGCGAGATCTTGGCGCTGGAGGTAGCGCCCTGAATGAGAGAATGAAGCCGATGGTGGTGGGGATGCAGACTGGCGCCGTCAGCTATACCATTGGACGGCCATCGTTGTACCATGTGTTTTGCAACCAATTATCAGCCGCTACATATGGATTGGGCAAAGCTTGTGCATTTTGTTCCAAAGCACTTGTATAGTTTCTTAGTTTGGGCCTATTTATATCCTTTTGGCTAGCCATTTAGGGCAAGTACATTGGTATTGTATATCATAGCTAGTCTTATAATACATTGCCACGTAATTATGAGACGGTTTAAGAGATAACAAGTACAATTGATTGTTTTTTAAGTTATCTCGTAGTAATTCTAGAGTTCTTAATTTGTGCGTAAAAAAGTAGTGTTTGTAATGTGCATGACAACAACCATTTCTACAATGATATATACTAAGTTGTCTCGTAATCCTAAATTTTAGCTCATAACGTGGTTGTTTACGAAACAACCTCTTTCTCTCTTCCCATCAACAAAAAGTTTTATGTGGTACTGCATGAGATAGAATATGAGACCGATTACGTATAGCAATGTACTTTTTTGAACTTTCAAAAAACTTTATTACTCATTAGACCGAGCTAAGTCGCTGGTCACCAATCCCTCAAAATCACGAGGAACCCCCTCCCAAGTGTTATAGTGTCCACTTGGGAGATTACAACCAAACGCAGCAAGAGCATGCGCGACTCTATTATATTCTCGCTTGCAAACAGTAATCTTTACGCAACCCTAAATAAACCTATACTCCCTCCATTTGAAATTGTTAATGGGCTTATAATTTGGAGTGGAAGGAGGGAGTAGCAAGTATCTACTCAAACGTGCTGGATCTAGGCTTTTATTTGACTTCCATGATATTCACAGCCCAATTGAGAGTCTGTACAGCGCTAGACGCTTAGAGGCTGTTGCACCGTTTTCTTGCCACCGTGAAGTGCAGCGTGGACAGGTTGGGGCGCTTGCCAACGCCAGAGCAGTTACTACGGCACTTGGATTGGCAACACGTACCAACCTGTTGATGATATATGGACATGAAACTTCAACAGCTTCTCTGTCCTTGCATCAATGTTAGAACACCTTGCTTAGTTCATAGCAGGGAGGTGGTTGTTTCCAGTGTAATTACAATAACCAGTAGCCAGTAGGAGTGCAGCTGTGAAGGACCAGCCACTAGTACACAGATACTTTTTAGATATGGTTAGTAACGTATTTGTACTGAGGTTTTTAGAGGCCAGTGAAAATCACTATTTTTATTGGCGGTCAAATGAGAACCGCCTGTATAAATCGATTCTACAGACGGTTTTTCTAACGAATTACAAATACTTGCCTGGAATTTATATTTTTAGATTAAAAAATAGCAAAAAGAAATTTAACCCGAGAAGGCCATCGCCCACCCATCTCCGTCGCAAGTTGCAAATCATGCATTTTTTCGCGTAAAATCACGCGGCTACACAACCGTGGGGGGTTCAAACCCGCGATCTCCTCCTCAATTGTAGCCTCCTCTACCACTCCACCAATCACTCACTTATGTCTGTATTCCAGTTCGGTTCCCTATATATTATCTAAAACTAACGGTAAATTCAATATTTAAGGGTCTAAACAAATTCAAATGAAAAAGTATTGAACTATAAAGTTTCATAACTTTTCAAGATCTGCAACTTTCATTTAGAATGTTTCTTCATCTGAGGCTTTTTAGAAAATTTTGAATTTTAAATATTCAAACTTTAGAGATAATTATCCTCAACTAGATGCTTTCAATTAAAAAAATTAACTACAAAGTTTCATAGCTTCTCAAGATCTACAACTTTCATGTAGACAGTTTCTCCATCTAAAGTTATTTGAAAAATTCAAATTTTAAAATCCATGCACTATTTCTAGTGGCGGTTTTCGCCACTAGAAATGCACCATTTCTACATGTGGTTTTCTTAACAAACCGCCTGTAGAAATAAATTTCTAGTGAGGTTCTCTTAAAAAAATTGCGTGTAGAGATGGATTTCTAGTGTCAATTTTTATTTAATCCTACCATTTGATTTTTAGTGGCGGCTGTCAATCAAAACCGACTGTAAAAATAAAACTTCACCATCAAAAAGAAATCATCTATGTACTGGTGGCCTGGGCCAACCGCGGGAACTGCACTGACAATAACCTAAATGGATTTGACTTTTACGGTCAGAAATAAGGGATACAAATAGTTGTAGCACAAGAAGCCAATTAACCGATTTCATAGAATCTGTGGATGCCAGTGTTATAAGTCTGCTAGTAATCAGTTGAGTCAGAAAAATCTTGCAGCAACGAGTAACAAGCACGCGCAGGCCGCCTTGGCAGGCCGTGATGCTCTGGCTGTCACGGTGCGCGGCTAAGGCCTGGGGACGGGAGTCCTAGATGGCAGTGCTTGGCTCCACTCAGAATAAATAAAATAAATATTGATGGAATGAGAGAAGCTTCAGAACCGATCCCTCCCTCCAAAGCTGAAGCCGCATCTCAAATGGAAACCACCACCAACTGGTTTTTATAAGCTTCATTTTGATACATTCCTTCCATCCTAATTCAGACACAGGTGATTGGGGTTGGTGGCGAGAAATACGAAGGGGGAGGTCCTGGAGGTGGGAATGGGATACCGTGTCAATATCTATCTTCTCCTGCATGCAGAAGCTATGGCAGTTGTGTTATTTGGAACGTGCCATATTGGAGAATGGCTGAAGTTGGTAACCCTTGGTTACTGATTACAACCATTTTATATTGTTTTGCAAACTATTCTTCTTCTTAATGAAAAACGTGTCGAGATACGGTCATAAATAAAATATTGAAGAATGTCTCATGTAATACTTGGAGGCAGATTCTACAATTTATAGTGAAGGCATGTCTTCTCCAAAGTGGGATAGAAGTCCCCTGGGGCTTTATTCCGACAAATTCGAGATTTGATGCTTTCTGAGTTTGTGATTTGTAAAGGAATTAAATGCATCAGCAGTCCTTAAATTTGTAAACGTGTGTCACATAGATCCATGAACTTTGAAAATACATTTCTAGATCCCTAAACTTGTTAAATGGTGCATCATAGGTCTATGCTAGCCATGTAGATGTTTTTTTTACTCATATGGCGCTGGCATGGCATGTTATTGTCAATTAATCCCTCACATATATTTTACTAAAAAAAATAGACCCAGCGCTCGTCTTGGCCTCAGGCGCGGTTGAGGAACGTGCCCATGGCGTGTGCGGCAGCACCCGATCAGCTTGTGCCAGCCTACCGCCTCCAGCTCGCCCGGGACACCGTCGTGACTCGTGAGGGAGACGACCGGCCGTGGGCGCCACACGCGAGGGAGACGCTGCCGCACACGAAGAACCTGCAAGGATACCTGCTGTCTGCTGACCAGGAACCTGCTGTCGAAGTGGCAGGAGCACCTGGGCCAGGCAGCAGCTACGCCAGTGGGCAGCGATCTCCTCCGCCCGTCGAGCCTTGCTTGCGTGCGCTGGATGAACCAGGTGGCGAGCAGCACCTAGCCCATAATAAATCCAACAATCCCCACCAAACTCTAGGATTTGTAACGATGAAGTGTCAGAATCACAATTCTTTGATATACCAGTGTTTCGATGGAGACTGTTAAGTTGAACATCCACCTAGAACAAGAGTTTCACTCAGTCACAGAATAATAGACTAAGCCTTGAATTGACAATTTTGCGCGAGATAAGATTCACTCGAGTCCTTTGCTGATACTAGGCTGCAAAAGGCATCCCCGCTGTTTGAAGCATATAAGTCACACTTCTATGCCTTTCATGAGTATTTAGGGATTACCCAAATCCCATAGACTGTGACCAGCAGTTTGACTCATATAGGTGTACTCCTTAAAAGATGTTCTGTAGGACAACATCTCATCTTCACAAGACTCTTGGAATACATTAAGGTAAATACCATCCTGCCTTACAGATAGGAAAGATGTGTATCAGAGATGAGTTAAAGAAAGGGATCTTTCCTCTCAACCAACTACCAAACTTGTTTCACCATTCTACTTCACGGGATCTCCGATCACATAGAACAGTTACCACCAGTAGCAGATTTCAAGTGGGTCTCATACCCATCTCTCTCGATGCACTCTCTATCACATTACGTGACAGACCCTTTGTAAACTGATCTGCCAGATTGTTAGATGTATGGACATAATCCAATGCAATAACTCTAGAGTTTCTCAGTTTTCTGACAGATTTTAATCTTCTCTTGACATACCGAGTAGACTTCATGTTGTCCCTTGAACTGTTAACCTTAGTGATCACAGTTTGGTTATTACAGTTCATGGATATAGCCGGTATCGGTTTCTCAACAACTGGCAAATCTATTAGGAGATCACGAAGCCACTCAGCCTCAGCCCCAGCAGTGTCTAATGCAGTGAATTCTGCTTCCATTGTAGACTTCGTTAAGATAGTCTGCTTGCAAGACTTCTAGGAGACAGCGCCACCTCCAAGCAAGAACACATATCCGCTCGTGGCATACAGCTCATCTGCATTAGAGATCCAGTTGGCATCACAATAGCCTTCTAGCACTTTTGGGTATCCCTGGTAATGAATACCTTAGGTTATTGTACCTTTCAAATAGCGCATCACTCTCTCAAGAGCACGCCAATGATCATCGCCCGGATTTGAAACAAATCGACTCAATTTGCACACAGCATATGAGATATCAGGCCTCGTAGCACTCGCAAGGTACATGAGTGAACCAATGATTTGGGAGTATGTCAATTGATCCCGTGCTATTTTCTGATTTTTCCTCAATAGCACACTTGGGTCAGAAGGCGTAGGAGCAGGATCACAGTCACTAAACCCAAAACGACTTAGAACCTTTTCCACATAGTGGGATTGCAACGAAGTTACCCTACCATTACCTTCTCGTATAAGCTTGATATTAATAATAACATCAGCTTCTCCCAAATCTTTTATCTCAAAGTTATTTGACATGAATTTTTCCACTTCCTCAACCACCTTGAGGTTTGATCCAAAGATCAATGTGTCATCAACATAAAGGCACAAAGATTACAGTCTCACCCCCACCATGCCGATAATACACACATATGTCAGATTCATTCACAGCAAAACCAGCTGCTCTGAGTGTATTATCAAACTTTTCATGACATTGCTTAGGTGCTTGTTTTAGACCAAACAATGATTTAATCAACCTACACACCTTGTTCTCTTGACCATCCGTAATGAACCCTTCTGGCTGATCCATATAGATCTCCTCATCCAACTCTTCGTTTAGGAAAGCTGTCTTAACATCCATCTGATGAATGATAAGACCATATGAGACTACCACGGCTATCAGAGTGCGAATTGTAGTCAATCGAGCCACTGGTGAATAAGTATCAAAGAAATCTTTCTCCTCTTTTTGGGTGTATCCTTTGGCCACAAGCCTTGCTTTGTACCTCTCAATTGTACCATCAGGCCTAAGCTTTTGCTTGAATATCCATTTGCAACCTATAGGTTGACAACCATAAGGCTGATCAACGCACGTTTCGTTCGACATAATAGAATCCATCTCACTCCTTACTGCTTTCTTCCATAAGTCAGCATCAGGAGAGGAATATGCCTCACTAATATTGGTTGGTGTGTCTTCCACAAGGTACACTATAAAGTCATCTGTCTCTTACTTTTTCGAGTGACTATAGTGTCATCCTCCTCAGGGATGTGCACATGAGAATCCTCAGCATGATCTAAAGAAATAGACAGTTCTTGCTTATGGGGAATTATAGTATCATGACTTGTTTCACTAGGTATATTCTTTATGGAAAACTCATTATAGTATCATGACTTGTTCCACTAGGTGTATTCTTTATGGAAAACTCATTCTTAAAAAATATAGCATCTCTAGATTCCATGATAGTATCAACATATATATCAGGCACATCAGGTTTTATAATTAAGAACCTATATCCAGTGCTGTGAAAAGAATAACCAAAGAATACACAATCAATAGTTTTAGGCTCAAGTTTACGCTTTTTGTTGATTGGCACATTCACCTTAGCCAAGCAATCCCAAGTGCGCAAATATGAGAGGTTTAATCTTCTCTTTTCCCATTCCTCAAATGGTGTAATCTCTTTGTCCTTTGTAGGAACTCTGTTCAGGACATGACACGCTGTCATAATCGCCTCACCTCACCATTCCTTGGATAATCCCGCTATACTCAACATGGTATTCACCAAGTCTGTTAGAGTGCGGTTTTTCCTTTCAGCAATCCCATTGGATTATGGTGAGAATGGCGGTGTCCTCTCATGAACAATATCATGTTCCACGCAGAACTCATCGAAAACATTCGAGAAATATTCTCCACCTCGATCAGACCTTAACCATTTTATTTTCCTCTCAAGTTGGTTCTCAATTTCAGCTTTATAGGCCTTAAAATAATTGAACGCTTTATCTTTTATTTTTAAGAGATACACATAGCAAAACCTGATGGAATCATCTATAAAAGTGAGAAAGTATCTTTTAGCGTCTTTGGTCAAAATTCCGTTCATCTCACACAAATCAGAGTGAACAAGTTCTAGAGGTGTCAAATTCCTCGCCTCAGTGGTCTTGTGAGACTTGCGGGGTTGTTTTGATTCAACACACATATGGCACTTAGACTTTTTGACCAAGTTAAATTTAGGAATTAAATTGAGATTTGCTAACCGCATAAGACAACCAAAACTTGCATGACAAAAGCACGAATGCCATAAATCCGACTCATCAGAAATATTAATAGAATTCACCATCTTATTACACACATCATGCAATGATAAGCGGAACAGACCTCCGCAATCATATCCTTTACCAACAAAAGAACCATGTCTCGACACAACACATTTATTGGGCTCAAGAACAACCTTGTAGCCATCTCGACACAACATAGATGCACTAACAAGATTTTTCTTGATGGAGGGCACATGCTGCACGCTCTTCAATGGCACCGTCTTCCCTGAAGTAAACTTCAGAATGACCGTACCAACACCAAGAACATGAGCACGCGACCCATTGCCCATCAACAAGGCGCCAGACCTCCCGATCTGGTAGGAAGAAAACAAAGACACATCAGCACACACATAAATATTTGCACCATTATCCATCCACCACTCGGGTGAATTACAAACCGTAGAGAATAAATGGTAAAGAATTACCATACCCGGATGTTCCATCTCCATTGTCGATAGTCACAACATTTACGATTTCTTGTCCGGGGTGAACTTGCGATCGGGGCACTCTCTTGCCCAATGCTGATCAACGCCCACGCACAAAGCATCCTCCATCTTTCTTGTTGTTACTCTTCTTTTTTTTAAACTGTCTTTGTTTGAGTGGGTTTGGTTGTGTTCTCTTGCTTGTTTTGGTTTTTCTTCTTGTTCTTGCGAGAATTTGGAGTTCCTCTTTTTACACCATATTTGCGGTAGAGGTCTCAAACACTCTTTCCATTGTCCTTTACTCTAGCCCTCTCCTCAACATCAAGAGTACCAATGAGCTCTTCCACATTGAACTCTTCTCTTATGCTTGAGTGAGGTGGCAAAGTCCTTCCAAGAAGGTGGTAACTTGACGATAATATCGCCAGCCACAAACTTGTCGGGCAAAGGACAAGGGAAAAGCTCAAGTTCCTTAACAAGTGCACGAAACTCATGAGCTTGTTTCACTACAGATCGGTTCTCAACCATCTTGTAGTCATACAACTGCTCCATGAGATACAGCTCGCTACCAGCATCAGTAACTCTAAACTTTCCAACAAGTGCATCCCACAACTCTTTCCCAGAGGGTAGGATGATATAGCTTTTCTAGAATTTTGCATCAAGTGCACTAATCACTGCACCTCGAAAGAGATTGTCATCAGCCCTAAACTTAGCCTCATCCTCGGGGAGACAAGTTAGCGGGCTTGCCCTCAACGGCATGATAACAAGACATAGTAGTGAGCCATAATTCCATCTTAGCTCTCCAAATCAAGAAGTTTTTACCATCAAAAGGATCCGGCTTTAACACAGCAGCAAAACCTCTGATAGAAAAATGTCTATAATTAGGTTTTTAGATTGTTAGATAATTAGGCATTTCCATATCATTTTAATTCCAGAAATTAACATTATGATGATGACATATAAAAGATTCTTGATAATTGAAAGCATGATATCAAATACATCCATAACTATATGGAACATGATATCGAATAACATGTGAAGCATATGAATAGTAAAGCCATGAACGCATAAATCATGTAGCATAACAGTAAAGCATGACATATAGTTCACGAAGATGACTAACACTGAATTCCATATGAAACGACGAGATATATCTCTCTTGAAACATGAACGCGGTAGCATATGAAACAGATCAACAGGATTGCAGCAACAAGCATACACGGGATATATCTTATAACTGAAACTGACACAGGATATATCACGAAACGATCTGACAGAGCATATGAAACAAACTCATAACAGCATATGAAACAACGCGAAAACACTACGCAACAAGCATAATGCGGGCGACGAAAAAATGTAGAGAGAAGATAAACAGTTCATACCCTCCCCGTGTAGGAACTCGATCCCGATCCCAACCTTGTCCAACTTCCTTCGTCATGATGAAGGACGATCTCTCCACCGGGAAGAAGAGAAAGATGTTGACGGCGCCGAGGAAGACGAAGAACGGCGGCTACATCCTCCCGTGAAGAAGACGATCGCCGGTGATGATTCGGGAAGTCGCGTAGACGCTCCCCCAAAACCTAATTGCTGATCCCTCGTGCAAGGTCTCGAGCGGCAAGGGGCTTCGGAGACACACGCCCTCTCGCTTCTCCGTGCTTGGCCTTGAGTTACGAGATGGGGAAGACCTCGAAGTTGCAACCGGAATATGTGTCTAAGCATCAAGTCCCGAAGATGAGGGAGCATCTCCCTTTTATCCCTTTTATCCCGGTGGAGGCGTGGAGGAGAAGGTGAAGGGCAAGGGACTCGCGGTGGGCTGTTGAAGAGACGGGCATTCGAAGAGTTCAACTCCCAGTTGAAACTCCCGTGATTAGTGAGTGCTAAAAATTTAACACGCATGCACGCCCATGCCCGGCCTGGCCCGGCCGGCCGGCGGCGGCGCGCGTGTGGCACACCTTGATCTGTTTCTTGGCTTCTCAAATTAAGTGGAATAATTCCCACCATATAAGTCAAGTCAATGTCTATTGGACTTCCAATCCGGTACAAATAATATTGTCCATAATTACACACCATAGAGTTAATTGATTTATTAAATCTAAAATGGGCCTAGCCCATAATAAATCCAACAATTACAACATACATATATTTTGCTGATTATTATAAAACAAAAAAAAAAGTAGGGAGAATTTCTTTGTAGGACACCGCGAAAAGTTGAAATTTGCTTGCAACACACCGCAAACGCGACTCTTTGCCCAATACCATTAAAATTTCGAGTATCTTTGCCGTAACACACCGCGTCTATTATTTTATTTATTTCTCGGGTTTCAAGAGAGAGAAGATAGGGGAAATGACTTTGTTGCCCTCGTCTTCAACCTCACGGCAATGCACCGACTTTTTCTTTGTAACACACCGACGACACGGGTGAGGGCATCCTGCACCTGTTTCGGTGCAGCTGGCTGGCCGCCCTAAGGGCGCCGCCGTCGGCCGACGCGCCCGCTCTAGCCCCGCGCCTCTAGCCGTCCCAGGCGGGCGGCCGCAGCCGGAGCGGGCACGGCCATGTCGCAACCACCATCGCCTCGGCCGCCCCCAGGCGGTGTGTCGCGGCGGCGTGGTCGCCGCCGGCGATATCCGGTCGGCGGCCTACCTTGGGGGGTGCCCGAGGTAGTAGATGAGATCGAGGGTGGTGAGGTGCACGAGATCAAGAGCAAGAAAGTAACACGAGACACGGGTTTAGACAGGTTCAGGCCGTCGAGGTGACGTAAAACCCTAGTCCTGTGTTCTGGTTGTGGATTATGATCGGGAACAATGTTTTTGGAGGGGGGTCCCCGCCCGCCTTATATAGTCGGGGGGCAGGGGTTACAAGATCAATCCAATCTTGCTTTCCCCGATCGGCACACACGCCGGCCCGACCAGGAAATCCTAGGTTCAAGGAAACCGACGCCCGATGATCTAGGCGAATCATATCTCGCATGCCGAGTCTTGCGCCTTACTCCACGGTCTTCTGGTAGCGCTTGGCATGGTCTTCTCGAGATGGGCCTCTTGCCGACCGCTCGGCCCAGGGCCCTCGGCCGAGGATACCCTGGGAGCAATCCCCACGCCTAGTCCCCCGAAAGCAGCTTGCGTGTCTCAACCCAAGGTTGGGAACCATTCAGCGTCTTCCTTGGTGCCGGGCGGTTCTTCCGACCGGTGTTCGGGCGGTGCGAAAAGTCGATCAACGGATCCGACGAGTCGTGGCGGTCGGCGTCGTCGAGGCCGACCCGTGCACGGTGGAGGGAGGCGGAATCTGCGCCGTGGAACACACAGCCCGGTCGCCGCGGTTGAGAGGAACGCAGAGGTCCCACCCGGCCGTGGAGACGCGAGCTGCTCAAGAGAAAAAAAAAAAAAAAAAAAGATCTCCGGCATACGGGTCCCGTGTACCACGTCAGTCGCTTCCGGCGACGTGTACCACGTAGTCCCCGAGACCGGTAGTAGGCGAGGCATGAGACCGGTGCCGGGATCAAATTTGTCAAAGTATGAGTTGTTGAATCTTGGATTGTGCAGTCCCCGAGACGCTTGTCATCTTCTAGGGTCCAAACTTTGGTTTTACGCCGGGTGCGGGGCTGCGACCAGCGGTCGAAGCTGGTGGGCCGGCCCACTGGGCCTAGCATCCTCTGGGAAACATCGCCAAGTCCAGCCTCCCGGGCGGATGACCACGGAGCGGCCGCGGCGCTGTTTCCCACGGAAGGAAGGCGAAGACGGGCGCCGGGCGCCCGACACCGCTGTCACAGATCCATTTAAAGACCGGGCATGGCCTTTCAGTCACACTCTTTGCCTTCCTCTCGACGCCTCGCAAACCCCGCTGCCTCTTCACCTTCCTCGCACAACCAACCTTTCTCCCACATCACCGGGCGCTCCCAATCCGAAACCTAGATCCGAAATGGCCGGCGGCAAGGGGCAAAGCGTGGTTCCGCGGCGGCGGCGGGCAAGTCGGGCACGGGCGGAGATCCAGGGCGCGGGGGTCCGCCCAACGCGGAAATGGAATGGGCTACTTCGACCTGCACGCGGGCGGTCCTCGACGAAGCTCGTCCCCGCGACGGAGTGCTGCCTCGAGGGCGCCAAGGCTGGCGCCCCACCGGGGGGGGAGTCATTCCCCACCCCGGCGAACGACAACGAGCTCATTGTGTTTGCGGATTATTTCCGCCGCGGGTTCGGGCTGCCGGCGCACCCCTTCCTCCGGAAGCTCCTTGCCTACTACAAGATCCGCCTCATTCATCTCCACCCCAATTCCATTCTTCATCTTTCTGTTTTCATCCATTTTTGCGAGGCTTTTCTCGGCATTCCTCCCCACTTCAATCTCTTTCGCCATCTCTTCTGCCTTCGGGCGTTTACTGGAGCCGGCTCACCCAAGGTAGTCGGTGGCCTCTATCTCTGTCTTCGAGACGGGATGAGGAACCAGTACCTTGGGCTGCCCCTCAGCTCTTCCATCAAGGGGTGGAACACCCAATGGTTCGTCATCAGCAACCCCGCTCCACAGATCTCCAATGAGGTGAACGAGTGGTGGAGCGTCAACGCCAACTGGTCCGAGCGGCCGTCATCTGCCGACATGGTGCAGGTGGAGGAGCTGCTCGGCATCATCCGCCCCATGAACCTGACGGGGGTGGCAGTGGCTATCAGCTTCGTGCTGCGGCGCATCCAGCCATGCAAGGAGCGCGAGCACCCAGGGTACGAGTACTCCGGGGATAATGACCCGACGCGTGAGGCAGCGGGAGGCAATCTCTAAGGAGGTTCTCTTTTCGGCTCACGCCGTTTTTAAATCGGAGGTACCCAGTGAGGAGCTCGGGTATGCACGAGAAGCCCTACAGCTGGGCAATCCGCGACCGGCGGTGAGTTTCTGCTTTGTTATAGTATTATGTGTGTGATTGGCCGACTGCTCAAGCCGCCGTTTATGCAGGATCGAGCCGTTTATGTGTCGGATGTGCCCGACGACACCTGGCCGACTGGTGTAGACCGGCGGCGATCAATGGAGGAAATCCGCAAGATTGCGGAGGACCTGCTGAACGAGGGGACGGCCGAGAAGGCAGTCCCCAAGCGTCGAGCCAAGGGCCCATCGGCGAAGGGTGGCTCGGAGGAGGCGCCTTCGCCGAAGAGGCGCAAGAAGGAGACCGTGCCCCCTGCCTCGTCTGTTCAAATCAGCGAGGAGCAGGGGGCGGGAAGCGAGCCGTCATCCTCTCGGATGACGAAGACCAGGAGGACACGGAGACGTTGGATGAGCGCGTCCGGCGTCGGGCGGCGTCGAAGGTCGGGCGACTTCTAGCGACCGGTGTTTGAGAAAATGCCGATCATGGGGGCGCCGCCAAGGCGGCCGAAGCGGCCATCGGTGCCGCCGACCCGACCGACCGAGGCGGGCAGCTCTGAGGCCCCCGGCGTTTCCGCACGGCACCGCCCAATCCGACCTGTAAGTACCAACTCGTTTCTTTTTTTGTTCCCGGTGTTGTCCAGGTTTGGCTTAGGAGTGTCTGTCGCGCGGTGATCCCGTGGAGGAAGATCCCGGCCGTGCGGGGGAGGATGACACCGGGTCGTCCCCAGAGACAGCCCCACCCGTGCGGCCGATGCGGGGTGATTCGCGACCAGCCATCTGGGGCTGGTGGGGGCTCAATCCCCAGCCCCGCTTCGGGCGCGAGACTGCCGCCTTTGTTCGCAGCCGACCGGCAAGGGAGGCGCTTCAGCGGCCTGCTCCAAAGCCATCCCCGTCATCCGCCAAAGAAAGGGGGCGCCACGGCGGAGACCGGTAGCGGGGCGGAGCCCGAGCCGGAGGAGGTGGTACGGGAGGTGGTGCTGCGCCCGCGAGGAGCCTGCGCGGCTTTGCCGCACGTTCTACATCGACCCCCCCGAGGTGAACGGGTGGAGGTGGTGGGACGACGAGATCGCCGTCGCTGAATATCAAAACCCGACGTCCGATCTCGAAGCTGCGCCGCCGAGCCCCCCGTAAGTGATAATGTTGTCGTTTAATGTTTGCAGAGCTCATGTCATATTTATCATGTAGGAGCTGGCCCGTGCGGCCGAGACGCGGGCACGTCTGCCCTGGAGCCGGGCGGCCGCCAAAAAAAATGAAGGCCGACAACGAGCGGCTTCTCCGTGAGAAGACCAGCTTGGCGGAGTCGGTCGGCCTGCTCGGCGCAACCTGAAGGCCATTCGTGAAGACGACGACCAACTGCGCCGGCAGGTGGAGGAGCTGGAGCGTGAGAACGCTCGGCTCGTGGAGGCGGCCGCTGCCAGCGATCGGCGCGCGGCGCGGGCAAATAATCTGCAGGCGCGGGTGACTGGTATGTTCTCCCTTACCTTCCTTTTGGTGCGCTTTGTTGTGTTTTCCGTGCTGACTTGTGTTCGCCTCTGCCGAGCTCTTGAAGGCGGCTAGCGGCGATCTCGGCTCGGCTTCGTTGAAAGAGCTAACTTCGTGAGGCAGCCAAGGCCACCCAGTCGGCGGAGGCAGCCCGGTCCGAGGCGCAGCGTAAGTGTCGTTACCTTTTTCTGTATTTGCCTGATCGGGCTTGTCGGGTTCTTACCATTTGTTCTGCGGTTGTGCGGAGAACGCAGACAGCGGCGCAGCGGACTTGAAACGGCGTCTTGCGGCCCGGCGAGGAGCGGATGGAAGACACCATCGTCCTCCTGACCCCGCTGCTGAATCTCGTCGATCCAGACGGAGGGGGCTACGACCGGGACGTGCTCGGGGAACGCTACCCTTCGGTCTCGCGTTTCCTGGTGCGGTGCCAGACCGTCCTACAACAAACACGGGTGTTTGTTCATGGAGCGGCCTGCTTGCTTTGCTGCCATCATGCGCTGGCTCTGTCCGGTCGCACTATCCCCGGGTGGAGTTGTCCCGGGTCGAGGCGGGTTTTGCCCGGACCACGTCGGTTGCCGACCGGGAGAAGCTGAGCGCCGAGTCCTCCGATGCCGCCGTCAAGGTAGTAGAGGACCTGGACCTGTTCGGCGATGCTGAGGCAGATGCGCCCTAGTTAGGATTAACTTTATGTATTGCGCTTGGGGGCGCCGTCTGTAAATGATGTTAATATCACTTTTGTTGTATATGTAATTTGTTTGCCGTGATGCCCTGCAGTGTGTGACTTTGTCGTCTTGCCGGATCGGCCCAAGTTTCCTAGTATCTCATAGCGCTAAGGGTATGTTCCTTGTATTGCGGCGTAGGGGTACCAGGGTCCCACAGGAACCGCTGCTGGCCCTTCCATAACGCAGAAGCGCCGGGCTGCTAGCACGTGTAGGTTTGGACCCAAAAATGGGGTTGCTCCGATCGGTTTGAGTTAAAGTGCGTCTTGGGCGGTCTTATTGGCGCATAGTGCGTGGATAGCACATGTGAAAAATGAATGCACGAGGAGAAAAAAGAGACAAGACAAAAAAAGACATCAAATCATATATATATTTAGATTACAAAGGGAAACAGAGTACATATCTTTATTCATCTTGACTTATCGGGCGTAAAAACGTATTAGGTGCTCGGCGTGCCGAGTTTGGGATATCGCGCCCGTCGACTCCACCAGCCTATAGGACCACGGTCGGGTGACCTCCTTGACGATGAAGGGACCATCCTGGGGGGAGGAGAGCTTATGCATGCTGCGGAGCTCGTGCGGCGGCGTAAGACCGGATCGCCGACCGCGAAGGGGCGCTCCCGGGCGTTGCGGTCGTAATAGCGACGGACGCCCTCTAGGTACTTTGCCGATCGGATGCGGGCGGCTAGGCGCTCTTCTTCTGCGCGGACGCGTCGGGCGGCAGCGCTTGGTCGGAGATTTCCTCGGAGTAGTTTTCCACTCTTGGTGAGCGGAAGGTGACGTCCTCGGGCAAGACGGCTTCCGACCCGTATACCATGTAGTAGGGGAAACCCCTGTACTCCGGCCCAGTGCGTGCGCAGTCCCCCGTGACTGCCGGTGGAAGTTCCTTCAGCCACCTTCCCGGGTGCTTGTCGTCCCTTCCGTACAGGCGCTTTTAAGTGCGTCCAGGATCATTCCATTTGCGCTCGGCCTGGCCGTTGGCACGTGGGTGCGCAACGGAGACATATTTGACCAAGATGGAGCGCTCTTCACAAAACTCCCGTAACTCGTTTCCCGTGAAGTTTGACCCGAGGTCGTTGATGATGCTGTTCGGGATGCCAAAGCGGTGAACGATTTCCTCAAAGAACTCGGCGGCCTTCTTGCTTGTCGAGCTGGCGAGTGGTTTATACTCAATCCACTTAGAGAACTTGTCGATGGCGACCAGTACGTATTTAAAATTGCCTGGTGCGGCTCAAGGGGCCGATCTGGTCGAGTCCCCGCATCGCGAACGGCCAGGTGACGGGATCGCTATTAGAGCGTGGGCCGGCAGGTGAGGCTGCTTGGCGAAGAACCGGCATCCCTCGCAATGTCGTACCGGGTGTTCTCAAGCGTCGGCTACGGCGGTCGGCCAAAAAAATCCAGCTCGGAAGGCTCTGCCGACCAGGTTCCGAGAGGCGCAATGGCTTCCACGAGTCCAAAGATGTATTTCCTTTAGTATCTTCAAGCCTTCGGGCTGCGAACGCACTTTTGCAGAACGTTAGCGTTAGCGTTTTCTGCGCATCGGCGAGCCCTCTACCAGGGCGTAGTGCTTGCTCCGCCCGTATCAAACGCTCTGTCTCGGTTTTGTCGGCCGGGACCTCGAGTTGGTGAGGTATCGATGAACGGGAGCGCCAGTCTTCAGCGTCGTGGCCTTGACGAGTGCGACGCCTTCTCCGCAGTGGGGTCGGGGTTGGGCGCCGCTCCGTCTTGGCCGATAGATGGTGTCGGGGAGGTCGTGGCGCAAATACGCTGGGCGGAATGGCTGCTCGTGTAGAGCCTAACTTGGAGAGCCGATCGGCCTCTCGAAGTTTTCTTCCCGAACGATGTGGTGGAACTCAATGCCGTAGAATTTGTTCTCGAAGTTTCCGGATTTCCGAGCGGTAGGCGTCCATTTTCTCGTTGGTGCAAGACCAGTCTTTGTTTGCACTGGTTGACGACCAGCGCCGAGTCGCCGAAGATTTCGGGCGTTTGATCCCCAGGGGATATAGCAATCTTGATGCCGTGAATGGCAGCTTCGTACTCGGCGGCGTTGTTAGATGCCTTGAAATGTATTCTCAAGACGTATCGGAGTTCCTCGCCGCTTGGAGATACAAGTACGACCCCTGCACCAGCACCGCTCACATTTAGCGCACCGTCAAAGTACATCTTCCAAAGGCCGGGGGTGCTCGAGGTGGGACCCGGTTTCTGCATGTCCGTCCACTCGGCGATGAAGTCGGCGAGCGCTGACTTTTTCGTCTGGCGGCTCGCGTATTCGACGGTGTATGCGCCGATTTCAACTGCCCATTTGGCGACTCTCCCGTCGACCTCCTTGTTCTTTATGATGTCGCCGATCGGGTAATGGGACACCACCGTCACCTTGTGAGACTGGAAATAGTGATTCACTTTACGTGATGTCAGTAGGACGGCGTAGATGAGCTTTTGTATTTGCGGGTAACGAGTTTTGGACTCGTTCAGGACCTCGCTTATGTAGTAGACCGGGCGCCGCACCTTGAATGCATGCCGGGTTCGTCACGCTTCGGCGGCGACATTTGTGGAGACCACCCGATTCGTTCTTTGCGATGTAAAGGAGGAGATCCTCGCCGGGTAGCGGAGCCGTTAAGACAGGGGGTGTCGTCAAAGAAGACCTTGAGCTCCTTGAATGCCTCGTCGGCCTCTCGAGTCCAAACAAACTTGTCGGACGCTCGGAGTAAGCGGAAGAAAGGCATGGCCCTCTCTCTAGCTTGGAGATGTACCGACTTAGGGCTGCCAAGCGGCCGGCGAAGCTTCTGTACCTCCTTGATATTGGTTGGCGGCAACATTTTGGTTATGGCCGACACCTTCTCGGGGTTTGGTTCGATACCGTGGCTCGCCGACCGTATTCCCGAAAGCGGGATCCCCAAAGAAGCTCCGAAATGCACTTGTTTGGATTGAGTTTCCATCGATACACTCGGAGACTTTTGAATGTTTGGTCAAGGTCGGCGATTAAGCTATCGGCGGTTTTAGATTTTACCACAACGTCGTCGGCGTAGGCCTCGGCGTTGATGCCTATCCGATCCTTCGGGCATGCTTGAATTGTCCGCCGGGTACGTCCCCAAAGATTCTTTAGGCCGAAGGACATCGTCGTGTAGCAATAGGCGCCGAATGGAGTTATGAAGGCCGTTTTGACCTGGTCGGACTCCTTTAAGGCGATCTGGTGATACCCGGAATAGCAGTCAAGAAACGAGAGGAGTTCGCAGCCGGCGGTGGAATCTACGACCTCGTCGATGCGAGGGAGAGTGAACGGGTCTTTAGGGCAGTGTTTGTTAAGATCGGTGTAATCAACGCACATTCGCCATTCTTTATTGCTTTTGCGGACGAGGACTGGGTTTGCCAGCCACTCGGCGTGATACACTTCTTTGATAAAACCGGCGGCTAAGAGCCGGTTGATTTCTACCCTAATAGCCTCTTTCTTGTCCGGCGCGAATCGGCGGAGCTTCTGCTTGACCGGCTTGGCGGAGGATGAGACCTTCAGGGCGTGCTCGGCATACTTCCTCGGTACTCCGGGCATGTCCGCAGGTTTCCATGCGAACACGTCCACGTTGTCCCGGAGGAAGCTGACGAGCGCGTCTTCCTATTTGGGGTCGAGGTTGGCGCCGATCCGAGTGACCTTGGAGGGGTCACCCGTGCCCAAGTCGATGACCTTGGTCTCCTTGTTCTTGATGGAGGAGCGCGGTGGTTCATTGACCGGGATCTCCTGGTCTTCCGGCGGCACTTCTTTGGAGTCGGCGAGGCACGCTTGCATCTTGGCAGCGAGGCCGGCGGTCTCGTTGATGATGTAGTTTTCTTGCTCGCAGGCGTGGGCGTTCCTCAGGTCGGCGCGGAGGGTGAGCACACCACCAGGAGCTGGCATCTTCATCACGAGGTAGGCGTAGTGAGGGACCGCCATAAACTTGTGCAGGGCCGGGCGTCCCCAAAGATGGCATGATGGGCCGTGGTCGAAGTCCGCGACGTAGAACAGCAGGTTTTCCTTACGGAACCGGCCCGGGGTGCCGAACTGTACCGGGCAGGGTCACTTGGCCGAGCGGCTCCGATGGCTTGTCCGGGATGATGCCCCAGAACGGAGATTCGGCCGGGCTCAGGGGCCTCTTTCGGGATGCCGAGTTCCCGGAGCGACTTTGGGAAGAGTATGTTCAAAGAGCTCCCGCCGTCCGATGAGGACACGCTTGAAGTGGACGTTGCCGATCACCGGGTCGAGGACCGTGGGGAAACGCCCGGGTATGGTATGTCCGACCACCGGGTCCTCCCCCTGCTGAAGGTGATGGGCTGGTCGGACCATGGCAGGAAGGCGGGGTCGGCGATGGTTTTTCTCGTCGGAGACCGCCATGACCCTCCCGGGCGGTCGCCTTCTTGCTCCTCTTGCTCTCCATTGCGTGGGCCCACCGCAGATCGTGGCCACGCTCTTGGACGGTGTTTGGTACGGCACCGTCCTGTTTCGGTCATCTTCTTTGTCGCCGCCGTTTTTGTCGTCGTCACGGCGGCGTTGGCGCTTCATGTCTTCTTCCCGGAAAACTTTGCCGAGCCCGTAGCATTGGCGCATGGTGTGCGTCGCGTTCTTGTGGATCGGGCACGGCTGATCCAGGACTTTGTCGAACTCGGCGTCGAGGTTTCGCTTGACCCGTGACTTGACGTTGTTCACGTCGGGCCGGCGTCCTCGGTATCGGTCCGAGCGGTCGCGGTTGTCGTGGCGATGATCCGGCCTTCGATCCCTCTGGTCGGTGTTGCGATCGTTGGGCCGAGGAGCTCCTGGCGGCGGAGGAGGGGGCATGGGCCTCTTCCCTGCGACGAGGTCTCTGTGGTGCCCTTCGGCCTCCTCTCCCTGTGCGTAGGCGTCAGCGGTCTTCATCAGCTCGCCGATTGTTTCCGGGCGTTTTCTGTGGAGCTTTTCGCGCAGGGAGTTGCTGTATGTAAGGCCTCGGATGAAGGCCGTGATGACGTCGGTGTCATTGACGTTGGCGACGCTGGTGCGCAGCGTGGAGAAGCGGCGAATGTATTGCCGGAGCGTCTCGTTGGGACGTTGCGCCAACCTTTCGAGATCGTGGCGCGTGGCTTGGCGATCACACGTGGCCATGTAGTTGTCCACGAAGAGCTTCCGGAGCTGTGCCCAGTTGTCGATGGAGTTCTCTTCCAATCCTGTGAACCAGTTCAGGACTGGGGAGGCCAGCATGACAGGCAAGTAGTTTGCCATCGTGTCTTCCGTTCCCCCCGCGGCAGCGACTGCTACGGCGTACGTTTGGAGCCACTGCTCGGGGTTAGCCTTGCCGTCGTAGGGCTCCACTGCTCCGGGATCCGGAAGTGACTCGCCACCGATGGGACCGCAGCCGTGCCGAGAGGGGCTTGGGGCCCTCGATCACTGGCGCCGTTGCGGTCGGAGCCCCGTGCTCGGCGTCGAAGCGACGGCGGCGCTCCATCTCGGCGTTGTAGGCATCGGTGCGTCTGGCGCCGATGACGGCGCGAAAGGCCACGCCCGGCATTGATGATCGCACGGGCGTCGGCGGGTGGTCGGTTGATAGTTGGATCTGGCATGTCGTGGCCGCCTCTGTTCGTGGTGGCTGCGCTTACCTCCCGTCATTGTGTGATCGGCGGGAACGTCTCGGATCTTCCCGACCGATGGCGGCTTGACCCGGAGGTGGAGGATCCGGACGGCATCTCCCGTAGCCTGCTTCACCGCACTTGAGCAGCCTTTGATAAAAGCTTTAGCCCGGTTTACCCGAGGGGTCGGGGCGAGTGCCTCGAGTTCGTTGGCGGCGACGGCGAGGTTGGCGCCGGGGTTGGCGCTACGATTTGTTCGTCGATGTAGACAAACTCGTCCGCCAGTTCCTCCGTAGAGGTGACGCCCCCGGCCGCCGATCTCGGAGGAGACGCCGCCCTGCTCGTAAGCCACACGGCGCTCGCTCGACGGGCGTTGCGCCTCGCGGTCGGCGCGATGTCCATCTGTCTCGTCGGCCGGTGGGGTCCTCGTCCGGCGAGACCGCTCGGAGCATGAAGATCTGCGCCGGGTATACCGGGAGGGGTGTAATTTCGCCGGAGGGTTCCGCCCACCGACAACGATTGATGTATCTAGATCGGATCTGGGAGAGGCATCGGAGTCGGAACCGGGCTGCTCCTCCAGGATGGTGTGGAGTGACTCGTCGTCCCCTCCAGCCAGTGGAGCTGTACCATGTTAACGGTCGGCGATGGGGTGTCGACCGGTGATGGTTGGGGCGAGTTGTCGCCGTGCTACTTCCTGGTGGGTACCCGCGGGACCTTGCGGTCGGGGTGATGCCACCATGGTTGTAGATCTGTTCCTCCGGGGATGTCTGCGATGGCGTCCCGCCGAGTGGTTTGGGTGCCGGAGGAAATCTCCCCAGAACCACCGGGGCCCAAATCCGGGTGGGTCGTCCGCTAGCCGCGATGGGACGCCCAGTCCAGTGGGCCTCACCGGATGGCCGATGGCCTCGGCGGGTGGGTGGTCGGATCGGCGTGGTGCCCGGCGGCGACGCGCGGGTTGCCATCCCGATCCGACGGGTGGGTGCTCGCTGAAGTTGCTCGCGAAGCGTGTTTTCGGCGAAGTTCGACGCACTTCGCGTATGCCTCCACCGACCCGGCCGATGAGCTCAATCAGTCGCCGGAGTTGACGGGGTTCCTCTCCCGACGGGGCGCCGCAGCGCCGCCCTCTCGGGGGGGATCGCCGTGGCCTCGCTTGAGGCGTCGGCTCGCTCGTCGGCCGGGGCCGACGCATGCCCGGTTCCATCGGATGGGATCCGGGGTTGGCCGCTCTCCCCGCCATCGTGCTTTCGGGCGGCGACGGTCCACGTGATGGATCCGACGGTGAAGGTCATGCCCGACGCGGGGAGAGAGAGCGACGGTGGAAGGAGTAACCATCTTGCTCAGCGACGGATCTGAAAACGCACACCCCTACTCCGGGCGCCCACCGCCGACGATATCCGGTCGGCAGCCTACCTTGGGGGTGCCCGAGGTAGTAGATGAGATCGAGGGTGGTGAGGTGCGCGAGATCAAGAGCAAGAAAGTAACACGAGACACGGGTTTAGACAGGTTCAGCCGTCGAGGTGACGTAAAACCCTAGTCCCGTGTTCGGTTGTGGATTATGATCGGGAACAATCTGCTTTTGAGGGAGGGGTCCCCGCCCGCCTTATATAGTCGGGGGGGGGTTACAAGATCAATCTAATCTTGCTTTCCCCGATCGGCACACGCCCAGCCGACCAGAAATCCTAGGTTCAAGGAAACCGACGCCCGATGATCTAGGCGAATCATATCTGCATGCCGAGTCTTGCGCCTTACTCCACGGTCTTCCGGTAGCGCTCGGCATGGTCTTCTGGCGGGCCTTTGCCGACCGCTCGCCCCGAGCCCTCGGCCGAGGATACCCGGGGAGCGATCCCCACAATAAGAAAATATAAATTATAACTTACTTTAATTATCCTATAATCTATGGGATTTTTATAAAAAAAAAAATATGATGTCGCCTATATTACTCAAACCCTGCATGTCACAACGTTTGTTCTCAAATTGAAACAAATAACATGATTATTTAATAAATCTCCAACTACGGATATGTTTGCTACTTTCTCGATCTCAAATTATAAGATGTTTGGCTTTTTGCACACTAAGTTCGACCACTGCCTTATTCAAAATTTATGCAAAAATTACTTCTTTTGTCATGACATGCTTTATCAACAAAAGTTCTTTAAGAATAACTTAAATTTGACTATATTTATGTAAAATTTTTAAATAAGAAAAATGACCAAATTCAAAGTTAAAAAAATCAAATGTCTTATAATTGAGATAGACGAAGTAGTTCCTAAAAAAAAAAAATCAAATCTTTTCTAGCAAATATATATTTGAAAGGAAAAAAAAGTCTACTTTTCCTCCCTCAACTTTCGCGAAAGTCTAATTTTCCTCCCTAAACTTCAAAATCGGATAAACAGCCTCCCTCAACGTTTTAAACCATGCGTTTTACCTCCCTAGAGTGGTTTTTGACGGTGGTTTTGCTACAATAGAATAAAGGTTATATCTTTTTTTTTATTTATTTTGGCTAAATTTTTAAAAAATCATAGTAATTCACAAAAAATTCATAAAATAAAAAAATCTAATTTTATTGGACTCCACATAAGTATATCTACGCAGTGAATACATAATGTGGTATGTTTTAGTATAAAGTTTTTGCTAGTCTTTTCTTTTTTATTTATTTTGGCTGAACCTTTAAAAAATCATAGTAAATCATAGAAAAATCATAAAATAGAAAATATAGTTTTATTAGACTCCACATGAGTAGATCTATAAATGGACATATAATATAATATACTTTAGTATAAAATTCTTGATGTAAATTTCGATCTATACTTTTTATAATTAATTAAAATAATTCATAACTATAGCTTCTATAATTATTTTATTGAACTAAAGTATACCATATAATATACTCACTTTGTAGATCTACTCACGTGGAGTCCAACAAAATTGAATTTTCTATTTTATGATTTTTCAATGATTTACTTTGCTTTTGAAATATTCAGCCCATAATAAATAAAAAAAGAAAAATACTAGCAAAAAAACTTTATATAAGAATATACCATATTATATATTCACTGCATAGATCTACTTATGTAGAGTCTAATAAAATTATATTTTCTATTTTATGAATTTTTTGTGATTTACTATGATTTTTCAAAAATTCAGCCAAAATAAATTAAAAAAAAAAGACAAAACCACCATTACTGTAGCAAAACTACCGTCAAAACCACTCCAGGGAGGTAAAGTGCATGGTTTGAAAAGTTGAGGGAGCCTGTTTATCCGGTTTTAGAGTTCAGGGAGGAAAAGTAGACTTTCACAAAAATTAAGGGAGGAGAAGTAGACTTTTTTTAACAAAAGTTACTTTTTTGTCATGACTTGCTTTATCAACAAAAGTTCTTTAAGAATAACTTAAATTTGACTATATTTATGTAAAATTTTTAAATAAGAAAAATGACCAAATTCAAAGTTAAAAAAATCAAATGTCTTATAATTGAGATAGACGAAGTAGTTCCTAAAAAAACTGCAAATCTTTTCTAGCAGTATATATTTACAGAAACTATAAAATATACCAAAAAAAGGCCGAGAGGTATAGTAAGGGTATGAAATGGGCTGGCCCGGCCCACTATAGTCATCAGCGAAATGTGCGTTCCCTCTGTGCACACTATAGCCGAGGGGCGTGAGACCTAGGTCTTGCCCGGCGTGTTTGGATAGTGTAGAAAAAGTTTTGCCTGTGTCACATCGGAATGTCGGAGGGATGTCGGAAGGGGGTTTTAAATATTAATAAAAAAATAAATTACAGAACTCGTCAGGAAACGATGAGACAAATTTTTTAAGTATAATTAATCCGTCGTTAGCGAATGTTTACTGTAGCACCACATTGTCAAATCATGGACTAATTAGGCTTAAAAGATTCGTCTTGCAAAGTTATCGCAATCTGTGTAATTAATTATTTTTTTAGACTATATTTATTACTCCATATATGTGTGACTAGATTTGATGGGACGGGGCAAAAAATTTGACAGGGGAATCCAAACACCCCCAATCTCGCTGCGCCGCCGCTGGAGGTGGTCGGTCTGCTCCATCGAGTCCCGTCAACTCTCGCTTCCTTCTTACCGGCGGGGCGATCTTCAAGATTGATCGGCCGATTCACCCGTCCGTTCTGCCTCTACTAGTAGGTACGATTATTACTTGTGCTATATGATACTTCCGCTTCCGCAGTCCTGTCCCTTAACTCTCTAGAAGATCTGTCTTCCTCTCAAGGATCTATTTTTCCCTTCCCCAGGCCTTCTAATGTCTGATGAGTCTCTGATCCTGTCTCTTGTGATTTGAGTCGGGTAAGAGGGATGACGATGATCCGGCGGTTCGTGAACATCGTGGCGGAGGACTACAAGAGAGGCTGGTACTCATTGCACCGTCTCGACGTCTCCAAGCATCTATTCTACCCATCAACAGCCGAAGCACAAGCCAACAATGGTGGTGGTGATGAGATAGAGAGGCTGCAGGAGTTACCAGCACCGTGTATCTGCACGCGCAGCTCTAAGATGCCTTTCTTTGGGCTGCTGAGCCCCAGCAGCAGCGAGAGCAGGATTTTCTCGATCAATGAGTCTGGCCAGTCCGCCCTGTTCAATGCCGACGAACGATTTACCAAGGCCATTCCGGATCTTGAAGAATTTAAGGGACATGTGCATGTCTCAGCCTCTATCACCGGCCAGGCCGGTGCCAAGGAAGAAGGCATGTACATCATGCACGGCGTGCACAGCGTACCTTGTGGACTGGACTTCAGATCCCGCTTCGACGTTCTCAGATTCGGTAGCCCAGGCAGCGGTGGTTGGCACTGGCACTGGCAGTCTCTTCCACTGCCACCCTTCATCTTCGGATCCCATGAAAAAACTGCCCGCATCATCTCATACACGGTGGTCGAGGATGGTCGCACAATCTGCCTGTTGGATTTATTATGGGCTTGGCCCATTTTAGATTTAATAAATCAATTAACTCTATGGTGTGTAATTATGAAAAATATTATTTGTACCGGATTGAAGTCCAAGGGACGTTGCCTTTAACTTATATGGTGGAAATTATTCCACTTAATTTGAGAAGCCAAGGAACGGACCAAGGTGTGCCACACGCGCCGCCGCCCGGCGGGGCCGGGCCGGGCCGTGGGCGTGGGCGTGGCGAGGCGAGGCAGGCGGGCGGCGGGCGGGCGGGCGGGCGCTGGCGCGGGCGCTTGGCGACCTCCCTCTCCACCGGGAGGGCGCCATCACAAGTATAAAAGGGAGACGCCCCTCCTCTTCGGGACTTGACGCTCAGCGGGATCGAGTTCCTACACGGGAGGGTATGAACTGCTTCATCTTCTCTCTGTTTTTCGTCTTCCGGATCATGACTGTTGCAAGTAGTGTTCTCGTGTTGTTGCGTATGCTGTTATGAGTTTGTTTCGTATGCTCATCGGATCGTTTCATGATATATCCTGTGTTAGTTTCAGTTTTAAGATATATACCATGTTTGTTTGCTGCTGCAGCTCGATCATACGTTTCATATACTACGTGTTCATGTTCCAAAGAGTTCTGCCTCGTCGTTTCATGTGTAGTTCTCGTGTTAATCATCCTTGTGAGATATATGACATGCTTTATTGTTATATTATATGAATCATGTGTTCATGAGTTTAATATTCAGTTTAATATTCATATGCTTCACATGTTACTCGATATCATGTTCCATTTAATTATGGATGTCTTTGATATCATGTTTTCTATTATCAATAAACTTTTATATGTCATCGTCATAATGTTAATTTCTGGAATTAAAATGACATGGAAATTGCCTAATTATCTAACAATCCAAAAACCTAATTATAGACTATTTTTTTCTCGGAGGTTTTGTCTTTGTGTTAAAGCCCCGATCCTTTTGATGGTAAAAACTTCTTGATTTGGAGAGCTAAGATGGAATTGTGGCTCACTTTGCTATGTCTTGTTATCATGCCGCCGAGGGCAAGCTTGCTAACTTGTCTCCCCGAGGATGGGGCTAAGTTTCGGGCCGATGACAACCTCTTTCGAGGTGCGCGTGATCGGTGCACTTGATGCAAAATTCCAGAAAAGCTATATCATCCTTCCCTCTGGGAAAGAGTTATGGGATGCACTTGTTGGAAAGTTTGGAGTTACTGATGCTGGTAGCGAGCTGTATCTCATGGAGCAGTTGTATGACTACAAGATGGTTGAGAACCGATCCGTAGTGGAACAAGCTCATGAATTTCAGGCACTAGCTAAGGAACTTGAGCTTTTCCCTTGTCCTTTGCCCGACAAGTTTGTGGTCAAGCGGTATTATCGCCAAGTTACCACCTTCTTGGAAGGACTTTGCCACCTCACTCAAACATAAGAGACAAGAGTTCAATGTGGAAGAGCTCATTGGTACTCTTGATGTTGAGGAGAGGGCTAGAGCAAAGGACAATGGAAAGGGTGTTGAGACCTCTACTTGCAAATGTGGTGCAAAAAGAGGAACTCCAAATTCCATAAGTTCAACAAGAAGAAAAACCAAAACAAGCAAGAGAACACAACCAAACCCACTCAAACAAAGACAGTTTAAGAAGAAGAGTAACAACAAGAAAGATGGAGGATGCTTTGTTTGTGGAAGTGATCAGCATTGGGCAAGAGAGTGCCCCGATCGCAAGTTCACACCCGCAAAAGAAATCAGCAAATATTGTGACTATCGACAATGGAGATAGAACATCCGGGTATGGTAATTCTTTACCATTTGTTCTCTCTGTTTGTAATTCACCCGAGTGGTGGATGGATAGTGGTGCAAATATACATGTGTGTGCTGATGTTTCTTTGTTTGCTTCCTACCCCCTCGGGAGGTCCGGCACCTTGTTGATGGGCAATGGGTCGCGTGCTCATGTTCTTGGTGTTGGTACGGTCATTATGAAGTTTACTTCGGGAAGACGGTGCCATTGAAGAGCGTGCAAATGTGCCCTCCATCAAGAAAAATCTTGTTAGTGAATCTATGTTGTGTCGTGATGGCTACAAGGTTGTTCTTGAGTCCAATAAATGTGTTGTGTCGAGACATGGTTCTTTTTTGTTGGTAAAGGATATGATTGCGGAGGTCTGTTCCGCTTATCTTTGCATGATGTGTGTAATAAGATGGTGAATTCGTTGATATTTCTGATGAGTCGGATTTATGGCATTCACGCTTTTGTCATGCAAGTTTTGGTGTCTTATGCGGTTAGCAAATTTGAATTTAATTCCTAAATTTAACTTGGTCAAAAAGTCTAAGTGTCATGTGTGTGTTGAATCAAAATAACCTCGCAAGCCTCACAAGGCTGCTGAGGCGAGGAATTTGGCACCTCTAGAACTTATTCATTCCGATTTGTGCGAGATGAACGAATTTTTGACCAAAGGCGCTAAAAAGATACTTTCTCACTTTTATAGATGACTCCACTAGGTTTTGCTATGTGTATCTCTTAAAAACAAAAGATGAAGCGTTCAATTATTTTAAGGCCTATAAAGCTGAAGTTGAGAACCAACTTGAGAGAAAAATAAAACGGTTACGGTCTGATCGAGGTGGAGAATATTTCTCGAATGTTTTCGATGAGTTCTCAAGTGGAACATGGCATTGTTCATGAGAGGACACCGCCATTCTCACCACAATCCAATGGGATTGCTGAAAGAAAAACCGCACTTTAACCGACTTGGTGAATGCCATGTTGAGTACAGCGGATTATCCAAGGAATGGTGGGGTGAGGCGATAATGACAAAGATGTCATGTCCCGAACAGAGTTCCCACAAAGGACATAGAGATTACACCATTTGAGGAATGGGAAAAGAGAAGATTAAACCTCTCATATTTGCGCACATGGGGTTGTTTGGCTAAGGTGAATGTGCCAATCAACAAAAAGTGTAAACTTGGGCATAAAACTGTTGATTGTGTTTTCCTTGGTTATTCTTTTCACACTTGGATATAGGTTCTTAATTATAAAATCTGATGTGCCTGATATGTATGTTGATACTATCATGGAATCTAGAGATGCTATATTTTTTGAGAATGAGTTTCCCATGAAGAATACACCTAGTGAAACAAGTCATGAGACTATAATTCCCCATGAGCAAGAACTGTCTAATTCTTTAGATCATGCTGAGGATTTCCATGTGCACATCCCCCTGGTGGATGACACTATAGTCACTCGAAAGAGTAAGAGACAGAGGGTTGTAAAATCCTTTGGTAATGACTTTATAGTGTACCTTGTGGAAGACACACCAACCACTATTAGTGAGGCATATTCCTCTCCTGATGCTGACTTATGGAAGGAAGCAAAGAAGGAGTGAGATGGATTCTATTATGTCAAACGAAACGTGGGAGGTCGTTGATCGGCCTTATGGTTGTCAACCTATAGGTTGTAAATGGATATTCAAGAAAAAGCTTAGGCCTGATGGTACAATTGAGAGGTACAAGGCAAGGCTTGTGGCCAAAGGATACACCCAAAAAGAGGGGGAAGATTTCTTTAATACCTATTCACCAGTGGCTCGATTGACTACAATTCGCACACTTATAGCCGTGGCAGCCTCATATGGTCTTATCATTCATCAGATGGATGTTAAGACAGCTTTCCTAAACGGAGAGTTGGATGAGGAGATCTATATGGATCAGCTAGAGGGGTTCATTGCGAATGGTCAAGAGAACAAGGTGTGCAGGTTGATTAAATCGTTGTATGGCCTAAAACAAGCACCTAAGCAATGGCATGAAAAGTTTGATAATACACTCAAAGCCGCTGGCTTTGCTGTGAATGAATCTGACACATGTGTGTATTATCGGCATGGTGGGGGTGAGACTGTAATGTTGTGCCTTTATGTTGATGACATATTGATCTTTGAATCAAACCTCAATGTGGTTGAGGAAGTGAAGAAATTCATGTCAAATAATTTTGAGATGAAAGATTTGGGAGAAGCTGATGTTATTCTTAATATTAAGCTTATACGAGAAGGTAATGGTGGGGTAACTTTGTTGCAATCCCACTATGTGGAAAAGGTTCTAAGTCGCTTTGGGTTTAGTGACTGTGATCCTGCTCCTACGCCTTATGACCCAAGTGTGCTATTGAGGAAAAATCGAAAAATAGCAAGGGATCAATTGACATACTCCCAAATCATTGGCTCGCTCATGTACCTTGCGAGTGCTACGAGGCCTGATATCTCATATGCTGTGTGCAAATTGAGTCGTTTTGTTTCAAATCCAGGCGATGATCATTGGCGTGCTCTTGAGAGAGTGATGCGCTATTTGAAAGGTACAATGACCTATGGTATTCATTACCAGGGATACCCAAAAGTGCTAGAAGGCTATTGTGATGCCAACTGGATCTCTGATGCAGATGAGCTGTATGCCACGAGCGGATATGTGTTCTTGCTTGGAGGTGGCGCTGTCTCACGGAAGTCTTGCAAGCGCACTATCTTAACGAAGTCTACAATGGAAGCAGAACTCACTGCATTAGACACTGCTGGGGCCGAGGCCGAGTGGCTTCGTGATCTCCTAATGGATTTGCTTGGGTTGTTGAGAAACCGATATCGGCTATATCCATGAACTGTGATAACCAAACTGTGATCATTAAGGTTAACAGTTCAAGGGACAACATGAAGTCAACTAGGCATGTCAAGAGAAGATTAAAATCTGTCAGAAAACTGAGAAACTCCGGAGTTATTGCATTGGATTATGTCCACACATTTAACAATCTGGCAGATCAGTTTACAAAGGGCCTGTCACGTAATGTGATAGAGAGTGCATCGAGAGAGATGGGTATGAGACCCGTATAAAATCTGCTACAGTGGTAACCTGTTCTATGTGATCGGAGATCCCGTGAAGTAGAATGGTGAAACAAGCTGGTAGTAGATTGAGAGGAAAGATCCCTTTCTTTGACTCATCTCTGATACACATCTTTCCTATCTGTAAGGCAGGTTGGTATTTACCTTAATGTACTCCAAGAGTCTTATGAAGATGAGATGTTGTCCTACAGAACATCTCTTGAGGAGTACACCTATATGAGTCAGACTGCTGGTCACAGTCTATGGGGTTTGGGTAATCCCTAAATACTCATGAAAGGCAATGTATGTGACTTATATGCTTCAAACAATGGGATGCCTTTTGCAGCCTAGTACCAGCAAAGGACTTGAGTGAATCTCATCTCGCACAAAACTGTCAATTCAAGGCTTAGTCCATTGTTCAGTTGTGAGTGAGTGAAACTCTTGCTCTAGGTGGATGTTCAACTTAACAGTCTCCATCGAAACACTGGTATATC
The DNA here is from genome assembly GCA_015844335.1 of Chrysopogon serrulatus. Taxonomy (NCBI): domain Eukaryota; kingdom Viridiplantae; phylum Streptophyta; class Magnoliopsida; order Poales; family Poaceae; genus Chrysopogon; species Chrysopogon serrulatus. Next base: position 1,282 of record JADLZL010005113.1, on the reverse strand, counting down.
AAAGAATTGTGATTCTGATGCTTCATCATTACAAACCCTAGAGTTTGGTGGGGATTGTTGGATTTATTATGGGCTTGGCCCATTTTAGATTTAATAAATCAATTAACTCTATGGTGTGTAATTATGGAAAATATTATTTGTACCGGATTGGAAGTCCAAGGGACGTTGCCTTAACTTATATGGTGGAAATTATTCCACTTAATTTGAGAAGCCAAGGAACGGACCAAGGTGTGCCACCACGCTGCCGCCGCCGGGCCGGGCCGGGCCGTGGGCGTGGGCGTGGCGAGGCAAAAAGGCAGGCAGGCGGCGAAGGAGCGGGCGCGGCGTGGCGTGGCGTGCTAAATTTTTAGCATTCACTAACCGCGGGAGTTTCGCTCGTCTCTTGAGTTGCCACCGTGTCTCTTGCTCTTCACCTCCCCTCTCCACCGGGAGGGCGCCATCACAAGTATAAAAGGGAGACGCTCCCTCCTCTTCGGGACTTGACGCCGGACACACAATCCAGTTGCAGCAGAGGTATTCCCCATCTCGTGACTCTGGCGCCTGGACGGAGAAGCGAGAGGGCAGGTGCCTCCGAAGCCCTTGCCGTTCGAGACCTTGCACGGGGGGATCGGCAATTAGGTTTTTGGGGAGCGTCTACGCGACTGCCGAATCATCACGGTGTTCGTCTTCTTCTTCACGGGAGGACGCCAACGGCCGTTCGTCGTCTTCCTCGGCGCCGTCGACATCTTCCTCACGTCTTCTTCCTGGTGGAGAGATCGTCTTCATCCTCTTCATCATGACGAAGGAGAGTGGACAGGGTTCGGGATCGGGATCGAGTTCCTACACGGGAGGGTATGAACTGTTCATCTTCTCTCTGTTTTTCGTCTTCCAGATCATGACTGTTGCAGTAGTGTTCTCGTGTTGTTGCGTATGCTGTTATGAGTTTGTTTCATATGCTCTGTCAGATCGTTTCATGATATATCCTGTGTTAGTTTCAGTTTTTAAGATATATACCATGTTTGTTTGTTGCTGCAGCTCGATCATACGTTTCATATACTACTGTGTTCATGTTCCAAAGTAGTTCTGCCTCGTCGTTTCATGTGTAGTTACGTGTTAATCATCCTTGTGAGATATATGACATGCTTTATTGTTATATTATATGAATCATGTGTTCATGAGTTTAATATTCAGTTTAATATTCATATGCTTCACATGTTACTCGATATCATGTTCCATTTAATTATGGATGTCTTTGATATCATGTTTTCTATTATCAATAAACTTTTATATGTCATCATCATAA
>JADLZL010005112.1:0-56937 GCA_015844335.1 Chrysopogon serrulatus | reverse complement strand
GAAATGAAAATATTGTAGGATACAGATGTTGACATGTTGGACGAATATCGGAAAGAGTCATTCATATTGAGAGTAATTATTTTTGTTACGATCAACGATTACCCTACTCTCTTTGTATTGTCAGGACAGTTCAAGGGCAAGGTCGATTGTGTTGTTTGCCTGGATAAAATCTTTTTCATGTCTCTCAGTGCATCCAACAAGATAGTGTATATGAGGCACAGGTGTTTCTTGTCGAAAGGACATAGGTATCGCTTATGAAAGATGGATAGGTACTTTGACAATAAGGATGAACTAAAATCTATTGCTCCATCAGGCAATAGTAAAGGTCATAGAGTTTACGAGATAGTTAAGAACATCAAGTTTGTTTTTGGAAAGAAGACAAAAGATGAAAAATCAAGAAAGAATGTGAAGACAACTCCTAGGGCTACATGCAAGAAGATGTCAATTTTCTTCAAGTATTTACCATATTGGAAAGAGTTTGACGTACAGTACGCTGTGAATGGTATCCACATTTAGAAGAATGTGTTTGAAAGTATAATTGGTACCTTGCTAGACATAAAGGGCAAGACGAAGGAAGAATTGAGTTCACGTCAGGACACGGTAAATTTAAGGATAGAACCCGAACTTCACCCGGTTCTTCTAGAAAATAGGAAGTACCACCTCCTGACAGCAAGTTACAACCTGAGCACGGATAAGAAACATGCAATGTATATGTGGTTGAAGAAACTGAAAGCTCTAGCAGGGTTCTGCTCCAGCATTAGGAGCATTGTGTCAATGAAGGACCTTACACTCACCAACTACAACTCATGTGATTGCCATATGATGCTGACAACTTTTCTTCCTATTGCCATTATTCTTGATATGTGTTCCCCGCCATCATTCTTCAATATAATGGTACACCTTGTAGTGCATTTGGTGCCACAAATAGAGGAATTGGGTCCCATGTATTTGCATGAGATGTGGACGTATGAGCGTTTCATATCAATACTGAATGGATACGTATCCACTCGTACTCGTCCTGAGGCATCCATGATAGAGGGATACACTACCAAAGAGGCCATTGAGTTCGAAGGTCCATTCTATAATAATTGCCTAAAAGACCAGATTGCAATAGGTTTGTCTCTGTCTCGACATGAGGGCAGACTATATAGGTGTGGGAGGATGGGTCGGAAATCATTCATCTCGTCAGAATATAATATTGTCCTCAAGGCGCATCATAGCATCCCACATCAGCTCTCGATAATGGAGTCTTTGATCAAACAACACATGCAAGACCTACGCGATCATAACCATGGGCAAACAGAGGATTAGGTAATAAAGGAACACAAGTGTTGATTCACCACATGGCTAATGCAGCAAAACATTTCAAATAGAAAAATAATTGAGCAACAAACTATCAAGAGGTTGGCAGCTGGACCATCGCGCCAAGTTACATCATGGCACACCTATGACATTAGTGGCTTCACATTTTGTACAACTTCTAGGGACAAAAAGAGCATGTCATAAAATAGTGGTGTTCGGTGTGAGGCCATAGTTGATAATGATAAAACTGCTACATACTTTGGCTATGTTGAGGATATATAGGAACTAGACTATGATTCATTTAAAATGCCTATGATTCATTTAAGATGCCTATGTTTCGATGCTAATGGGTTCATAACAAACATGTCATAGTGGAAAACTATGGGTTGAGAGTTCTTGATCTAAGTAAAGTATGTTACAAGGATGACTTGTGGATCCTTGCTAACCGTGTGGCATAGGTCTTCTATGCCGAACAGATCCTTTCTAAGAAAAAGAAAAAAAGCACCAACAAGACCAAGCATGTAGTTCTCCCTGGAAACCAACAAGTTTTAGGAATTGATGGTATAATTGACCTAGATGATTTCAACTAGTTCCGCCACATATCTCTCTTTACAGATCATCGGCCCAAGATAAGCAATGTTGAGCGGAGTATCCCAAAGAATTTATTGCCATGGGTACGCCACGATAGAGAAGGAAGAACAGCAGCAGGCTAGCTAGATTCTATTTAAGTTAAATATTAATTATTGTCATTTGTAACCATTTATCAGTTATAATTTAGACTCATGAATTGCTCTCTCTTGGTATTGCTTTTCAACTTGTTTAAGTCCTTTTCTTTCTACTTGTTTAAGTCATTTTCTTTCTACTTGTTTAAGTCCTTTTCTTCTTACACACTATTCTCTAATCATCACTTCTTTAAATCTCTATAATATTTAAATCTATATAAAGAATGAGTTAAAAGAAAACAGAAAACTCTATATAGTTTATGTATAAAGCTTTAGACATAATATAAAAAGAAATATAAAGCTCTAAAATATTTAAAGACACTTATAAAAGAATGTTTAAAAAACTAGGCACATGGTGATATGGTCATACACTAATTATGTGTTGTAATAAATATGTAACACAAATGAAATACATAAAGTAAAGACAAAAAGAAACATATTATTTATTTACTTTCATATGTAAAAAATTATAGTACTTCTTAATTAAAAGAACTATAGTGTTTCATATGTAAAAAAAATATAGTACTTCTTAACTAATTATGTGTTGTAATAAAAGAACAACTTTATTAGATATGTACAAACTTAAAATGAAAAAAATAAAAAACAATTTTACAGGCGTTGGTATAACCAACCGCTAGTGAAAAACATTTCCACTGGCAGCTGGCTATACCAACCGCCTATGGAAAACACTTCCACTGGAGGTAATCTTAGATGACCGCCTATGGAAATAGTTTCCACCGGCGGTGGTCTAAGTAAACTGCCGATGGAAATGGCGTCCTATATACACCTCCCATTGCACGGGACACTTAGCAAATTTTAACTCTAGTGGGTGCAAATACAACGAACCACGCCGTCAGGCTGCCGATTTTGTTCGGCTGGAGCCGCGGCCGACCACCGCGCCTCCCCCCCGAAGGCATCCGTGCCGGCCTCCGAGGTACTTGCCGGCATATTCTTCACCGAGGGGGCCGCCTCTGCGCCACCACTACACCGTGCTCCTGCGCCCGGTGAGTCGCATTCTTCACCCGAAGTCGTCTTCTTCCCGGTGGCGGTGTGGCGTGGGGCGGTGCGCGAGGATAGAGGCGCGGGCGGTGTGGCAGCGGGCGCAGCCGGTTTCACGTGGCTCGGAGGCATGGTAGCGGTCGGCGGCGGCATGGGAAGGGCACTTCTTTGGCCGGCGGCGTGGGAGCGGCGCGACCGGTTTAAATCGGCGGCGTGGGAACGGCGCTGCGGGCGTGGCGGTGGCGGCGCGGCGGCGGCGGCCCGCCCACACCTGGGCCCTAGGCAGCTTCTTGGGCCCTTCTTTGGGCCCAACAAAGGCCTTTTTTTTAATTATTAATTTTTAAAATAAGCCTATTAAAAATTAGTAATTATTGTAAACAATTTGTAAATTAATTTGTAATACATACTAATTTTTATACTAATTTGTATAGTATTTGTATAGTATATGTATAGTATTTACATATTAATTTGTGTACTAATTTATAAATTAATTTGTATACTAATTTGTATTTGTAAATTAATTTGTATGGTATTTGTGAATTAATTTTTTGTATAAGTCCCTTTAATAATTTGTAGATTAATTTGAATACTTATTATATGTAATTACATACTAATTTGTATACTAATTAAGAACTAAGTATATATTGTATGCTTTGTAATTACATATAACTTGTAAATTAATTTGTATACTTATTATATGTATTTACATATGTTGACGGTAGATAACGATCATTTTTAGCCATCAACTAAATGCATAAAAAGAGATCACCAATAGAATAGATAGAGGTTTTAACGATAATTTTCATGAGTTTTGGTAATTTCATATTTATTGCAGGATTATTTTAGAAAAGAGAATTTAGAGGATTTAATTGCGAAATTAAGATGAAACTTCACGAAAACGAAACTACGCACATTGGACTTAGGAAGGTTCCAGAAAACACCAGAACGAAGCGGAGGCGTGGGGCCCATCATGTGGGGCTGGCCGGCCTGGCCCATTGTGCCAGGCGGCACCCCCCTTCTACACCCTTCCACGAGCTTCCGGAGTATTCCACCACCGCTTTTGAGGATCAATCTTGGCCCTACGTGAAGTTAGTTTGATCCAACGGTCATCGTTTCCTCCACCGGGCTATAAATATGGGTCTGCAAACCCCAGGAGCAATTAGGGTTTCGTCTCAATTCATTTGTCAAGACTAGACTAGAACCTAGGGTTTCTAGATATTAGAATTAGAGCTCCAATTTTTTAAGTTCTAGATTAGGCTTTAGCTAGCAAGGTTCAAGTAGAGTTGGGCGCTACGCTCGGGATTTCAGATCTGCAGTCAAAAGATTGGTAATTAGTTTTGTATCTCTTTTATAACTTTGTTCTTAATTATTATATTGCTATTTATTATGTTTTTAGTTTGTTCTAGTTGCATTCTTGATATAGTTATGATTGGTGATGATTATAGTCATATGTTAAGTAAAAGCGCCTAATTCGGTTACTCGAGTGGGTTAGGTGGTATGTATTATGTAAGCATGGTGCTTAGATATCATATGTACCTACGGATGCACCCTGATATGCCGGGTAGTGTGGTAGATCGCAGACGTACAGGTCTATTGAGTCCTCTGTATTCCATCCCCCGCATGTAGGCTAGTAGAGCGCGGTCGCGAAGGAGGTGACAGTTATGCCTCAAAATCCTCCCTAGTTGATGCTTCTTATGCTGTTTTTTGAGTTGGTTATACTATAGATGAAAGTGTGTATATTGACGTGATCTGAAGACTTATTATTTAGGGATAACTTAGAAGTTTTTTACTCTAACCGAATCTCCTGCTTAGTCCAACTATATTAATTGTGTCTTTAATCTCTGTTTCTGGAAAGTACCTTTTATTATATTTATCTTTATATTTATTATTTATCTTGACTTACCTCTGCTAAAGCATTAGAGTGGTTGATTATTATAGGTTTGCACATTTAAAGTCATAGTGATAATTCCTTTTCTAACCCCACAAAGATAACCCTACGCGAGTAAATAAGTTTTCCTTTTGGCTAAAAACAAATCAACGATACTTAAAAATCTTGCCGGGTGAAATGCTACAACAGAGAATTATCTGTGCGCTTGCGGATATATTCTATAGAATTATTTTTAGAGTAGTGAAATGTAGATTCTTTTTCAGCATTTTCAGTATCATGTTAGGGATGACAACTTTACGCGATGTGATGTTAGAAATGTCAACAAGTATTTCTGGTGCCGTTCTTTGGGACCACAACATTTATTTGCTAGGATAATTTCATTAGGGGTATTTGATCTTTCAAAGAAAATATTTTATAAAAGAAAAGAGTAATATGACTATAGACATAAATACTTATAGATAGACCAATACCTTTTGCTTTAGCAGGCTTACCCTTGTTATGTCTTTGTTTATATTTTATACAGGGTAAGTGAAGGATTGGTTGTGTTAGTGCATGTGTTGAAGTGAGTAGATGACTGTTGGTAACCTAAATATGCTAATAAAATTTATTAGGTAAAAGTTAGTTTCTATTGCTCTTTATATCACTTAAGGGGTAAGATCAATTTCTACTGAGCAAAATTAATATAGAACTCATATGTGTCATTTAAATAAAGTTTGAAGTATAACTTTTGTATAACACAATGCAATTTATCTCGCATAAAAATAATTTTGGTAACTAGTATTTCTAGCAACTCAGAAATGCAACTTGATGTAAAGTTTCAGCTCAGTGTTTTTCCTGTCAGAAAACTGGCTGACAATGCCATGTTGGCATCAGTTTTCTGCAAAATTGGGTTAAGTAGCAACCCTATGTTCTAGCTCTTATCAGTAGCCTGATGTGCCCTGTGTGGTGTCCTAAGGTTGGTTTTGGTGTAATCGCATTAGTTTGGTCGTTGTGCTTGCTTTAAAAACCGTGCGTGAGCTCTGCTCTTGTCAGTTGGGGCGCGTGGGCACGATCACCGCGTGCGCCGCGTAGCTAACCGCGTCCTGCGTGTTGGGCGATGGCTGGCACTACTGGCCAGTCGTGCCTCTACCTGAGCCGCCGCCAGCGGCAAGGGGCGAAGTCGCGTCGCGTCCGTGGTCCACGTTGCCGCTGTTCGCAGTCGCCGCTGTGGCGCGGTGGCAAGCCGTCGCCAAACCGACGCCGTAGAGCCGTCCCCGCCACTATTGGCGTTGACACGCTAGCTGTCCCTCTCTGCTGGCGTGGTCGGCACTACTGGCGCTGAAGTGCACGCGTACCGCACCGCTAGGAGCCACCGTCCTCACTGCGCAAGCCTGTCCACGCCCTCTCCCTCTCGGCCGACTTGGCCGTCAGTGCCGCTGCTCAAATTAGAAAGAAAATGGCCACGTCAAGTCCAATTGGCACGTTTCCCTGTTCCGCAGTCAACTCTCCAAGCTTGCTGAACCCATCCCTCCGTGCTTTAAGCCGTAACGAGCTCCAATTTTGAGTTCACTCGCCGTCGGTCATGACGGAGCCGAGAACGGCGTGCTCCAAATGCCACCCCTCTCCAGGGCCCTAGAGCCCAATTAACCCCACCAATAGCTTCACCTCTCGACACCCTTCGTCCTGCGCCCAGCACCGGAGTCTCTACTGCCTGGCCCGGGCAGTTGGCGCGGTCATGCCAGCCGCGGTGCGCCGCCGAGCTTACTATTCGTGCGCGGCCAGGTCTTCCCCACGCACCACCATCTCAACCGATCCCTTAGCGAGGTTCGGGGTAAGGTCTTGGTGCTCATGCGCATCCCCACTCTGCTCGCCGTGGTTTTTCCTTGCCGGAGCAGCCGCGCCGCCGCCGCGGATCGCGGGGTGGTGCCCTCTGCCATGGCCAACTGGGTCGCGGTGCTCGCCGCGTGGTCCCTGGTCTTCCTAGGCGTGCGCGAGCCCCAGGCCGTGAGTCTTCCTACGTCTTGCGGCCGTTGGCGAGGCCTCCGCCGCCGGGCCGGGCGGGCCGCTTGCCACGCATTGACTGCTCTTGTGCACGCCGCCCATGAGGGGACCTCCCCGGTGGTGAAGATGGAGAAGCTTAGGGTGCTAGGTGCAAAGCATGAGTCTGTTGTAATAGTTCGTTGAGCTTCCGCGCGATTAGTTGCTCGCCCAGGGTTTCTTTTGCAAAAGCGCTAGGGCGCGCGGATCCTCCCCTGCGTGGGCCGCCTGGCGCTCGCGGGCCGAGCCCAAGTTGGGTGACAATGGGCTGCTTTGCCTTTTCTTTCCGAAGCAAATTAGAAATGGGTTTTCTTTTAGTTTCAGAGCTGAACTTTGTAAAATCATAGAAAATAGAATACAAGTCCAAAAATTATGAAACCAATTTTGTTAGCTTTCTAAAATCATGATCTTTCAGTTAGTATAATTTGTTCATGCAGTTCTGTTATAGTTCCAGTATGTATTTAATTGCTCTAGAATGCTTTTCCTTAATAGATTAATTTAGAAAATAACTTGTCATGGTAACTAGATAATAGGCTTAGCTCTAAGCTTCATGCAGTAGGTTCATTGTATTATTATGTGCTCTCTGTAATTTTTGTATCTCTAGGATAGTTGGTAAATAAGGTAGCTAATACACCCTAGTTAGAATTTATGACAAAATGATTAGAAAGGTAGTTGCAACCTAGTGCTTGTCACAAAGTGATGTTTTATAGATTGTTATCTAAGGATCATGTTAGTCGTTAGAGCTAGTTGTTAGCCTAGTTATGTATGCTTTATTTTAAGAGTTGTTGTTGCCATGTATTTGATTGCGTGGTGTGTATTCTTCCGTTGCATTCATTCGTTGCATCGTTGCATTTCATAATAGGAACGATGATGGATCAATGGATCAATCAATGGACTTGGTGCTTTCACGGAGGATGATGTTATGGTGGACTTGCTGAATAAATTAGTAAATGGAAATAATTCATCACTGCATATGTCTAAAGCCTCAGATCAAGTGTAGTATCAGAGGAAGTTAATAATTCATCACTGCATATGTCCATAATCTTAGGGCAACTAACTCAGAAAATGAAAGAGTCATCATAGCATATGTCCACAGCCTTACAATATAGCACATGTCCAGAATAAAATGACATACAAACAAATCAAACAGGACCACGTTGTTCTTAGATGTGAGAACCACCCCTATTAGCCCACATATGTGTAGCCATTCATCCCTTCTGAGAGCCCAATTTGCACTGTCATCCATAAAAGGACCATGGGGCAGAGGGGGTTTATTGTTTAGTACCCAAGAAAACTCTTGAGGAACTACTTCGTCAACCCCATGAGCAAGGATCCAATTATGCAAAATACAACAAGCAATTACTAACTTCACTTGTATCTTGTTTGGATGAAAGGGTTTGCTGTCAATCATGCAAAAACGATTCTTCAAAGCCCCAAAAGCACGTTCAACAATTACTCTCAAACTGGAGTGCCTCAAATTAAATAACTCTTTATAGTTTGTTGAGTAGTTCCTACCGCCATATTCTTTTAGATGGTACCTAGTCCCTTGATAAGGAGGAAGGAATCCTGGCCGATATGCATACCCAGCATCTACTAAGTTGAATTTGCCTAAAATAATAATGGACATGCATTAGGTACATGGTTATGCAATTAAATGCTTTAACTAAGTAACCAATTGTCTTATTTACCTGGTTCAACCCTTAACCCACCATGTCTATCTAGTACATCAGCTAGAATTTTTGCATCATGTGCTAATCCCGACCAGCCAGTTAAGATATAGGTAAATTTCTAGTCAAAATCAACAACAGCTAGCACATTTTGTGTGAGGTAGTGCTTCCTACCCCTAAATGCAGATTGGATCTTGGCTGGCACTTTAGCATAGATATGAGTCCCATCTATTGCCCCAACACAGTCCTACATGGCATGCAAGATTTATAGTAAATTGACATGAACCTATGCAACAAGATCCTAAAAACTATATCACAGACTAATTACCTTAAAGTAAGGATACCATCTTTGGCTATTGCTAACCTTAAGTGGTGTCTGATTGGATGGAGGTCTAATCAGGTCTTGTCTCAATTCACCAATAGCATACAACACCTCTTTGAAGTGGTGGTGGACTGTCTCTATAGACCTTCTCCAGTCTTGCTTTATAACTCTAAAGCATTGGTTATGACCAACAATATGGAGAAACATTGCAACTTGCTCTTCTACACAGCAGTTTAAGTTGTCTACAAGTAATTTTCTGTCCCTAAGCAAATTGCATAACTTAAAGGGAGCCCTTCTCATGCGAAGCATGTTGAGACACTCTATATCATTGTAGTTGTAAATTAAATCTGAGTTCTTTTGGCACTCCTCATCCCACATGCTCAAAGGGCCGGCCGTGAGCTATGAATCATCCTAATCCTAGCAAAAAGGAGAGCACACATAGCTGACATAAGGGCAGCAGCACAAGCAAAAAGCAAGCGCCTCTTCTCTTGCAAATCCATCTAGAAAAATAAAGGGATTTCAAAATATAGTTACTACAACCACATAAACACACATCATACACTAGGACATATGCTTAGACAATATTAACATCATCATAGACTTGGACAATATGCTCAAACATAGTTTCTCATCATCATAGACTTGGACAGAAAAAAGACATCATCATAGATGTGGACAAAATGCTCAGATAAAAGGCATCATCGTAGACTAACACATATAATCTCATAAAATACCACAAACAAGTTCATCGATAGTAGCTGGATAATACCATAGTATACAGGATACAGTGGGATGCGAAAGGAGGGGGATTAGAAGTAAAATATACCAAAATCAACAAGCAAGAGCACCAGCAAAAGCAGATGAACAGTCAAGAACTCTAATCTGGGGTGTCTGCAGACAGATCAAGAAGAAAAGGTGACCTAGGGTTGCAAATCACGGAGGCAGAGATGGAAGGAAGGGAGAACTCACCTGCTTGGAAACCTCAGATCCACGTCACCTACAAGACAACGAGAGAAAGGGGAAGCATGAGCACGCCACCAATCTGTGAAGACCACCAGCACAACAGAGGGAAAGGAGGTGGAACACCTACTGGCGGTGGAGATGGTGAGTGACAGGAATGAGAGGGAGTGGCGGGAGGGAGGAATATATAGGCGGAGAATGGCGCGAAATGGGCAGGTAACCCTAGCGAGTTCGCGCCATCTCCCGCCAGTCAAAATCGACGAGCGAGAGCGCGGGCGAGAGCACGGAGCGAGCCAGGCCCGGCGGAAACGCCTGAATCAGCCGTTCCTCGCGAGCTTGGCTGAGGTGGGGGGGATTTGCACGAGCGCAGCCTGGCCGAGGGGGAGGGATAGACAACCAAACAGATGTGGAGTGCATCCCACGAGCCTAGTTGAGGGGGGTATGCAACGAACCAAACAACCTCTATATGCGTGGCTAAGGGCCTTTCTTGCACTAGCTAAGCCTGGCTACATTTACATTAGGCAACCAAACCAAACATCATCTTGGTGCATCCAGCAAACTAGCTTGGTTGGGGGCTAAGGCTATCCGCACTCGTCGTCCTTTAAATTCATCCTCTATCCGTCCTAATCATCAAGATTCTTTACTCTATACATATTTTCTCCGCATCCATACATACTCTATATCCTCCTCTATCCCAACTACCAGCTCATAGACCCCACATGTCAAACACCATTTTCTCTCTCCCATCTTTTTTTTCTCTCTCCGGTCTTCTCCGCCGCATCTCCTCTCTCCTCCTCGACGCGTCCGGCTTCCTAGCTCCCTCCCTTCCACCTGGTCTTTCTCCACGGCGGCAGCTCGGCGCGGCCAGATGGAGCCGGTGTAGCCTGGCGGCGCTCCCGCGTGGCCTTCTCTCGTGCTAGCGCGGCGGTGGCCTCCTCCGGCGCCTCGGCGGTGCACGCGCCGCGAACGCAGCGCGAGACCCCGCCTCCACCAGCCAGCGAGCGCGCCACGGAGCTCGGCGCGAAACTCCACCCGCCCCGGCCCGGCCCAGCGAAGCGAGCGGCCTTGTGTGGGAAATGCCGCCGTACCCGGCCCAGCAGCGGCGGGAAGCGGGCGGGAAACGCCCCCCGCCGCCAACCCCTATGGCGCGCCGCGCGCACAAGCGCGAGGAAGCGCCCGCCACCCGACCCCCATGGCAGCGCGGGCTTCGGGCGTGGGAGCGCCGCCCGCCGCCCGCCGCGGCGGCGAAGCGAGCGGCGGCGGCCTCCTCCTCCGGCGGGCCTCCTCCTCCGGCGTGGCCTCCTCCGGCTCCGGTCTCCCTCTCCCTTGCGCCCATCCTCTCTCTCCCCGCCGGTCTCGCTCTCCGCGCGCGCGGCAACGGCTCCCTCCTGCACGCGGGCCCCACGCCCGATACCAGGCCTTCGGGAAGCCCCCAGATCTGGCGGACGCCGGCTCGTGGCGGACGGCTTACCGGACCCTGTGCAGCTCATCCATCCGCCGTGGCATACGCTACAAGCGTTTGGCGGACGGTTTACCGGCACCGGTGCAGATAGCCTAAGCCAGCAAACCAACCAAACAGCCCCTATGTTTCTTAGCTTGTATAAAATCTGAGCCGTTTTACTTGCATCCAGTCAAATAGATGGTCTGGTCTTGCTCGAACTGTGTTATTAGTATAGCCGCTATAGATAGATAGATACTGCTCATCATACTCTTACTCAGCTACTGCTACTTAGGTAGATAGATGATTGTTTACCGTAGTGGGCTAATCTATTATTCAATTGTTTTTTTTTGAATGTAACAGGAGGGGTTTTTCCTACTTGAATTTTATTGAAATTTAAGAATAAAACAAATGTTCAGACCATGAGGTCAAGAAACAAAAAAAGTAAGGAAGAAAGTCAACAAAATTACTCATAGCTGTCTATCCATTGATCAAACAAAGGCTGTTAGTGTTCCTTGGCCCTTGGCTTAACTAAGGCCAATTCTTTGCTGAAGGTGAATTTGCACGCTGCCACTGAATGTTGAAGATTCCTGAAGATTGCATCATTCCTAGCCGACCAGATAGCCCAACACATGGAGACAATGATTTCGATAAAGAACAACTGAGAAATATGGTCTCTGAAACTAGTTATAGTCCGAAAAATACTTCCCTGAATCAAATGTGCTAAACCCAAGGTATTCCAGCAAGACATAGCAAAAGGGCAGTGGAAGAATAAGTGCTTGAGCGATTCCTCAGTTCTCAAATGACATAGAGCACAATTATAATCATCCAAGTGCATAGATTTTCATCTAAGGAGTTCATTTGTATTGACTCTGTCACTAAGGAGCAACCAGAAAAAGAATTTTCTTTTTGGCTGACAGAAAGAACTCTAAAGCCATTTGAAGGATAATACTTGCCTAGTACCTGACAGTTGTAATTAAGTAAGCAGACTTGCAGCAGTGCCTGGATGATGGTATAGATGGATAGATACTCGTACTTGTTGGCTACTGCTATTGATCATACTCTTGTCTTACTCGGCCACAGGTAATTAGTATTTGTTATAGCGTGAAGGAAATTGAACACTGAAATAATACCATATTAAACATAATGAACCATTAATGAGATGAACTGTTTTACAGTGGTTGAGAAAGTACTGTTCGTACCTCTAGGTACTCTCGTCTTTTCTAATTTCTAATCAATGAACTGACAAATATATAATAGAGGGTATTTTAGTAATCAAGGTTGTGCCCTTCTCAAGACGTAACCTTCTCGTCCCCCTGTGGAGGAGCCGGGCGGCATAGGTGCACCTGTACGAGATGAATAGTGGCCGTAACCTAGAATAACTGATTTACCCTTGTTTATAAACAAAATACAAAAATAAAAAATAGATCTGGCCCAACATATTTTGGTACTAGGTCCACCTAATTTGGTATCACTACTTATTTGGAACTTCCAGGTTCTTTTAGTTGAGTACCTCCTATTTTTCACCATCCGATCTCGCTTAATCGATGGCCATGTTTTTTTAACTATTATACTTAAAATTAATATAGCACTTGCGGAGGTGTGTCATCCCGATCCTCTAACTCAAGAAGTGTGTCATCTCAGTCCTTGAACTCTGTTTGGGTCTCATATTCATTTAAATAGATCTGAGCGCGCACATGATAGCGCGCTCTCTCTCTCTCTCTCTCATTTCTCACCGCCGTGATAAGCTCGTCGGTGTGCCGCTGTTCGGTGTTCGCCCCGTGCAGTTGCGGCGAACGGGTACAGTCCCATGGCCAAGATGTTGACGCGCCACCATGGTGGTGCTGGGCATGGACGTGTGCATGAACAAGCAGCGCCACAGCACGGGATCCAGCCTGGACACCATGCTGGTGCAGATGAAGAACGTGTGCCGCCGCCACAGTACGCACATCGCCGGCGAGAACGCGTCTCTCGTGATGACGCACACCAGCAGCTTCTCACGCATCCACAGTAACATCCTCACCACCAAGCTCATGCGGCCCCGCCACTTCACGTACCAGCACATGGGCGTTGGCTTCTTCTCACCGGACCACTTCCCGCAGTTAATGGAGTTCGTGGCTTCGTGTGCAGTGTCGTGTGCCGCGAGTGGAACGACGACCATGGCCCGGCCGACGAGGAGCTCTGGCTAGCAGCTGCCGCTGCGCTCCGCACATGCACGGGCGAGCTTTCAATGCGTAGGGCGCGCGGGCGACTCGCTGCCGCCGCTGAGCGCAGGCGCGAGCAGCCGCGCGTTAGCAAGAAGACGGTTGTTTTCGAAACGACCATCATGACATTTATGACTATTGGTGAAAATTTTGTGTCTATGCAATTTTGTATGTAACTCCCTTCTATTCTTCTATTTCAAGCAATTAAGTCTTATCTTGGTATGCGGTCACACATCCATACCCGTTTGGATGAATATGAGACGACCCAAACTAAGTTTAAGGACAGACATAATACACTTTTTGATTTTAAGGATCAGGATGACACACCCTCATAAGTTTAAGGACCGGCCATGAACTTTATTCAATATATAATAGAGGGTATTTTAGTAATCGAGGTTGTGCCCTTCTCAAACTAGACGTAACCTTCTCGTCCCCCTGCGGAGGAGCCAGGCGGCATAGGTGCACATGTATGAGATGAATAGTGGCCGTAACCTAGAATGACTGATTTACCCTTGTTTAAAAACAAAATACAAAAAGGAAAAACAGATCTGGCCCAACATATTTTGGTACTAGGTACAGCTAATTTGGTATTATCACTACTTATTTGGAACCTCCGGTACTTTAGTTGGGTACCTTCTATTTTTCACTGTCTGATCTCGCCTGATCGATGGCCCATGTTTTTTCCAACTATTATACTCAAAATTAATATAGCACTTTCGGTAGCAATTCCTTTGATGGAGCTAAAAGTGGCCCGGAAGGGAGAGGGAGGAGAGGAACTATATATATAACATAACATGATGATAAAATAAGATATACATAGCGCTCTCTCTGTGTTATATATATATATATATATATATATATATATATATATATATATAGATAGATAGAGAGAGAGACAGAGAGGGTTTCATGGACATGAAGCATCAGACGGGACTTGTGATGTCAAAAAGGCTTGCAAGTTACAACAGTCACCATGCCATCTATAAAATCAAAACCACAGACGAAATTATCTGGATCGCAACATCTTGGCCCATCGTCGCCGCAATTGAGGCAGCAAATTCCATTTGGAGGGACGCAGGAGTCCTCTAGAAAGAGAAGCCTCCTTGCCACAAGGTGCCAGTGGCTGTCGATGCCGGAGCCGCCGGACTCCGCAATTGGTGCAGCTGCAATCAGAAGTTGTGCGACCACCATCACGGCCGCAACCTTGACCCTTGCCATTTTCGCCATCTGCTATCTATCCATCACAAATATATACATATAGAAATGCAGTAAGCATGGATGATTTCGTTAGTAAAACATGCAAGCACGGACATGATTTCGATTACAGCTTTGAAGCCAGAAAATCAATGGAGATTTAATTTGAACGTAGAGTCACCGTACCAGTTGAGAGGTCAGGGAGGGGGAGCAGAGATGAGTATTTTAGTTCTGTATATGCTACGTGTCGTGTGGAATGTAGCATATACACACTTTCATCTCCTTATATAGAGGTCTGGCCAGAGTCAAATGCCATATCTGCCCCTGGTAGAGAGGACCAAGTATCATCTATACATATATTCCAAGATAATGATGGGTCGTCTCTCTGCTTATGATCATAGAGGAAACCACTTACTTTATACTCCGACCGTATTTAATTTGTTGGATCCAATCAGGCTCACGAAGGAGTGGATCCAATCTGGCTCTTCAAGTCAGACTTCGCAGGTACCACCAACCCAGCTGTAGATTCCATTCGCTGCTACGGATTTGACTACCATTGCCGGCATCATTACTGCCGGATTTTAAGAAACCGGCAGTGATAGTGCCTCCCAGTCCATCACTGTCGGTTTTTGATTAAAACCAGCACTGATAAGGCCAATCGACAGTAATAATTGGGTCAGTACTGTCAGTTCATATTATTACTGGTTTTAGCCATGAAAACGGTGATTTTGGGTTCTCACTGTCGGTTTTTGGCTAAAACTGACACCGATGCCATCACTGCTGGTTCCAGCCATGATCTGACACTAATACGTTACACCGAAACTTCATAACTTTCTCATATGATATTTGATCAAGACAAAATTTATATCAAAGTTGTAATAGTCAACGAGATCTATAACTTTGTAATTTAGAATTTTTTTGATTTGAGATTGTTTAGATTTCCAAATGTGCATCATATGATTTTATAGATTTAATATGAAAGGAGTCCATATGCTTTATTGTGACAATTAAGTGTGTAGTAGTAATTAGTGATCTCGGATGGAGAAGCAACTTAAACAAAAGTTGTAAATCTCGAAAAGTTATGCAACTTTGTAGTTCATAACTTTTAAATTTAAAGTCATTTTGATGCTGAGACATTTGACTTGCTAGATTTTATAGAAGTTCATACCTAATGAGTCCGTATAGTCTATATATAGTCAAGTGGGTGTGTGGTGCTATTTAATGATATTGGATGGAGAAGGTACCAAAATAAATAATGTAGATCTTAAAAGATTATGGAACTTTTGTAGTGGAAAACTTTTTCATTTGAAATCATCCATCCAACAAAAATTACGTTTGAAATCTCATATTTAAAATTCAAATTTTTCAAACAACCTTTGGATGGAGAAATAACAAAAATAAAATTTATAGATCTCGAAAGCAGTTATGGAACTTTATAGTTGATAACTTTTGCATTTGAAATCATCTATCTATGGGTAATTACAGTTAAATTTTGTCACATTTAAAATTAAAAATTTTCAAATGGTCTCGGATGGAGAAATGACCAAAATCAAAGTTGTAGATCTCAAAAAGTTATGAAACTTTGTTGTTGACAATTTTTTCATTTGAATTTCTTTAGAGGCCCAAATGTTCATTTCAAAATTAGATGATGAACATAAAATGGTAGGACAAATATCTCAAATGGACATAAGTGTCTTACAGGTGCAGTGTGGTTAGGGGAGGATCATGCGAAGTGAGAGGTCATGGGTTCGAGCACTGGTGGCCGCGTGCACGAAAAATTGTGTGACTTGTGACGTGCTCGAGCAATGTGTGGTAGCCTAGTGGGTCTCTTCTTCTAGTATTTTTTTTTTCCTATTTTCTATGCTATTTCTTGAATTTTCCTGGCGTCTCATCACCATGGGTTCAAAAACCAGCATGCCACTACTAGTTCAAAATCCGGTGATGATGGGGGATTTTGAACCGGCAGTGATGTCAAGATCTGGGGTAGTGGTTGGTTGCAAGGTGTGCTTACAATTTTGTTAACGACTGCATCTGGACCTGCGAACATGTCCATTCTCAATTCTTGGATGACACCAAACTTTATTCAAGTCAAAGTCTGGAGCTGTTCTTATTAATACAAGGTCCCTTGTACTTTAGATTAATTCACATCTATTTTTCTATTGCTAGAAATCATCGGTTTGTAGAAATATTCGGTTCGTAGAGGTGGGTTGTCCGGCAGCCCCAAGATATGGTTCTCACCAATAGAATTTTGGGTTTCTGTACACACAAGCAAGTACCAACCTAATTAACCAAATAATGAATTGTAACAAATAATGTTAAAGAAAATAATTAGCACCAATTAATATTTTACCAGTTTATATAAACTTAATCTTGTTTATAACAAACAATTTGAAGGTTGACAATTAAAAAAACTATTCCTAAACCTTAGTTCTAGATCTAGGTGTAGATCCGAACCAATCCCTAGCTAGGTAAAAACTAATAAATCGAGCATTACAATGAAGACATGGCCATTAAATAAGTGTAGAGTCTAGCTTGTTCCCCTACTAAATTAGCCTAGTACTTATCTTCTAACATTTGATATAACTTCTTCCATAAATGCCTCGACCACAGTGCAAGAGAGAGAAAATTAAAACTCTAATTAAACACTAATCCATCTCTAAAATTTCAAAAACAGGCTTGGAATAGTACTTTTTAGCTAGGTAAAGGATATAAAATCAAGCCCCGCTAGCCATATACACGACCAAAATTTACATGAGCTCTTAGGCTTAAAGCCTCAAAACAGAGGAGCAAAATCAATGAGAGAGAGCTTAGGGCGTGTTTGCGACCCTGGCCGGACGGCTCGGCTGCGCCCCACGTGCAACTCCCGGTGTTTGTCTGCTCGGATCCACCAGTGAGCCTGGTTCTCGGCATGCAGATCACCTTCTCTCTCCTGGCTCCCAGGAAACGAGATGGAGGTTCGTTTCCTGGCAGCCTGGCTCGCTCGAGCGACGAGCAGCTCGCTGGAGTGCTGGAGGCGTGCTCGTGTCACCTCCCGTCACCTCCCATAGCTCCGCACGTCGTTCGCGCTCGCCGCCACCGCTACAGCCAAGCCGCGTGGCCAGGGCGACGACGGAGACGACCACTAGGGACTGCCGGCATCGGCATCGGCCTGTCCAGCCCGACAGCGCCGCCACCACGCAGCGCCTCACCCACCGCTGCGCACCTCCCAGCGGCGCCTCCCCACGTCGGGCGACGAGCACCAGCGTCTCGGCGGCCGTCCATCTAGCGGCCACGACGGTGGCGCAAGCTTGAGTGACTCAAGCCGCTCGCGGGCGTCGACGTTGAGGTTGCTTGACCAGGCGCGATGCATTGGCCTTGCGGGCGCGCGGCGCATTGCCCTCGTTGCTGTTCCCGGCCACCCCGGCATGTGCAGGAGCAGGAGCAGGCGCCCCCAACACCAGCGCCGGGAGGTGCTTGAAGCAGGGCGGCGTTGTCTTGAGAGCGTGCAGCTCCGCGAGCTCCTTGTGCCGCCGCCGGTTCTCCTCCCTTGAGCTTCTCGGCATGCCGGTGTTGGTGCCGGCGCCGCCGCTGTTGTTGAGGACGAAGCCTGGGATGGCGACGGGGATGGGGATGGCGCTCGAAACAGCTTAAGCAGCAGGGCGCGGCGGTGTGGTGCTGCTTCGTTTCTCGTCGCCGGCCTACCAACTATTCGATGGAATGCCTAAGAGGGAGAGAGGGGAGGTAACGCCACCATAAACAGATACAAGGGTGATCATATCCATCTATCAATTCCAACAAACATAGTCTCTGCACAGCCCGGTCCGTTTGTTGGTATCTACCAAACAAAAGCAGTTGCACCACCTAAGACTGGCCTGGGCTGGCCTGGACCTAATGGGCTGGCCGAGCCGGCATCGTACAGGGTCCCAAACACGCCCTTAATAAGGACTAAAAAAAGCTACATAGGCTTCAAAACTTCTTTATTGTTCTTGCTTTCAACCTGTCTTGATCTTGCATAGAAGCAACTTTGCACCTCATATGTCTGCAAGCGGCTACATTCATCTATTGAAGATAGCTTGCATCGTCGTAGCAGCTCCCCACCATATGACATGTTCTCTAGTGTCTTAGACCTCTAGGACCTCCTGCCCGTCTAGCGAGTAGGGATGAGGGAGAAGCTACCACGCCGAGTCCCGTCGACGGAGTGCAGAACGCAGCTGATGGCAAACGGCAGGGAACATAACGATGCCTTCCAATGTGGGAATAGCGTTCGTAGGCGTCAGCGTTGTCTGGCACCGATAGCCTTTTGATGGCCTTCTCAGCGAAGAAGATGTAATGGGCTGATGGAGAAGGCGTCACTGCCAATGGCTTGCAACTCACTGCGGCCTTCTCAACGATGATATCTCACCGCTGCCAAAAGCAGATCCGCATGAAACATGATGACGCCTCCAGCGAGGGAACGACTCCCGTATGGGTCGCCAACTCGCCATCGTATGACGCCGATAGCCTGCCATGACCGTCTCAACGAAGGATGTGGTGTGCTGATAGAGAAAGGCAAAACGAGTCCAGCAGCGAGGGAGTGGCGCACGCAAGGCATCACCATCATCCACCGCCAATGGTGTGCTACCGACCGTGGCCTTCTCAGCGCAGATATCTAGCCCCCTGCCACACTGATCCAGTCGTCACCTCACAGATCCAGTTGCCGAGCACACTATTCTAGCCAACGCCTCGCTGATCTAGCCGCTAGCTAACTGCCAGTGCAGACTAGCCACCAAAACCCAGATCTGGCCACCGGCCACGCCGATCCGATTGTCATAGGCACGTGCCGCCCCCACACAGCATCAAGATCCGCCGGGCTAGCCGATGCTGAGGATGGGAGGGGGTGGCCTCAGCTCGCTCGGGAAGATCGGCACTGAAACAGCGACCCCACCTTTGGTCGTGTCGGTTGCGCTTCTAGCCAGCCAGAGCTATGTTCAGGAGAGCGCCAGCATCGCTGCGCAAGCAACCGCACAAATCGAGCTCATCGCAGGGTATTTAATTAGCTAGCTTGTCAATCAAAATCAACCCCAATATAGATTTGAAATCTTTGAGGTTGCCCGTGTCTCCCCTCCCCCATCCTTCCTCCTTGGGTTACAGTAAATACCCTGAGGATGAAGAAGGGGACAATGAATTTATATTGTAGCATTAGTGGAGGCAGCTCTATAGAAGCATCATCAGAGGCTACTGTTATTACACCCAGCATCCAACCCTGAAAATCCCACCATTTTCATGGGCGACTAGTAATACTGGAAGCCTCTAAAAATACATTTGTAGAGAACATCTAACTTAGAGGGTCACGAGCACCAAATGGAATTTGCTGCATCACTTTCACTTGCGTTCCTCCAAATGAAATTTGGTGCGTCACTGCGTCACTTGTGCCCCCCCAAATGGAATTTGTTGCATCACTTGCGGAAAGTAGAATCAGGTGCAAGCCAGCCGCGACTTCCGTACCTAATTCCCCCAGGCATCTGCTGCTTCCCGGTGAGAGCTGACTTTGCGAGTTGCAACTGTGCACGCGGCTGCAGCTTTCCGGTGAGAGCCGACTTCACCACTTGGAACTACGCATGCGCCACGTGCTCTCCCCTGGCGGCGCGGCCACAACTGGACCGCACTTCTTCCTTGGTCGAGTTAGTCTATGATACATGGGTTCTAGGTGTCATTCTCTGTTAGAATGACTATGTGGACTCTATTTTAAGAGCTATTGTTGGAGTACCGTCAAAAAATCCGGACCCCAAAAATAAGTGAAGCACCCAAATAGCTAGGAGCCTTATTTTGGGATTATATTGTCCCTAGCTATCTGTCATGCTGATTCCTTGTCACCCTAGAAATTATGCATTGGGTAGTATGTGGACTCTATTTTAAGAGCTATTGTTGGAGTACCGTCAAAAAATCCGGACCCCAAAAATAAGTGAAGCACCCAAATAGCTAGGAGCCTTATTTTGGGATTATATTGTCCCTAGCTATCTGTCATGCTGATTCCTTGTCACCCTAGAAATTATGCATTGGGTAGTATGTGGACTCTATTTTAAGAGCTATTGTTGGAGTACCGTCAAAAAATCCGGACCCCAAAAATAAGTGAAGCACCCAAATAGCTAGGAGCCTTATTTTGGGATTATATTGTCCCTAGCTATCTGTCATGCTGATTCCTTGTCACCCTAGAAATTATGCATTGGGTAGTGTAATTCTAGTGCTCCATTAATGACCATGATCTTGTAACTTGACTAATGATATATGCAATAAACATTGAAAGATGACTTTTATATTAAGAACTTGAATTAAATATTGGGAGCATTTAATGTTTATTGCATATACTATTAGTCAAATGATGTTCATAAACGATGTCTTATTTAGTGGGAGCATTTTCCATAGCTAAATATATGATGTTTTGTCCTTTATAAAGACTTATCTGTAAGTGACAACCCAGGACATACGGTACAACCATGAGTGCTATATGGTTCTGACTTTAGTCAAGTAAAAAGATCTTTTCTAGCTTGTTAGTGGTTACCAAAAAACACAAAAGGGGCTTGCCAAGATGAGTATAGTATGGCCTCTGTCCCTATGTGTATAGTCTGCGTGGAATATGCCACTTTAAGACTTCATGGTGAACTCTACCGACCTTTCTTGAAAGTAGGTCAAGAGGCTGATCTCTTCTGGTGAAAGGTCAAATCAAGTCTCATGGGTAAAGGTGTAAAACCTCTGTGAAGTATAAAACTACTATAACAGTTGTGCTTATGGTTAAGAGCGGCCTTGGGACCCTTATGGAATTTATGACCATTAATGGATAATTTAATTTGTTTATGTTATTCATTTTTCATATTTACCTTATCATGTTTATTATGGCGTTATGCTAACCTGCTGCTTCTAAATTGCTAAAACTACGACTTACTTATTAAAAGCTAATCACAATTAAACCAGTGTCACCCTTTTTTTGAGTCTCATAAACCCCATATTATATTTGTTGAGTACGACCCTTGTTTATTATATTTCTTTGGAAAATCTCAAATGGGTAATAGATGGTAATGCTTTCACTGAGGACTACTACGCTTGTGATCAACCAATTGATGCCCCTGTGGTCCAGAGGAGTTATTGCAGTGTTTTAGAGTTACCTTGTTCGTTTCCGCTTAGACTATCATATTTGTGTAGTGGATAATTATTTGTGATGTAATAAAGCATTGTGTTTGGTACTCTTACAATTTGTCTCTATATGTGTGTGATTAATCTCTGGGCACACACATATATGGCTTTATACATGGTTTTGTTCTTAAAACTGGGTATGATACATTGGGAAACAAGAATGACACTTATTTTAGGACGAAGGGAGTACTATCAAGAATGTTCCGTTCATTACACACGTTAAGTTCATTATAATAAATAACATAAATTAAATCCAAGGTGGAACCTTGATTTGATGTACAAATATATTGTCAAAGGAAAAAGAGTACACTTGAGCCAGTTTGAACCTTGGTTAATGTACGTATTTCTTTAATTAATTTTGGTTTAAAATATCATGACCCATCATGTTTATGGATCTATTAATAAACTTATTTTTTGTTATAAATAAAAAAGGAACATTTGGCCATACAGAAAAAATTTGGTCCGCCTTACAAATGTTGATTGATAGATGGTTAATATAAAATATTAGATTAGCCTACGGTTAGTCTTAATAGAAGTTTCACGTGAGTTTTATTTGCATTAAATAGGTTGCCACATGGTCATATTTAGTGACATGGCAGTGCATTTAACAAGACAGAGAAGAAATGAGTGTCATCTAGATGAATTTCTTTTGGCACGAATAGAATGGCTGTGAAACTATAGAATGAAACTCCCACTCTCAATGGAGAGTTTCATTTTATTTCACGCGACATGGCAGTCTTGAAAACAACGCTATGAAACTCCCCCACCGAGACTGGCCTACCAGGTCATCCTCACTTCGTTATTAATATTAACATATAAAATATGTATCATATATGCATAGGCCCCATCATATTTATGGATCCATATTAATAAAATATATATTTCTACTATTAAAGAGGCAAAATTTCTTTTTCTTTTTTCGGTTGTGTCTAGCCTCCTAACTAACACGGACACTAAGCAAGCTGTGTCAGAATGGATCCTGACCACAACTGGTCTTTCACGCTGGGACACGTTTCTGGTCAGATGGAGTCCAAGACGGACAAGAAAATTCAAATATATCCGATACAGATTCATACCGTTAATAAGAGGAAAAAAGAGAAATTGAAAACGTGTAGAGGAACAGATCTGCAGTATCACATAAGAACAGGGACAAATCAATTAAGAGAAATATTCTGATCAGGACTCAGGAGAGAAAATTTCTCTCAGGAACAACGACAACAAAGCTCAGCCTCCCAGTGACAACTGTTGGCCAGGCTACGCTTGCTGCCACACCTAATAGGGTGGAAAAAAACAATAATGCAATCTGAATACGTGAATCTGTAGGAAGGCAAGCCCATGTCTCTGGATGAGTTATAAATGAGAGCAAAGGAAGCAGCTGGATAGACAAATGAACTCGCTGCTGCTCGGCAAATCGGCAAATCCTGACCTTCGGTCATCCTGCCGTCCGAGTGGCCCGCGGCGCAGGCCTGGTCCCTCGTGGCTGGTGCGGTGGTGTCCTCCAGCAACTACCGCCAAGATGCCCAGGCCGGCAGGCCCACAGAACTCCGCGTCCGCATATGGTCACATACCCGCTGCCCAGTACCAGCCCTACTGCTGCTTGCTACGAGAGTGTACTCCCTCCGCTCCAAAAAGAATATCGTTCTCGCTTTCTGAGAAAACTGCCGGTAATTTTTATCCTACAACTAAAAAGACTCAAATGTTATCGTCACCGCTCTCTAATCGCTTCACCCCGCCGTAAGTACCCGCTAATCCCACCCCCCCCCGCTCCTTCTCTCTACCGTGCGTCCGCGAACCGCCACCTGTACACGACGCAAAGCTCGCCCCCGCGGCCGACCCACGACGCGCAGCTCTGGCCCTCCCGCACGCACAACCGCAGCTGCTTCGCCCGCTCTGAAGCCACGACTCCCACGTCTCTCGTCCAGGGACGGGAAACAAAAGCTCGGGGAAGCGGCGGCGGCGGCGTTGGCGTCGACGAACTCCGGTGAGGGAGGCGCACTGCGAGCAGCGGCAGCACCCCCCCCCCCGCCCGGCTGTAGGAACTTGGCGAGGAGTGTCTGCACCCCCCCCGACCACCACAGCTCCGTCTAGCAGATCGGCGTCCCAGCAGTGGCGGTGTCCTGGAGGCGGAGCAGCGTACGAGCGGAGGAGCCGGCGGAGGCAGAGCGGCTTCCCAGCTGCGGATGCAAAGCGCCAACTACGACGTCGGCAAGCCTGCGTCACGAACAGGCGGTGCTCCTACGCTAGGCGCTGTAGCTGGTTGTCCTCGGATTCAGCTGCTCCGCCCTCGGTGAGCTCCTCTCTATCCTGCCTCTGTCGAGTGTCCAGATCTATAGAACCTTTGTTCCTAAGCTGTGATGCGAGATTGGGATGATGAATTTGCTGATTTGGGATGGGTATCTAGGTATCCATCATCACTCGTGTTGTGGTTTTGGAGTTCAGAAAGCTGCTCTGCAGCCATTCTATGAACTTCGACCTTGATCTTGCAATAGCCACACAATTCTTTGTCTTGCTTTCTCGTACAAGATCCCTCTTGAGTTGTGCAAATATTTTTCACAGCATTTGATGAGTCATGTAGGTTAGGAGCACACACCCTTTTTCAGTGGCAAAGCAAGCCGAAACAATCGATGGGGCCTTCAACATTACAGACTGGGGTCATTAGTGTTGTCAACAATGCAAAACAAGGTGGCCTAGCTCCACCCCTGCTTTTTTCTTCTTTGAGGATGTGTTATGCAACAGGCATTATCGTATCCAGCACCTCAGTATGGCTGCCTTCAGGAAATATATATGAACCATCCACCACTATTAAGCTTTGAAAAGTACCACTATTAACCTTTGTAATCAATCATACACCATGATTTTAGATCACAAAAGTATGACATGATATTCAAAGCATGAAGGCATTAACATTGTACAAATGGGAAGAGGGAAAAAGAAACCATGTAAAGTTGTAAACCCAATGCAGCAAGGAATTCATTAAGAGCAATTATCAAATGCACACGTTCTAATCTTTTTGTTTAGAAAATAACACACCTCCACCTGTTGCAATAATTCTCTAAGCCTGGTGCTGAATTTCATTATGTATTGACAAGTGAAGACACATAAGAGTATCTCTGCCCTTTATAATCCCAAGATGACACTGCTTGCTACATTAAATACTGATGCTTATGAATTTCACGGATAAGTTGGTTCACTACAAATCTGCTTGAACTACAGGTCGCTCGGGAGCAGCGTCGATGCTCATGGCCGTAGCGCCGCCGCTACTTGCAGTTGCTGAAGGATCCGGTGATCGGGCAATGCCAACATGATTCGGTAATGGAGGAACCAGTGGAGTCCATACTTCTTCATGACTTCTGTTTTCTGACTAATTCTATCGCGCTGAAGTGCTCCCACGATGCAACTACTGTGGCATCAAAACACAATATATTATAGTCAGAAATAGCAAATGCATGTGACTTTACTAAAAAAATGTCACCATAACACAACACTGACAGAAATACATCACAGGGAGCAGCTCCCATAATAGCAATTTCTGATCAACATGCATGAGAATGATTATTGACAATTCAGTGTACATGAATTTAACTTGTTCTATAAGCTAAAACTGTCAATTTGTGATTTTAGTGTTCCTTTCAAACCGTCATATATTTTGAAAATACAATTTATTCCTTGCTTTCTATTGATTCATTCATGGAACTCAGGGACATGGCTATAAACTTGTTTGTCGAATTATCTTATTGTAACTTTGTTTGATTACATGGTTATCCTTCAGGTACTCTGTATTTTCAGTGTTACAATATAAGAATCAGATGACCAGATAACCCAAATATGTGAAATGACTTTGTGAAACGTTAGCACCATCCCTGCAATGTGTTTGTTAGTTGCTAGCAGCCAAGGGCCGGCAAGGATCGGCTGCTGACTGCAGGCCAGTATCTACTGAACGATTTTTTACATGAAAAAGTTGAGTTCCGATTAGTTAAATTGGGCTTATAGATCTTATGGATTGATGTGGTAAGTGAGCAGATCACCTAGGCTGGAATGTGTTTGGTAATGTGGAGAATTTATATGTTTCATACTTTTAGACTTCTAAAAAGGATTGCATAATTTTAGGATTGCGTTTCACCACGTTAATTACTCAAGGACAGCTCCTATCAGTAAGTTAATCCTTCATGAAATATCACAGATATGGATTTACATGTCTTTGCTTCACCTCGTATTACTCTGAAGCCCAATGCTTGTTTGATTTTAACCACAATAAACAATTTGGGCAAGCAGATAACTGGCAATGAATCTTCACAGGGTACAAATTGTCCAAATTTTAGGCATGGAGGAACATGGAAATTGGAGGTGGCAATGGTAAACGGAGTTTATTTTGTTCGCATGATAATTTTCAATCATGTTCTCATTTTTTTTCGAAAGGGCAGCAAAAGCTTTGCCATGATTTTTATTAGTAGAGGAAAAGAAAAACAAAAGGCCGGCCCAGTTTTTTAAGTGGAAACCGGGCCCAAAAACCACAGACTAGATGAGGTGCTCCAGCAGCACACTCGACTACAGTACAGTACAACTGCTGATCAGCTAGCCACTCGGCTCTACTAACCACTCGCTCAAAAGAGCTCAACTAAACTGAACACAACCCAACTGATAACTCAACTAACAACTTGACTAGCACAACTATCACAGCTAATCATGTTCTCATTTACATTGATTCCCTTGCTCAAATGTTTTACTTGTCTATCTATGGTGATCATTTTGTGATTGAAAAGGCAGCAAATTATTATGGACAGCCATCATAATACTCTTGTTCTGCAAGAGGTCAGTTTTTTAAGGCAGATCAGTTAGCTTTCTAAGTTTGGGTGCTACTATCTGCTGTGTTTTCTAGATCTTCACCCAGATTGACAACGATGGGCAGGGGGTGGGGAGCCAGGGGTCCGTGCCGCCCTCCCCAAATTGACCGGAGCCGTCATCAGCACCGTTGTGCCCTAGAACCCATGTGCACTAGGTATGTGCCATCGCCTTCCATCGGAATCCCTTGATGTCCATTCATTTGGTTTGTTTGTCGAAATTGCAAAGCATATTGATCTGTTGATGCCCTCATTGATGACATGTAAGCATGAAATTTTAGAGATTTAATCTCTTTCCACAGATAGCATGTGTCTGTCTACCATGGATTGGCGTGTCAGTTGGCCAGTCCTTTCTGTTGTCAGTTAATTAACCAGTGACTCAGTGAACATGCCAGTCATCCTAAATTCTTTATGCCACACGTGATTAAGGTGCTCAGAAGTGATATATCCAATATGCTGGTGCTGCTATCGTTTCTCAGAATATCAAGTGTTCCTCTTACCATGCTCTGATTTCTTACTTTGTTGGTGTGGTTGGCTTTTGGGCGCAGAGAAGGAGCAAGATCAACGAGAGATTAAGGCACTATAGAGCCTGATGCCGAACACCGTATAGATCAAAGAGCTTGTGTACAAGGCAATTAATAAGGGTTTCTGTGCTGGTATCTCTCACACACAATTCTCTTCTTTCTTTTTAAATCTCTTCTATATCTTCCCTAAACTTTCACTTTCGGTCTTGTAGGAAAGAAGTTAGGACAAGATATCTTTGATAAGATGACTGATAGGCCCATCACATTGGATAGAATTGTGAGATGAAAAGAATATTGTCTTACTGGGTTTCAGTTGTCCATTCTTTCAAGCTTTTTGATGTTTTGCACGGATGCTTAGAGCAATTGATGTAAATGTATTGTTTTCTTCTGGTAATTAGTGTTTATAACGTTACTTTACTTGTTCCTACAGCTCAACTTAATGCAAAAAAGTAGTTGGCCAATGTTACACGGTTGGTCATATATTCAGTTCTATTTACATCTCTGATTATTAACTCCCTGATGACAACATGTAAGCAAGTTTATTCTATTTACATCTCTGATTATTAACTCCCTGATGACAACATGTAAGCAAGTTTATTATGCTTCGTTCATGTGACTACCGTCCTGTTACGAAGGATGGTCTAAATGTATATGTAATTGTCATGGATTTTTAAACCCGTAGCAACGCACGGGCACTCAACTAGTATAAATAATAAATATCATCGATTAGTATCATAATTAGTATTATTGGAAAGATCTTTAGATCTAGTTTGTTAACAAATTTATTTGAAGATATAAATATTGTATATATTTTCTGTAAATCGAGTTATACTTGTGGCACGAACATTCAAAACACCTTCCTTTTTGGGACGGAGGGAGTAGTAGAGCACTGCACCACCACTATCGCTCGTCGGCACTAGAGAACGGAGAGAAACGGGATTGGGGATGTTTTGCCGAACAACCGAAGCCAAATGGAGGAGCACACGGGTGTGTCATGTGAGCGTGTGTATGTCTTAGTGGGCCACTTGGCCTTGTGCCCTTGCCCCTTGCAGGCTGTCCTACAAGTAAGAAAGGAAAGGAGCCCACAAATAACTACCTTACGGCTGGGTTTCTATCAATTCAGAAAATAGCGAATTAACACCAATATACATTATACACATGAATATATCTATGTACATACTTAAGGTTGTACAAAAAAAAGTTGGACATCCTGAGAATAGAGAGGCATCACTCTAGATCCGACCATAATCAGAATCCACGGTATGGTTAGGTATGAATAACTCTTAAAGTCACAACATGTTATATCTTCTGTTGCAACGTACGGACATATTTGCTAGTCTACCCCTACTACTAAAGGGGCAAAATTTCTTCCCCATTTTTCGATTTGGTCTGGCCTCCTAACTAACTCGGACACTAAGTGAGCTGTGTCAGGATGGATCCTGAGCACAGCTGGACTTGTTCACGTTAGGACACGTTTATGGTCAGACAGAGTCCAGGACGGACAAGACAATTCAAATGTATCCGATACATATCCGATCCAAGGCTGCCCCGGCCATGATGATGGAAGTCGTCAAGGACGACAAGACCAAGTTCACCATGGTGAACCCCAAGTATGAGAGATGGGTCAAGGAAGACCAACTTCTCCTAGCTCACATCAACAACTCCCTATCAAGGGAGGTACTCGTCCAAGTCGCCACCAAAACAACTTCGGCAGAAGTCTGGAAGGCGTTGGGGGGTATGTTTTCGGCGCAGTCGCAGGCTCGTGTGACGAATCTGCGCATGCAGCTCGCCAACTGCAAGAAGGGGAGTCAAACTGCGCCAGCCTATTTCGCCAAGGTGAAGGCGATCGGTAACGAACTTGCTGCTGCTGGGAAGGCGATTCCGGATGAGGAACTCGTGACGTTCATCCTCGCCGGACTCGACTTCGACTACAACGCACTCGTGTCCTCGGTTGTGGGGCGCGCGGAGCCAATCTCGTTGCCAGATCTGTACTCTCAGATCATGGCCTATGACATGCGTCTTCAGATGTTGCAGGAGAACCACAATGCTGGTCAGCAGTCGTCAGTAAATGCTGCTGCCCGAGGCCGTGGAAGATTTCGTGGTCGCGGGCGTGGCAACGGCGGAGGCCGTGGCTCTGGCGGGCGTGGCTCCAACAACTCTCCACCACCACCGAAGAACGGTGGGCAAGCTGGAGCCAAACCGACTTGCCAAGTCTGCAAGAAGGGACATGAAGCTGATGTTTGCTGGCATCGATTCGAAGAGGACTACCAGCCCTACACCAAGTCCGCTGGAGCAGCGACCATGAACTACGGCGTTAATACAAACTGGTACGCTGATAGTGGTGCTACTGATCATATTACTGTTGAACTAGAGAAACTTACGGTCAAGGACAAGTACAAGGGTGGTGATCAGGTCCATACCGCTAGCGGCTCAGGTATGAACATTAGTAATGTTGGTCATGCAATTTTACATATCCCACGAAAAGACCTTCATCTACATAATATTCTTCATGTTCCCACTGCCAACAAAAGTCTCTTATCTGTTCACCGTCTCACATCTGACAATGATACTTATATTGAGTTTCATCCACGATATTTTCTTATTAAGGATCGGGTCACGAAGAGAACTCTTCATCAAGGCAGATGTGAGGGCGGCTTATATCCCTTAAGGCCACAGGAGAGAGGAGCACGGCATCACAAGCAGGCGTGTGGTGTTAATAAACCATCTACATGGAGATGGCATAGTCGCCTAGGTCACCCAGCTTTTCCAGTCGTCGAAATAGTCATTAGGAACAATTCCCTTCCATGGTCTAGTAGTCATAATGTCGAGTCTGTTTGTGATTCTTGTCAAAAAGCTAAGAGTCACCAATTTCCTTATTCCAGCTCGAGTAATAAAAGTAGTGCTCCTCTTGATTTGATACATTCAGACGTTTGGGGACCTGCTCCCATCTCTTCTAGCAATTGTGCATTTTATGTGAGTTTCGTTGATGACTATAGCAGATACACCTGGATCTACCTTCTCAAACACAAGTCTGAAGTGTTTCAAGTCTTCAAAAATTTCCAAAACTTTGTTGAGAGAAAATTCAATAGGAAAATTATTCATATGCAAACCGACTGGGGAGGTGAATATGAAAGATTGAACTCTTTCTTTCAACGGCTGGGTATATCCCATAGAGTATCTTGTCCGCATACCCATCAGCAAAATGGGAAAGCTGAGAGAAAACATAGACATATTGTTGAGGTAGGATTGTCTCTTCTAGCCCAAGCTTCCATGCCACTCAAATATTGGGATCAAGCTTTCCTAACTGCCACCTATCTCATCAATATGCTTCCTTCAGAAGTCCTTGATCACAAAACCCCGGTTGAGTTGCTACTCAAGGAAAAACCACACTATGCTTCTCTTCATGGCTAGATCAATTTGGGTGACAGCCTAGTTAATCCTCTGTAGTCCACCCTCCATATCTGTAGGACTAACAGAACTTGTGTCAGGACGGAGTACATAATTATACTCTATTATGCTCCTCCTTAGAGACGTCCCTTGTGCATGAATATAAGTTAACTTAGCTAAGTGTGTGTGTGTATATAAGTTAACTTGTGCATAGAAAGATTTGAAGTATCTTTGTATGAGTATATAAACATACTCAAAGTGATAAACAAGTATAAACACATACGCAATATGGTTTTTTTAAAGATAGGAGTAACTACTCCCGGGAGTAGGAAAACCTTATATATATACATCATGGTAAACTATGACTTATAACTAGAATGGCATAGGAATCTACCTCTCCTGTATCTTCTTCAGACTAACTTTTGCTATCTGTTGGAATCTCTCTAAATATTATATTTATCAATATATATCTATTAAGTTTCCGTTAGGTTGATCTCTTTAGTACATGGCCCAACGGCCACGAGCCTTGACCTCGCGCCCTGATCGGGGGCGCCCAGCCCAATACATGGCTGGTGAGCCCCCGTCGCACTGCGCATATAAATAGAGGTGGGAGCCGGCGGCTCTTAGTATGAGGTTCACAGCGAGCCGCCACTCCCCACCGACAAACCCTAATCCGATCAGAGAGGGGCACAACCAGTGGCGGGAAGCTCCATCGCCGCTGTTCCTGGTCGCTGCCGATCTCGATGACATCCGCCTTCAACTCCAACGTTCGTTCCCCTTCCCAAGGCCACCGTCGACGACGCCCCTGCGCCGGCGACCATGACCAATGGCGAGTCCTCCACCTTCGCGGCCACCACTCCCGCTACTGCATCACACGACCTCGGTAACGAATTTCAGGCTCCATCTCTCTCCATTCTACTGGTAGTTCATGTATAGGACTTGAATCACACACTGTATACATGATTACCCTACTGGATCTACTGCTAGA
This sequence comes from Chrysopogon serrulatus, assembly GCA_015844335.1. Classification (NCBI taxonomy): domain Eukaryota; kingdom Viridiplantae; phylum Streptophyta; class Magnoliopsida; order Poales; family Poaceae; genus Chrysopogon; species Chrysopogon serrulatus. The sequence goes on along the minus strand of JADLZL010005112.1, from coordinate 25,342 downwards.
CATCATTTTGAATCTAACAGTTTCTTGATCCATCATAAGTATAAGTTATCAATCTCTTTGTCACCCCTCCGGTGAAGTGCTATGATGGTATTCTGTGCGCTTGAAGAATTCTTATATTCTTACATAACCTACACACCGCACCAACAACATATTAGATTTTGTTAGCTCAATAGTTCAGCATTAGCAAGGGCAGGTCCTGTAGAAAAACTTTTGAGCATATTATACTATTTTTTAACTACTTATTTTTTCAATTAATTAGATTTTTCCTAAATGCATTGTTCATAAACATACCACTTCCTTTCTCAAAATTTGAGATGTGTTTGTTTTTCGAAGAAACTTCTCTAACATTCACTGAGTTTATATAGATGCACTATCAAAATTTATTTCTTGGTATAAGATGAATCTTATTTGATGTTGCAGATGTTTGTTCATTTTTATATAAATTTTATCAAAGCTAGTGAAGTTTGACTCAGATAATACCTGAACAACTTACAATTTATTAGAACCCAGAGAGTACGAAGCGCCACTAGTATATGCAGTCACACCAATCCAACTACTCAGCTCAGCATGTTGTTAGGTTTGAACATGCAGCCTTTTTCCTCACTCAATAGCAATACAAAATAGAAAAAGAATTTATAGTATGCGCCTAGTCTACTTAATAACTTAAGTTCTTCAAATTTCTATACACTAGTACTAAACTCTAAGAGGTCACAACAATCCGACATAGCGTTTTGTTGACGAATGGATAAGCTGGTTCATGCACTTCTGCTCGATCAGTCTATTAGTGCACTTTTCTTTGGTCAAATCTTGCAGTTTTAGGCTTAATTAATATATATATGCACATCGTATTATATTCATGGCAATCATCCAAAACTAGAACGGCTTATTGTATTGGTGACGACAAACTTGCCGTGTCACTAGGGTCGCTAGGGTAGAAGTTTTATCCTTGAGAACCGCAAAGCTCTAAAGAACTTGTGCTTAATAACTCCATTTCTTAGTGCCAAAGGGTGCTAGATCAATTAGTCTAGTCACTCTGGCGGCACCTCTCAGGTCCTGAGTTCGAATCCTAGTTGGAGCGAATTTCAGGCTGAGTTATTAACTGTGGGGGTCTCCCCTACAGTCTTTTCATCAAAAAACTCCATTTCTTAGTATTCTATACACTAGTAGTAAACTCCAAAGAGGTAAGATCACACTAATCCGACTCAATCTTTTATCGATGCATGTTGCACGAGCCAGTTCGTACCGATTCATCGGCCGTGACTTGGTGTGCACTCTTGTTTGGTCAAGTCATCCAGTTTTAGACCTAAGTAGATGCACATGCATCACATTATCCAAGGAAACCTCCAAAACTAGAATTTATAGTAATATTAGTGACGACACTAAGCTTCCGTGTCGTTTGAGTTAGCAAGCTAGCGGAGTTTTGTCACTGAAAACGACAAAACACTAATAAAGAGTTGGTGGTGGGTTCACCATATATCTCCCTAACACTAGTACACAAAGCATTTGTACAGGCGGTTCTAGAGGCCTCGCCACTGGCGTTTTGGCCTGCCGCCTGTGCAAGAGGCCAGTGAAAATGTTGCATTTTCACTGGCGGTTGCTTGAAAACCGCCTGAGGAAATCCATTTTCACAGGCGGTTCATATAAGGAACCGCCAGTGGAAATGGCATTTCCACTGGCGGTTCACTTAAGGAACCGCCAGTGGAAATGGAATTTCCACAAGCGGTTTTGTTAGGTAAACCGCCAGTGTTAATGTTTTCCCGCCCAAATTCATTTGAATTTTTAATTTTTTCAGTTGGCGCCCTCCTGTCCCCTTCCTCCCTCCTCTCTGTCCCTCCTCTTTCACCTCCTCCCTCCCTCCTCTCTACCCCCTCATCTTCCTCCCTTCTCCCCCCTCATCTTTCTCCCTTATTATGATCAATGCAAAGACTATTTAATTATGACAAATACATTAAGAAAAAGTAATTATACCATACAATACTTATATACATATATACATCATTAACAATTTAATTACGCTATACATTGTTTACATCAAAATTGTTTTTTGGCCACCATGTGATAATAAAATTTACATTAGAGAGGATTCTAATAATCATTTCGACTTAATTTCAGAGCGCTAATATCCCTAAGCGCTCTGAACTCTGGCCTCGCTAAGGCGCTTTCCGAGTGGTGAAATTTCCCCTCTGAAGGAATAATTTCTCTCATGATAAATGAGCAGAGATCCTCAATTATTCCATACATAGTTAGCTCGTCGAAGTTATGGGAGTCCGCTTCTTGATACGCCTGAAAAGGAAGTTTGTAAGCATTATATATATTTCCATGCATCTAAATAAATTTGCATTTTTAACGATATAAATACAAACGTTACTATTAGTGTTACCTTAGGATTCCTGATGTACCGTCCGGCCGTTCTCATGAACTCACACGTGTAGAATCCGCGATGCAAATAACCGATTGGTTGCTTGTGGCACTACATAAATTGCTTAGAGTTATTTACTTGTAATAACATCTTATATATGTAACATGCCTGATATTGATTCATAATAAATTTACATACCGGCCATTTGTGAAAAAAATTGTATTTCCTTCCCCGCCAAAGACGGGTCAAACACTCCACCTCTTATTTTATAGAATCTCCAACATCTATGATCTCAAAAAGAATCGCTTAGCAGCAATCTTAAACTCTCATCGATTAAAAGATGCATGCTACATTTTGTCGACTTACCGCTCTATGATGCTTTGGAATTTTGCATATCTTTTTAGGTGGGTAGTCGGGCGGAGTCCAAGACCAGCACCCTTCCGTCTCTAGGATAAATGAAGAAGCATATCCAAAGTGGTCACTGCGCAAGATCGAAACCGAGTTGTCATGCATTTATATAAACCGATACTTAAGCTGATGTATATATATGAACCCATACTTACCTAAAGTTATAAGGGGCAACTACGCATTCCCTGTGTTTGTACTGGAGCAATGCATTGCCTATGTATGTGGCGTAGTGAGTCTCATGATCCTTCTCTAAATCTTTTTTTCTCTTTTCTTTATCTTTCTTTGATAACCCCTTCAATTCGTCGCTGTCGTCACCAATTCGGAAGGTGTGCTCATTCTCGCAAATTTTTTTGGGGCTTAGGTACCCAGTCCTTTTGAAGTCATTCTTGTTTGGTGCGGGACCGTACACGAACTCGTTTTGTTCATATTGCATTCTGCAAGGCACAAGATAGAAGTCAATAATAATAAACGAAAGTTTATGTTAGTGTGAGAGGTACACTTACAATGCAAATAGCGTGACGAGCTGAACGTCGAGCCGCTTAAGGTTAAACATCAACCATATGTCCTCAAAAGTAACGAAAGCCGTGTCTCGTTCACTTATGAAAGCAAATGGTGGTATGTCCACTTGGATTGCGTCGATCCCGACTCGAGCCGCTCGCATGTACCCGATCATGAAGTCTTTTTATACCAAAGCGGAAGCTTTTGGAGTTGTTCCCAACTCGGTAGAGGCCTCTTAGGGGTACATATTTATCCGGGACATTTTCATAGTCATCCCATGTTGGCCTCACTATCTCTAGAGCTCGGATCTTTGCTTCTTCTATCGCCTTCTCTTGCTCAGGCTAAGTCCACGGTAGTTGACTTGCGAGAAAGCGCAATCCCTTCTAAAAATTTGGCAGTGCCAGCTGTTTTCCTCTTCGGCTCGAATGGGGAAACCAATTTGGGAATAGAAAATTTCCTCTTCTTGGTGGGTTTTTCTTGGGTCTTCTTTGGTGGCGGCGGTGGTGTCCAAGGCGATGCTTCCATGTCTTGAGGTGGTGGGGGACGGCAGGCTCACGGACTGGTGTACTTGTTTTTGTGGTGGTGGGGACGGAGCAGGCTCACGACCGGTGTACTTGTTTGTGGCGGTGGGGGACGGAGCGTGGCTCACGAGACCGGTGTACTTGTTTGTGGCGGAGATCCTGCTGGGTTTCGATGTTGATGGTGGGGTTCTTGAAGGATCGGCAGCAGGTACTGATGGTGGGTTTGGATCCTGTTGACGGTCGAGATCAGGTGTTCACTCCTGGAAGTTTCTGGCAGGGCTTCTGTGGAAGGTGGTCGCCGCGGCCAACGGACATCTCTTCGAGGCCACAGGATGAAATTATTAATGGCCTGTCCGAGTGTCTCAATACCCTCGGGACCAGAAATTTCTAGCATGTCATCCTCGTAGCCTGGGACGACCGTCACCACTTCTACCCTGCAGTACTCTTCTGGTATAGGATCACCGTGGTAGTCACGTCCGGGGATCGCAAAGCCTGTGGCTATCTCCCTTGTACGTTGATGCTTCATACCATATCGTATGAGCATTTTGCAAGGTGTCGGCCCATTGATGTCATCCACAGGGTAGCGGTGTGTGTTTCCCGTAGACCCCACACTACTTGGAAAAGGAGCAGATTGAGCGGGCATGCCATAACTCATCTCCTGAGCTCCAGGCAAGGGTTGTGCTGGAACGAGCTGCATCTGTGGGCCTTGTGTGCTCATCTGCTGAACAGACACTGCACTAGCTAACTTCTGCACCAGCCGTGGATCAGGATTTGTTAGAAAGGCTGACATCATGTTGTTGAACTGTTCCTTAGCCTTTTCCTCAAAAAAATGCTGCATGTCTTCCTTATATTGATCACGTTTCTTATACATGCCCACCCACTCCTCACCAAATCCTTCTTTCCATCCCATCTTCGAGGAGATGCCTCGTACACGGCCAGGATGCTCAGGGTTGCCCAGTCCAATACTCAGGATGTCTCTCTCCCTTTGTGGCTTGAGTTTCCCTTGTTTGACCTCCACTGCTAGCTCCAACATCTTATCAGCTGGGGCTGTGATGTCTAAGGGACAGTTCACACCGGTAGCAGTTTGTCTTGTTCCTCTACCTCTGAGCCAATTTGCCGACCTCTCGCCAACTTCCTCTGATAGCACAGAAACCCCTTGTTTCTTTAGCTCCTCCTCCTCTGCCCGCCATTTCGGAATTTGTTTCTTGTAACCACCGGTGCCAAGGTGATGGTGGTATTTGTTCTTCCTTGCTAGTGCTGAAGCAGCTTCACTCTTGGCTTTGGCAGCTGGGTCGTTCTTCTGCGCCTTGAATATCTCCCACTGCGCTTGTGTGATCTTATACTTGCTCGTTGGGTCGTACCCATGCTTGAGAAACTTGGTATTCATCTCAGATCGCCAGTTACGGAATGATGTTGCAATCTGCTTATAAAAATACCCCTTTACAAGTTTCTCATCTGTCCCCGTAGGGAAAACAAACCTTTCTATAAATTTGTCCCACAGCTCTTTCCTTTTAGTCGCATCCACATCCTTCCACCTAGTGATTGTGATGTCCAATTTATCCCTGACCAGCCAACCAATTGCATTCCTTATCTTGGCCGCCACCTCATCAGCCACTAGAGGCTCTCCTTTTGGGCCGATGCTAGGAACTATATATGTCTTCTCTGGCCACTTGTTTGTTCCTCGGTCACCACGTTTCCGGTCACTCTGTTTCCTTTTTCTTGATTTGGAGGTGGTTGTCTCAGTCGTTTCTGGTGCTTCGTCTTGAGGCACGTCTTCTTCTTCCGCAAGAAGTTCCCGCATTTGAGACAAAACCTCCTGGCCGAAGGAATTCAAGAGTGTAAGGATCATTATGAGTATAATACTATGAAGGGAAGTATTGGTTTTCATGTACTAAGTATACCTCATCATACGGATCATAATCTGGATCAACACTTTTCGCGCGTTGTCTATCTATGCTAGGGCATGGATCACTTCGATTGCCGTCATCTTCCTCTTCTTCCAACATGTCACCATGGAAATCCTCTTCTTGTCCTTCTTCCTCTGGGGGTGTGTGAGTCTTACTGAGTGACTCTACACGCTGCTCTTCTTCTTCCAGAGGATTTACAGTTCTATGCATGGCAATAACTATGTTAGTTACTTTGATAGGGTTCTACGTTATAAAAAAGGCAAGGCTTCATAATGCCGTGAAACTCACCGTGCCTCCGGGGGTGTGTGCGTCTTAGTGGGTGACTCTGCACGCTGCTCTTCTGCCTGATGGTCTTTAGATGTTGGAGACGTCATCTTCTCGATAACTTCAAATTAAATAAGTCATTAACACTAAGTCAGTAACACTAAGTCATTAGGAAATAACACTTAGTCACTAACACTAAGTAATTATGAAAAAACACTAAGTCACTAACAATAAGTCATTAGGAAATAACACTAAGTCATTATGACCTAACACTAAGTCACTAACACTAAGTCATTAAGTCACTAACACTAAGTCATTAGGAATTAACACTTAGAAACTAACACTAAGTCATTAAGTCAAGAACACTAAGTCATTAGGAAATAACACTTAGTCACTAACACTAAGTAATTATGAAAAAACACTAAGTCACTAACAATAAGTCATTAGGAAATAACACTAAGTCATTATGACCTAACACTAAGTCACTAACACTAAGTCATTAAGTCAATAACACTAAGTCATTATGACCTAACACTAAGTCACTAACACTAAGTAATTAAGTCACTAACAATAAGTCATTAGGAAATAACACTTAGGAACCAACACTAAATCATTAAGTCATTAACACTAAGTCACTAACACTAAGTCACTAACACTAAATCATTACGAATTAACACTTACGAAATACCACAAGGTCATTAAGTAAATACCACTAAGTCATTAACATAATTAGTAGCATAGTGATTAATGACAAAAAAGAGGAGGAAATATTTACTTATGTGGTGTGGAGGACAGACTGCTCGAGCGCCATGGCGAAGAACGGTGAGAATATGGTGGCACAATGATTCGCCAAGGGTATCGCGACAAAGGACTATAAATTAATAGAACGTAAGTCATTAATACAATTTACAATCTCATTAATACGATTAGTAATTAATTAGTAAAATAATTAGCAATAAGTTGTAATTAAAGAGAACTAAAGAGAATTAATTAGGTGACATGCGGAGGATATAATTTACAATCTTAAGTCATTAAATAGAATTAGTAATATAATCACATGTCACAACAAATATAATCAAATATAATATAATCTCATTAATACAATTAGTAATTAATACAATTTCTCCTTTCCCTATAAAGTACTTAGTACATACAAATTACTTATCACATAGTGAATAGTAATATAATCACATGTCACATCACATATAATAAAAATATAATATAAAGTCATTAATTAGGTATTAGCTATTACTTTATCATTTTTCTACATTCACCTATTACCTTTTTTTTTTTAATAAAATATACTACAACAAAGTTACATATACTACAAGAGAGTAATATAGTATTTCATAAATAATTATTTTTTTTTTTTCTTCTCCTCTTCCTCCTTTTTTTTTTTTCTTCTCCCTTTCTTCCTTTCTCTTCTCCCTTTTTCCTTTTTTCTCTTCTCCCTTTTTCTATTTCCTTTTCTGTTTTCCAAGAAGGCCGGCCACCAGCCTTCCTCCCTGCCCAAGAGTCGGCGGCCCACACGCGCCCACTAGGGCCCCAGCGCGGCCGCGGCCCACTAGGGGCACAGCGCACGGCGGCGCTCCCCTCTTCTTCAGAACCCCGCAAGCGCGGCGCGTGGCGGGCGGCTCCCACCATGCGCGCCGGCCCGCCAGATGACCACCGGGGCTCAAGGCCACCACCGCCGGCCCCCTCCTTCAGCTCCTTCTGCTTCTCCTGCGGCAAGGCGACGGCGAGGGCTCGAAGGCCACGGCGGCGCCCCACGCGCGCGGGACATGGCGACGGCGGCGTGGCTTGGAAACGGCGACGGCGGCCTACGAATCACCCTTTGGTGGTGGCGGCGCTAGCCCGAGTGGTCTTTGGCGACCAACGGCGGCGAGCTCAACCCGGGTTCCCGTAGACGGCGGGCGCTCCCCAAGCGGCGTGCCTCTCCTCTCCTCTCCGGCGACGAAGCAGCGGCCTCCGGCGACGAAGCAGTGACAAAGAGGCGGCGCTGTGTGCATAAGCTCCGGTGGGTCGCTACTGGTGTAGAGCTCCGGTGAGCGGCGCTGATTTGAAAAAAAAATTGGGCAGCCCGACGGCGCGGTTTTCAAGATCTCGCCCACCGCACTTGTGAAATTTTCAAGTCCGGGTGGGTGGTATTTATAGAGCCACCATTTGCACTCGGCGGTTGTCTTAGACAACCGCCATGGAAATATTTCCACAAAGGCGGTTGTCTAGGTCAACCGCCAAAGAAAATGTATTTGCAATCGGGCGGTTGACTTAGACAACCGCCAGAAATATTTTCCACCGGCGGTTGGCTAGGTCCACCGCCAAAGGCAAACTTTTTCCTAATATCTATTTTGTCCTTATCAAGTTATTCTTTCTTATGCACATTCTGTTATATATGTATAATATATATATATATATATATATATATATATATATATATATATATGTACTATTAATATATTTTTTGTACTATATTTTTTGCACTATTTCCTTTAGGTTATTTTCTTTTTTGGTTATTTTTTAGGTTATTTCTTTTAGTATATTTTTGTGTAGGTAATTTTCTTTTTAGGTTATTTCTTGTAGTGTATTTTTTTAGGCTATTTCTTTTACTTAATTCCTTTTAGGTTATTTCTTTTTTATTATTCTTTTTAGGTTATTTTTTTGTTATTTCTTTTAGGTTATTTCTTTTAGGTTACTTCTTTTAGTATATTTCTTGTAGGTATATTTCTTTTAGGAAATTTTGTGTAGGTAATTTATTTTAGGTTTTTTCTTGTAGTGTATTTTTTGTAGGCTATTTCTTTTACTTAATTCCTTTTAGGTTATTTCTTTTTTATTATTCCTTTTAGGTTATTTCTTTTTTATTATTTCTTTTAGGTTATTTCTTTTAGGTTAATTTTTTTAGGTTACTTCTTTTAGTATATTTCTTTTAGGTATATTTCTTTTAGGTTATTTTTTATAGGTTACTATTCTTGTAAATATTTATGTAAGGTAAATACCAAGAGAGTAGAACGAAAAAAGACTTAAAAGAAGTAGAAAGAAAAGGACTTAAAGAGGTAGAATGAAAAGGAATATACTGATAAATTGTTACACATGACATTGACTGATATTTAACTAATATTAAATCTAGCTAGCCAGCTACTGTTCTGCCTTCTCTATCGTGGCGCACCCATGGCAATGAATTTTTAGGGATGGTACGCTCAATATTCTTTATCTTCAAAGGATGATCTTCAAAGAGAGACATATGCCCAAAATGGTTGAAGTCATCTAGGTCAATTACACCATCAACTCCTAAACCTTGTTGCTTTCCGTGAAGAACTATATGCTTGGTCTTGTCGCTACTTTTCTTCTCTTCCTTAGAAAGGATCTGCTCGGCATAGAAGACCTCGCGGCGGCACGGATAGCAAGGATCCGTGGATCATCCTTGTAGCATACTTTACTTAGATCAAGAACTCTCGGGCCATAGTTGTCCACTCGTGACATGTTTGTCATCAATCCATTGGCATCGAAACACGGGCGCCTTAAATGAATCATAGTCTAGTTCCCATATCTCCTCAATGAAGCCATAGTATGTAACGTTTTCATTTGAATCATCTATGGCATCGCAACGAACACCACTGTTTTTAAGTCATGCTCTTTTTGTCCCTAGAAGTGGTACAAAACGTGAAGCCACTTATGTCATAGGTCTGCCATGATGTTACCTCGCCGAGATGGTCCAAATGCCAACCTCTTGATTGTTTGTTGCTCAATTGTTTCTCCATTTGGAATGTTCTCGCTCCATTAGCCATGAAGTGAATCGACGCTTGTGTTCCTTTGATAGCCATTCCTCTGCTTTGCCCAGGGTTTTGATCGCTTAGCTCTTCTATGTGTTGTGTGATCGAGGGCTCCATTATCGAGAGCTGATGCATGATGCTATGATGCGCCTCGAGGACTACATTATAGTCTAATGGGATGAATGATTTCCGCCCATCCTCCCACACCCATGCAGTCCGCCCTCATGTCGGGACGAAGGCAAACCTATTGCAATCTGATCTTTTAGAAAATTATTGCAGAATGGACCTCCGAATCAATGGCCTCTTCGGTAGTGTATCCCTCTATCATGGAGGCCTCGTGGACGAGCACGAGTGGATACGCACCCATTCAAGATTGACATGAAACGTTCATACGTCCACATCTCATGCAGGTACATGGGACCCAAAGCCTGTATTTGTGGCACCAAATGCACGACAAGGTGTACCATTATATCAAAGAAAGATGGTGGGAAACACATCTCAAGCTGTGACATTGTCTCAACCGCGAATTCCTGAAGAGACTCCAACAGCTCTCGGTCAATTACCTTCTGAGATATCTCATTAAAAAAGTAGCATAACCGTGTGATTGCCATCTTTAAGAACACGGGGCTTATTGCCCTGATGGCAATAGGGAGAAAGGTTGTCAACATCATATGACAATCATGTGAGTTATAGTTGGTTATTGTAAGATCCTTCATTGACACAATGCTCTTAATGTTAGAGCAAAATCCAGCCGAACTTTCAATTTCTTCAACCAAACACACATCGCATGTTTCTCATCCGTAGTGAGGTTGTAGCTTGTCGCCGGGAGGTGATACTTTCCATTATCTAGTAACACCGGATGAAGTTCTGGTTTTATCTTTAAATTGACCAGTGTCCCGACGTGAACTCAAATCCTTCCTTTGTCTTACCCTTTATATCTAGCAACGTACCAATTATGCTTTCAAACACATTCTTCCTCAATGTGCATACCATCCACCGCTGCGTCGTATGTCAAGCTCTTTCCAATATGGCAAATACTTGAAGAAAATTGACATCTTCTTAAATGTAGCTCCGTGGAGCTGGCTTCACAACCTTTCTTGCTTTTCCATCTTTTGTCTTCTTGCCAAATACAAACTTGATGTTCTTAACTATCTCATACACTCTTTGACCTTTTACTATTACCCGATGGAGCAAAGTGGACTTTGTTTCGTCGTGATTGTCAAAGTATCTATCCATCTTTCGCAAGCGGTACCTATGTCCTCTCGATAAGAAACGCCTGTGTCTCATGTATACTATCTTGTTGGAGGCACTGAGGGACACATAAAAAGTTTCATCCAAGCATACTACACAACCGACCTTACCCTTGAACTGTCCTGACAATACAAAGAGACCTGGGTAATCATTGATCGTAACAAAAAGATAATTGCTCTTAGTGTGAATGACTCTTTCCGGTATTCGTCCAACATGGCGACACACTCAGATCCCCCACAATATTCTCATTTCCTCCATTAATGGCTCCAAGAATACATCCATATCAACACCAGGGTTGTGTAGGTCCGAAAATAAGAATGGTCGCAAAAGGTATTTGCGCTTCCGCAACAAGTGTGGAGGGAGGTTGTAGATAGTGAGGAGCACCGGCCATGTGCTATGCGTGCTACTCCTTTCGGCGAAGGGATTCATTCCGTCGCTGCATAGTGCGAACCGAACATTTCTTGTCTCCTTAGCAAACTCGGGTGGTCAAGATTGAATTTTTGCCATTGCTTCCCATCGGCAGGATGTCGAAGCTTTCCGTCTACTTTGTGCTTCTCGGAAGCATGCCAGTCATAAGCTCTGCATCTTCGTGGTTTGCAAACAAACACCGTAGACGATCAACTACCGGAAGATACCACATCACCAAAGCCGAACCTTTCTCCGGGCATAATAGTCTTCTTCTTCATTTTCTTTGTTGTAGAGTTTTGAACTCGTTGGGTCTTCTTTCTCTTCTTCCCTTTGGAAACGTAAGTTGCATTCTCCTCTTGTAGGTAGTCTTTTTTAGTCTTGTACCGACTTGCACTACAATTTGGACAGTTATCCAAGTCTTTGTAATCTCCTCGATATAAGATACACGGTGGTTTCTCGCAAGCGTGGATCTTCCGACACCCATAGTAAGCGGACTGATTAGCTTCTTTGCATAGTAAGTGTTAGCAGGCACTTTGTTCTCCCTTGGAAGCATATCTCTAAGAGTACTCAACAATGCATCGAAGCCGGTATCGGACCATCCGTACCTAGCCTTCAACATCAACAACTTAAGCACGGCACCGTAATGTCGTGAACTCTTTGGTGCAACCCTTACTCTCATCGTATAAGGGCTCTCTACTGCCGCCCGCTCTAAGGCCTTCATCCCTTTCATGAAAAACATTGATGGATCCGTATGACGATGCAATAGTGCAGCCATCAATTCTCGTCTTCATCCTCCATCCGAAGTTCGTTGGCGCGGATCCTCCAACATTTGCATCATCATCATCGTGAACATCGGGCACAACATGTTCACTCTCTTGTGGACAATGGTGTTCTCTCTCATGTCCGAACCGGTATACATCGTCCAACAAGCATATCCGGGCCATTGCCACCGAGACTCACAAGGTCTTCACTACATACATTGCGTAGCTTCCTCCCCATGCTTTGTCCAAATCAAGTAATCATTCATAAATCCTCGACGCACCACATGAGCCATGATTGGACTTGTGTCTTCAAAACAACAAGATTTCTCAAGCAGTCCTGCATAAGGACAACATTTGTGCTTCGTCTACCGTGTTCTCAATGCATGATTTTTAGTCGCATCGATAAACCTACGGACCTCAAGCGGTAGGATGGATCTACTCGCCTAAGTTATACATCCAAAATACTCTGCCATTGTCACCGTTATAGAGTTTAATATATTTAAATAATATAATCACTAAAAAGGAGACATTAATGTTCTCCGTGATAATTAATAACAAACCTTAAAGATGATCAAGAAACTCCTTTAATGGATTATAGATGAAAAGAACTCCTCGCTTGTATATTTCTCAAATAACACATGTCTGGGCTACATATAGTTAAAACAACTAGTTAAATAAATACGCCTCTCAATAATAAATAAAGCAATAGTAAATATTTCAAGCATTATTTTATTAGATGAAATCCTTAAAATAAAAGAAAGACTAACCACTGCTTAATTTAACAAGACATAACTTAATAATTAAAGAGAAAATAATTTTTAATCATCAATATGACAAATAAACTAGTAACTAAAAAACACTAGACACAACTAAATGAACTAAACATAATAAATTAAAGCATCATTTTATTATATGAAATCCTAAAAAATAAAGGAGGACTACTTAATGAAACCCAAATGAAAGCCTAACCACTTTGCTTAATTTAATAAAACAAAACTTAACAATTAAAGAGATACTAATTTTTAAGCATCAATATGACAAATAAACTAGTAATTAAAAAAAAAAAACTAAACACAACTAAATATAGTAAATTAAACCCTAATGAAAGCCTCACTACTACTTGATTTAAAAAAACTTAACTACATATTATATTAAACAAAATATAAGTACATAATTAAGCAAACACTAATTGCAAGCATCAATATAACACTTTAACTAATAATTAAATAAGAGTAACTAAAATTTAATGAAACAATAATTAAAAAAATCACCACTAAAAAACATCACTAATTGCTAATTAAACTAAATATAACTAAATATTAAAATAAAAGGAAAACCCTAGAAAAATAGTGACAAGAATTATGGAGAAAAAAAAAACTAGCTACCCTTCTCTCTCTCACATGAGGTGAAACCCTAGATCTCAAATGTGGGTGGGATTGAGCAAGAATGGGGGAAATGAGGCAAGAAACACATAAACTAACCTTTTTTTTAGTCACCTCCTCCAAGAAATCAAGAGCAAAACCTCCCCCTTGTATTTAGTGAAATCTGACCTCCAAAGCTCTTCCATGGAAGAACTTGTCAAGCTACAGCTCTGTTGGCTGTGGTGGGGAGGAAGAAGGGGGTATATATAGGAGAGGATCATCACAAAGGCGGTTAACTTAAGGAAACCGCCTGTGAAAATAGCTTCATTTTCACCGGGCGTTGACATAAATACCGCCGGTGAAAATATTCATTAGCACCGGGCGGTTCCTTAAGTCAACCGCCAGTGTAAATGAAAAGCTATTTACACTGGCGGTTCTCTTAAGGAACCGCCGATGCAGTCCTTTTCCACCGGGCGGTTCTAAAGTCTGGGGCCCGCTTGTCGATTTCCGATTGGCGTCTCTAAGCCAAAACCGCTAGTGAAAAATAAATCCCTACCGTCAAGACAAATGCTTTGTGTACTAGTGTAAGCATGTACTCGTTGATGTAGGCGTGCTTAGGCTAGCCGGTTTGATAGTTACATATTACGTGGGCGAAAACGTAAATATTGTTTAGAGAGACTATGCACGGTCATCACTTTTTCCGGCCGGCCAACAATGCAAGCATATATATTCTGTATGCCGGACAGTGGCCGCTGACTTTAGAGGCTTTCAGACGTAACAGCGGGGTTTGATTCCAATTGCAAGAGGTGTCACTAATGTGAGCAAGATCTAATGATACATGTCATTAGAATTATCAAGAGAACGAACAAGTTGAATCTACACAATAAGCTGATTGTATTTTTTTTTTCAAAATATGGAACCTAATTAACAAACCAACATGGCGTATTGGAGGTGGATATTTCAGTACAAAACTGAAAATGCGCCCTAGGTGATGTGGTACTCTTAGAAATAATAAAATGGAAGCCTCAATTTGGATTGGCCTCTTGGTGCACCAACGTGACAAAGGAGAGTTGAACAAAACTGCCCACAAAATTCTATGATTAGTTCTTATGAGGGCATGCATGAAAATTAAATGTGGTTGTTGTCTATACTGTCTGCACATCGAGAAGGATAACAATGAATAGCTTTTACAATAGATTGCCCTTTATGTTAGTACATCGAAAAAAGACAACATTTGAATAACTAGAGAATTTTGAAAGGGACAACAATGAGTAGTTAGATGGTTGTTATGTATAAGTGTCGTTTGAACATCAAAAGAGACAACATGCAGCTTCTTTTGTTTTTCCAATAGGAGTTAGTAACTCCATGTTTCTTAAGATTCGATTCTACACTAGGACTAACCGGTTTGATAGTTACATACGTGGGCGAAAACGTAAATATTGTTTAGAGAGACTATGCACGGTCATCACTTTTCCGGCCGGCCAACAATGCAAGCATATATATTCTGTATGCCGGACAGTGGCCGCTGACTTTAGAGGCTTTCAGACGTAACAGCGGGGTTTGATTCCAATTGCAAGAGGTGTCACTAATGTGAGCAAGATCTAATGATACATGTCATTAGAATTATCAAGAGAACGAACAAGTTGAATCTACACAATAAGCTGATTGTATTTTTTTTTTTCAAAATATGGAACCTAATTAACAAACCAACATGGCGTATTGAGGTGGATATTTCAGTACAAAAACTGAAAATGCGCCCTAGGTGATGTGGTACTCTTAGAAATAATAAAATGGAAGCCTCAATTTGATTGGCCTCTTGGTGCACCAACGTGACAAAGGAGAGTTGAACAAAACTGCCCACAAAATTCTATGATTAGTTCTTATGAGGGCATGCATGACAGTTAATTAGATCATGTGGTTGTTGTCTATACTGTCTGCACATCGAGAAGGATAACAATGAATAGCTTTTACAATAGATTGCCCTTTATGTTAGTACATCGAAAAAGACAACATTTGAATAACTAGAGAATTTTGAAAGGGACAACAATGAGTAGTTAGATGGTTGTTATGTATAAGTGTCGTTTGAACATCAAAAGAGACAACATGCAGCTTCTTTTGTTTTTCCAATAGGAGTTAGTAACTCCATGTTTCTTAAGATTCGATTCTACACTAGGACTAAACTCCAAAGAGGCCACACCAATCTGACTCAGTATTTTGTCGTTCCATGAGTTGGTTCTACACTTCTACTAGAGTAGTACTCTTGTTTGGTAAAATCTAGCTTTAGACTTTGTATATATTATGTACTTCTATTTTAATGCAAACCTCCAAAACTAACACTTCTTAATTGGTGGCGACACTCTTGCTGTGTCATTACCTGCAGAACATGAAAACTCCAAAGAATTGTTGGTGGTTCACCATCTCCTAAGCTTGTATCGTGGTCCATATATATATATATATATATATATATATATATATATATATATATATATATATATATATATATATATATATATATATATTTCATTGCGCCTGCATTTGGCTTGTTGATTGGCATATGTTTAGCTCAGCTCGAGCATTTTTTTTTGCATGAATTTTACAGACGTCATCTTTTATGAAATATTTGGAAAAAAAAAAAGAAAAGGGACAAGAAGAAAATTAAAAGGAAACCTAGATATCATGTGCTCGATTACTGAAACACTAGTACAAAAAATTTTTTTTCTGGCACCTTGTTTTCTTTTTTCACAGGCGGTTCACAATTTCATGACGCCAGTAGAAAAAAATTCTGTGGGCCCATCAAGAGATCCGCCTGTGTAAATATGTTTACTCAGGCGGTTCTCTTAACTTAATCGTTTGTGTAAATGTCCATTTACACAGGCGGCTTACAATAACAACCGTCTGTGTAAATGGCATTTACACAAGCGGTCCTCATTGTAAACCGTCTATGAAAATTACAGTTTTTACATAGGCGGTTTGTATAGAGAACCGTCTGTGTTAATTGTATTTACACACGCGGTCCTCACCGTAAACCGCCTGTGTTAATTGTATTTTTTTTGAGTTTTTCAAACTTTCTTGGATGGAAAAACTCCTAAAATAAAAGTTGTAGATCTCGAAAAGTAATGAAACTTTATAGTTGACAACTTTTTCATTTGAAGTCATCTTTTATGGAAAACTACAACCGAAATTTTTAAATTTCAAATTCAAATTTTGCAAATTACCTCGGATGGAGAAACACTCTAAATGAAAGTTGTAGATCTCGAAAAGTTATGAAACTTTGTAGTTCACCACTTTTTTTCATTTGAATTCGTTTAGACCTTCAAATATTCAATTTCCCGTCAGGTTTGTATAATATGTGGGGAAAAAAATGATATCTAGATACAAGTGAGTGTGTGGTGTAGTGGTAAGGGAGGGATCGCGCGAGGCCAAGCTCACGGGTTCGAATCTCACCGGCCGTGTAGTGCGCGATTTTACGCGAAAAAATGCGCCACTTTACGGGTCGGTGGGTGCCTCTCCCGGTTTCAAAAATACTATTTTTGCCTTTTAAAAATATTTTTTTGCTATTTTTTCGTATTTTCCAGAAAAACGATTTTCACAAAGCGGTTCACTTAGTCGGCTGCCTGAATATATTTACACAGGCGGCCGACTAGTGAACCGCCTGTGAAAAACCGAATTTTCACAGGCGGCTCACAATCCACCGCCTTTATCGCGGGTCGATTTGTAAATCCCCCCGGTATAGGCGGCGTTGAAATGTGCCACCTATAAAGATGCTTCTAGCACCGCCTGTAAAAATGTTTTCTGTACCAGTGAAAGATAAAGCCTTATTCATTTGGAACAAACGCTCGCTAAACTAGAATTGTTTGTTTCTTTGCCCTTGGCCCAATAAGGAGCTCTACTTGCTTTCTTATTTATCAACAGCAATTGGTTACATTCTTGTACTAGTTCATTGAAACATAAATTATGCTTTGTGACTCACATGCATTTGAAGGTATGGTGCTACGGGCTGATTTTTGCCTTTTATTAAACTGGTGATCACTACTGATGTAAGCACAGTCCCCCTTCCGAAATTGCTAGTGGCTAGAGGTCCAGACGGCAAATGAAATGACGGCCCGAGTAGGTCTTATAGTTGATAATACATTCATGTCACCCAACACTGTCGCATCACATCGCGTGGTACCATATGGGCATTATCGAGACAGGCATAGAGAGGGAGAGACAGAAAGAGTGATATCGGGCAGCTACAATAAGAAAACGCAGTCATTGCATGATTCGTAAACATCTTATGAACACCAACAGGAACACTTGTGCAACACAAACGGAAATGACTAAAATAAACTGAATTGCTTGTTTCACCATCCATCGAAAAAACAAGCCACTGCAATATATGGGAAAACACATCCTGATCTCCATCCCCATCAAAAACAGAACAGCAATATCCAGAGAAAAAAAAAAAAAAAGCTTTCAATAAAACCTACTTGTTGTTGGGTACAGTTGCTGCAATAGCCAAAAATGCATCTATATACCCATTTCCATCTCAATGAAACCATATCAAAATCCTCATTATGTGGTGTAACATCCAAAAAAGGTCAATCAACTTGATGTTGGAACATCTAGTTAAAACTACCAACATCAAATAATCCATGAAAATCAAATTTCCAAGCATCAGAAATCTCATATGCTGGAACATCATAAAACTTGAGGATAACATGTTAGTGCAGGGATGCTCATATATTACAAAATTGAATTAGGGACGAGTTATAGTCGTGCTAATTGTCTTTGATTCTATGCATGCATCTGTATAAAAGGGCAAGTGCTTTTTTGGGCATCACTGGCGGTTGCTCACCAGGCATTGACAGCCATGACCATTGTTTGCAGATTTTGCAGTAGTGGATATGTAATGGAAAGTAGAAATGGCACAATGTTCAAATAAACTTACTACTAGTACAGCACATTATGCTCAAGTAAATTTACTACCAGTGGATATGTGTAGATCCGTAGAAGGTGTAGTTGCAGGCTCTTGTGCGGGATATGGAGGGAGCTCAGGATTCTCTTGGCCACCAGTTGGGGTGATACGTGCAGGATTCTCTTGGTCACCAGTTGGGATGACAATATAGTCGCTGTCATCGAAGCCCATACCCTTTCTGGTTGTGGGGAAGACGATGAACACGAAGCTGGACATGACTGCAAACCCCAGCGGCAAGTTCTTGAGCAGCTGCCGGGTGTCATCCTTGGCATTTGGGAAGAAACAGTTCTGTAGCCCGACGTCGCTACCGGCGATGGTGAGGAAGACGACCGCGGTGAAGAAGGCGTGAACCCAGTCCATGGTCTTGAGGCCCCGCTGAAATCCCCGAACATCGTCCATGGTGAAGGAGGAGAAGATGCTGGCGCCGAGGAAGGTGACGAGCCCCACGGTGAGCCATAGGTTGGCGTGGTAGCCCTTGGTTGGTGAAGCTCGCGCTCAGCACTGGGCCCGTCGGCAGCCGCTCCAGGGTTGCCGTAGACGTAATCGCCCTGTCAACAGCTTGGCTTCGCCCCATCCGTAGCCATAGACCAATCTCCCTTTTCTCTTGTGCTGGACAGGAGCAGGAAAAGGAGCAAAAGCAGGAGCAGGAGCAAGAGCAAGAGAACGAGCAGACGCAGCAGGAGCAGGAGCAGGAGAAGGATCAGAAGTGGAGCAAGAGGAGCAGGAGGGTAGGAGGACTGCGGATGCCAAAGATCATGAACAAGAAGTTGGGTCATGACCACGCCTTGACCGCCATGGACCTGTGGCGGTGGAGAAGAAGCAGTTCTGGAGGCCCACGTCGCTGCCAGCGATGGTGAGGAAGACGACCAGGGACAGGAACGCGTGAACCCAGTCAACGGGCTTGAGGCCACGTCTTTGGGTCCGGGATGAACACCACTTTCTCCTCCTTATTCATGTTGAATGGAGGAGAACGGCCACTCCATAGTAGACCTTGGTAGCAGACGTGGCGCCGAGGAAGGTGACGAGACGGTGACCAGCCCCACGGTGAGCCATAGGTTGGCGTGGTAGCATTTGCCTTGGTTGGTGAAGCTCGCGGACAGCGTCTGGAACGCCAGCACTGGGCCCGTCGGCAGCCGCTGCAACAGGGTTGCCGTAGACGTAATCGCCCTGTCAACAGCTGCTGGCTTCGCCCCATCCGTAGCCATAGACCAATCTCCCTTCTTCTCTTGTGCTGGAGCAGGAGCAGGAAAAGGAGCAAAAGCAGGAGCAGGAGCAAGAGCAAGAGAACGAGCAGACGCAGGAGCAGGAGCAGGAGCAGGAGAAGGATCAGAAGTAGGAGCAAGAGGAGCAGAAGCAGGAGCAGGAGCAGGAGGACTGCTGTTGTCGAATCTGATGCCCTTCCTTGTTGTCGGAAAGATCATGAACAAGAAGCTGGTCATGACCGCCATGCCCAGCGGCAGGTTCCTGAGCCACTGCCGGGTGTCATCTGTGGCGGTGGAGAAGAAGCAGTTCTGGAGGCCCACGTCGCTGCCAGCGATGGTGAGGAAGACGACCAGGGACAGGAACGCGTGAACCCAGTCAACGGGCTTGAGGCCACGCTTCTTGAGCTCGGGCTTGAGATCTTTGAACACCACTTTCTCCTCCTTATTCATGTTGAGGATGTTGAGGCGCCCAGGAACGGCCACTCCATAGTAGACCTTGCCTTGGTAGACGAGGCTGTCCGTGAAGGAGGAGAAGATGCAGGTGATGCTGAGACGGTGACCAGCCCCACGGTGAGCCATAAGTTGGTGTGGTAGCAGTTGCCCTGGTTGGTGAAGGTCGCCGCCAGCGCCTGGAACGCTAGCACGGCGCCTGCGGGAAGCTGCTGCAGCAGGTTCTTGTTGGATATGTGGGCGGTGGTGACCACCGTTTGCTGCCCCGCTGCTGCCATATTTGTTGTTTTGCATTGGATTGATGATCCTTTCCCTTCTGCCTGATTTAGCGATGTATATATATAGCTGTAGTTGAGGCCGTAGGTGAAGTATCATATGAACTGGGCAGAGAGAGCTGAACCGATGCAAACTACTCTTGATGACGACAGATGGATGCCGGAAGCATGATGAGGGCACTTAGAGAGAGCTAAGATTAGAAAGGAATTTTAAGAGAGGATTTTAAGAGAGGACAGAACAAGTAAAAAAAAATGAACAATTACTCTGCTGAACCATTCATCCAATATCTACTTCCTTGTTCTTCCAGTTGTATTTTTTGACCGAATCGGCCGAGGAAATCTTGGCCTAATTTTTTTCATTAAATAAAAGTATGGATATTTACAAATGTACAAGAAAATTACAAAGGTACAGGAATATAATTCCAGTTGTATTTCATATGCCTACACAAAGATGTCCCCAACGTTTGCAAAGGGACAAGAGACGTCTAATTTATTATTGGCAGTGCTCTTGTCAATACTAACAAAACTAGCATTTTTGATGGATTTAGTTAGCATTGACCCAATCTTAAATCACATAAATCGAATGCTCATAATAAATACGGTGGTGCGATATCATGACCCAGCATGTCTAGTTATAAACGATATGCATACGGTGCTTCCTGGTGCTGCCTACCGCGTATAGGCTACCAAATTGCAAAGTTAAACTTCATAGAAATTTAAAAAAAATCAAATTTTAATGATATTTAAATGCTGTTAAAACCATAGTCGGTTACAGAAGCGGATATGATTGGCTCTAAAATATAATTTAAAATGGTGAAAAATCTGCTAGGTGTCCACTGAGGTCTCTACCGCCGGGAGAAAATAAGACAAAATTTCTGGCCTCTGCAGTTCGATCTAGGCCGCATCGAGAAGGCCAGTAAGCTAGACAAAGGTCTAGTGGACTAAACTATGGTTCAGTGGATAAGATTAGAAGATCCAGTCCCCATTGCGCATCGAGACATAACATCCACATTTCAAACATCGGTACAATTTGGAAAACAAAAAAAAAAAGAAAACCCTATGATGAGTCCATACGAGCCCATCCACGGCCCGGGCGGCCTATCCACGGGCAGCCGCTGCCGCCGCACCTCGCATCATCCGCTGGCGGGGCGCCGCCGCTGCTCACCAGATCCAAGCATGCGCTGCCTGTCCACCGGATCCGCACATCCGCTGTTGCCGCAGAAGCCAAGGTAGCTGCCGCCACGGTTAGGGGCTTCTGGCTGGCAAGCACCGAAGAGGAGAGGCGGTCGCTACACAAATGATCTGGCCTCCCCTCGAAAGCACTCGACCGCCGGACTGCATCAGCCTTCACCGGATTCACGGTATAGGGGTCTCTCTCGCCGATCTACCGGGCGGGGCGAAGCCCGACCGGATCCGCGATCGCGCCTATCCATAATCTCCATAGCGCCGCCATGGGAAACTCCGCCGATGAATGAGGGGCTGGCTCCTCGTGGCGCCATGCCGCTGATGAAGGGGGGTCGCATCCCACCACGCTGCCACCGGAAGGGGCTCCCGGCTCCCCACCCGTCGCCACCGAGGAGAGAGGCGCGAGTGAGAGAGAGAGGAGCGGGCGCCGGTGGACTCGAGGGAGAGGAGGAGCGCCGTGGGAGAGGCGCCCGGTGGCGGGTTAGGGAAAGGAGAGGGAGGCGGTCGAGGGAAGGAGGAAGGAAGTGGTGTGATCGGGTCAAAAGAAACCCTAGATTCACAATTTATATGAAGAGAGAAATCGTCGCTCAAGTGGGCCTATTTTGGCCCGTAGAGCAATTTTGTGGCGGTATGTGTAGGAGGCAGCGCCATGATAAAACTATTTAGGAGTGGCGGAGCTTTTCTAACCGCCACACGTGAAATAGCATCACTGACTCACACTGATTAGTCGCCAGACTATTAACGTAACGTGATTGTCATTGTGCTTGGCCGCCATGGTTAATAAGGAAGAAGAGGAGGCTACACTGCCTTGCAAAATCAAATCTGCGCTGGTGGCCGGTACGGACAAATATCGGTCTTATTGGGCTAGCTAATTTGTACAATTTAAATTTCACGGCCAGCTTGTTTAGTTTGTGCAAGCTTATTTTAGTTTGTATTGTTGTTTTAACAACCCAAGATTATGTCTTAGATGGTCCATAGCTAGTCAAGTTGAACATTACAAACACTAAGCGCGCCCAAACCAAAAAGGTTGTTCAAATTCAAAAAGATGCTCTGGCAACGAACTACATTGGGCTCAAAGCCTCGTGAAGCCTGTAAACTCTGTGGCCGTCATCAATGCGTGAATTTTGGAAGAAATATAGACAAGCAGTAGGGATACTTTTGAAGTTTCTAATGGACATATTAAGCTTTGAGATAACATTTATGATAATTAAGATTCTAAAATGAGATCCTTTTCAGGTCAAATTACATAGTCCAGGCTGGACAGGACACTATATAAATCGTATGTTTCTGATTCATTTTTTGACAGTATATATGTGTTTATCTTCCTTTTACATTACATTGTTTATGGAAAACACAAAGCAAACTATGCTATTAGTTATTTTCTGATACTTTTGTACCTGGGCTAATGATCGTAATTTACTACAGTGTGAAAATGGGAAAAATGGGTACAGATTTGTAACGAAGGCTATGTTCTAAGCTAAGTTTTTCTTCTTGAGCTTGAACATCTATGCAGTGAGAATTAATTTAACATTTTCTTATGCTGTGTATATGATGATGGAGGAGCTCAGTAATTTTGATCGTAGAATTATTACAGAAACTTGGGTTTGCTAGCACACATAAAAACTTTAAGCGATCGTTATACTAATCTATTACTATACTGTCACCATACACCGTAGAATCAGTATGTTTTTCATTGCAATATATAGTTTTTTTTGCTTCCACATAGCAAAAACTATGTTACCTAAAAAAAAACACAACACAACTTACTAAATTTGGTTCGGCTAAACAATAAACTAAACGACGTCCTGAACAATGGAAGGCTGGTGATGACCATTTTTCTAGTTGCTCTCCAACCTGACCATTACTAGTACTTGCTCCTCCGTAAATGCTGGTGGCACGCGGCGTCTCTCACTTGAACAACCAAAACCGCATACGGGATAACCATGAAGAGCAAAACCAGGAGGGGCAAGACGACGACTTTCCCCCACTCCCTGGTGCTGCCAGCCGCGTAGGGCCGCGCCAGGAGCCCCAGCAGGTCCAGACCAAGGCTGTGTTGGTCGCCGGCAGGAGCAGCTCATGGTTTCACAGCGGTGCCTCCGCAGGATCTGGCGGCAGCAGCAGGGCGATGGTGACTATGGACGCGATGAAGGAGGTGGAATTTGCTGTAGAGAAAGAAGATGGCAGCGCCGCGGGTCGATGTCGTGAAGCACTGGGTTTAGCTTGGCGGCTCCTGCGTGCACCAGCACTTGCCGTCATCCCGCACCAAAAGCCACCCCGCGCGCCAGGCCGGCCTGGTATGTGACGCTTGCGGCCAGGATTCCGAGCAGCATCAGGTACTTGCATTTTGGCGTACGCTTCGATCGTCGGTACATTGTCTCGTGGGGGTTTCTTTGTCGTTCAACTTGAGCCATGGATGACAATGGCGGCGACGGCGATGGCGGCGGTGCAGTAGTGGCTTGTTCATCAGCCTGAGTCATCGTCATCCTTGTCTTGAAAAAAAGTAAGAATGATGCGGTGTTGACAAGGACGAAGGCAATCATTGCAGCAATGAGCACACACACGAAGATGGACGTCCGTAGTTTCCAGCGCTCCGGCTGCATAAGCAGCTATGAGGCCAAGAGGCCTGCCACCTGGCACGCGTAGAGAGCGTAGCACCGTATGGCGGCGGGGAGAGGATGGGGTTGACGAGGAGGAGGATGAGCGCGATGGACGCCATGAAGCTCACCGTGTTGGAGTAGAAGAAGACCTTGAAGTGGCGTGGGTATTTGTCCAGGAGGGCGGCGCCCCCGCTTGGCGGTGACCAGCCGCCCCTCGCTCCAGAACCCACCTGGTGGAGCTTAGCCAACTTGGTAGGTGTGATGGTGGTGACCAAGATGGCTACCAGCAGGAGCCGCTTGTGCTTCCCTCGTGCACTCGGGTATCACAGCAGTTTCCATCGTGAAAATGAGGACATGTACAAGCACATATACTAGATGGCCCCAGCCAGGGCCATGACATGAACGGACGTCCTGAGGTCACGGCAGCTCCCGCAGCGTAGGCACCGATGAGGGCTTAACATGTCCAAATGTCATGGCCACCAGCAGGTGTGGCTCTTGACCAGCTTCTCTTTCTGGACCATGAGGATGACAACCAGAGATACTGCAAAGGCGGTGGAGTTGTAGAAGAAGGCTTTGTAGCGTGCCGGGTCTTTCGTCCGAGATGCGACGTCATCGCACGTGGCCCTCGCCGGCCCTCGCCAGAGGCCACCAGCGGTCCAGCCCTGCCTGGTATGTAATGGTGGTCGCCAGATTGGCGAGCAGCAGGATGAGAGACTTCACCTTCTTTATTGCCTTCTTCTTCTCGAGATGGTTCATGACACTAGCACAAAATCCCAAGAAGGGCTGCGAAGTTAGCTTCTTTTTAATAAAAGGATATTCTATATCCGGTTTCATCTACCGGGGAGGTAGAATCAGGGCTAATTATTACAAAGTTCATAACAGGACAATTGAGTTTTGACTCCATAAATGTTTACATGCATAGACAACTAGCTACATTATTAATTTAATGGGATCGACTGCAGTGCAAGATATAATTAATCTGAGTAGATCTGATCTGAGTAGGGGATGGGAAGAATTATTTTCTTCACACACATAAGGAGAACAACACATACCTATGATTTCCGTCAGTGTGAGACAATGATTGTGCTGCCAGAGCCGGGCAGAGCCGAGCGCAGGGGTTTGGAGGATGGGCCAGCTGAGACCCTTCACCAAGATGATAACAACCAGCATT
>JADLZL010005111.1:0-193528 GCA_015844335.1 Chrysopogon serrulatus | reverse complement strand
GGTGTAACACCCACGGTGTTCTGGCGGCTTAACTCACATGTCAAATCATTTCATGAGCATCGTGTTTATGTGTTAATGCTTGTGATTGAGTGTCAAAACAATTCCTAGTAACTTAAAAAGGCCATTAAAAAAATGCTGAATGAAAGTTGGCTTCTATAGCTCCTTTTTATCAAGTAAGGTTAAAAAAATCAATTTTTTTATTAAGCAAAATTATTATAGGACATGTATGCAACCTTTAAATAAAGTTTGAAGTGCAAACTTTGTAGATGGTAAGCGCAACTTTTTGTTTCGGAGAAATAAACTTACTAGCTAGTTAAAACAACGGCTTGAAAATGGAAGTTGGGTAAAAATCCGACTCTCAAAATCCTAAATCGAACCTATGACAATGCCGTTTTGGCATCTAATTTAATGATTAATTTTCTTAAATGCTAGTTCAATGTTTTTGCATTGTTAGCGGTTTGCACCGTGAGTGAGTACCAAAGGCTGGTGTTGTTCCCAGGTTAGTTGGAGTCTTCGTTGGCCTTTCAAAAATTGCCCAAACTTCTTTGAAGCGTCTTTGTTTTCGGATACGTCGTGAACAGTGATGCCGGTTGTGAACCTGGTTGGCACTTCTCTACCTCCGTCTCTAAGCCATCTTTCTTCATTGATGAAGTTTGTTTTACTCGGAAGACCTAAGTACCCTCTTGGACCTTGTCGCATTGTTTAGGTCTCAACGGAATCAGTTTAGTTGCTAAGCTCGCTTTAAAAGTCATGCATGTAACAGACCTCGGCCGTCGGCCGTGTCTTGTGATCTGCACGTTACCTTGCGCCGTGGCTGCGACAATCCCACGGCGCCGTCTTGCGGCTGGCAGCGAGGCCGCCCGAGCCTTGTACATTAAAGAAAAGGGAAGTCTAAACCAAGTGGTGGAATGGTGATCAAGGTGTTGGAGATGACCACAAGTGATCAAGTATCACACTTGGAGATGAGAAGCAAGATGGAATGCTAGAGGCAAAGGTATATGTTAGGGCATTTCCATTTTGCCGGCCATAGACGAGTAGAGAAGTTGATGGTCGGGTTTAGGATTGATAACCGTACTATTAAGAGGGGCGATGTCGCGCAATATCGATTATCTAAGTGCCACTAGGTGAGCAATGACTTTGCATATGCATTAGGGATCTAGTGTGCTTGCTAACTCTTGCAAAAATCTATTTGAAAAATGCTAACACACGTGCACAAGTGGAGAGACACTTTTGTGTTGGCACACGGGAGCAAGAGGTGATGGTGTTTGGGTGTGGAACCCTCCCGCCGAGCTCACGAGGCGGGACTCGGAGGTTTTCGGACGAAGTGCAGTCACTCAGAAGTGACCGGACGCTGTCCTGGCAGGGACCGGACGCGTCCGGTCAAGTGCTGGTGTCCGTCGATTTTCAGGAGTGACCAGACGCTGGGCGACCGGATGATCCGGTGCCGCGGCCCCGGCCAAGTCGCCGGTGTGGCCGAAGCCGTGCAGTGAGGACCGGACACCGGCGGCGCCCGTCAAGGGGCAGCGAACGCGTCCGGTCGTGATTTCTCGTTTCTGGACCTCTCTGGTGGCCGCGGGACGCTTGTCTTTGGCGCCCGGTGATTGCGGGGGGACGCGTCCGGTCGATTCGCAGAGGGCGCGAAAGCGTAGCTGAATGTTGGGCGCGAAAAGATGAGTTCAAACGGCTAGTACACGCGGGCGAAGTTATGTTGGACCGACGCGTCCGTCCGGCTCGATGCGCGCCCGGCCGGTCTTGCTGAATGTTGGATTTGTGAGCAACGGCTATGCGAGTTTGTGGGCGCCTATATAAGTGAATTGGCCAGCTCTAGGGAGTCTCTCTTGGCACTTTGACATACTTAACATCCCCTAGAGCTAAGCAAAACCTCCTCTCTCACTTTGCATTCATCTTGATTGATCTAGAGAGTGATTGGGAGAGCTTCTAGTGCATTTGTCTTGTGATTGAGCATCTAGTGGCACTAGTGAGCGTTCTTGCTTTGTGATTGAGCTTATTACTCTTGGTGATTGCCGTCACCTAGACGGTTGGAGCAAATGGGAGTTGAGCAAGGTCGAAGATTGTTCTTGGCCACTCCGAGGAGGTGATTGTGAGGGGTGTTGATCCCACCCCGTGGGAGATCGCGAAAAGGAATCCTTAGTGGAATCTCGTGTCATTGAGTTACCCTCACTTTGTGTGAGTTCTTGTGGCGCCCGGTGAGGGCTTGGCTTGTGACGCCAATTAGCTACCGAACTACCGAGTGTGTGGTCGACACAACGGGGAGTAGCGTGCCGGCAAGCACGTGAACCTCGGGATAAAAATCTTGTGTCCCTCGGTGTTCTTGTGTGGTTTGATCCTTCGAGATCAACTTGGATTTCTATATTGGATCATCTCTTCGGGTTTCATTGTATTGACAAGACGGTGATTGGTCATCATCCCGAAGGCACGGTTTGTACACTCGATTTCCTTCCTAGCGATTACTCTTATGCAAAGTAGTGTATTCGGTTGTGTAGTATAGTTAAATTGCTAAGGACCCTATTCTTAGTGTGCCTAGTGTATAGGTTTGCTAGAATTGATTAGGTTGGCTTGCAACCCCCACTAGGCTAGCGCAACACTAGCATTCGCCATTTGTTATACTAACCGGTTTGTTTAGTGCTTTGTAGAAATTTTAATTAGGCTATTCACCCCCCTCTAGCCATTTAGGACCTTTCATCGGCTCGGCCAGAGGCACTCCGAGACGGACGAGCATGGCGAGCGGACTCGACGGCGTCCGGTGACCGGCGCCGAGAAAGAAGACGGCGCTATGGCGGGTTTGGCAGCAAAAGAGGGCACTTGCGGGCTCAGTGGAGTCACAAGTGACTTGCGGAGCTAGGTGCAAGAGCTTGGAGATGATCCTAGAGCGACGAGTGCGAATTTTGCAGAGCAAGAAGAAGCGGCCGGCGGTGAGCAGAGGGAGAAAAGCATGACGATGACGGCGACCATTTGCTTATATAGGCGAAGAGATGGTCGACGTGGTGTCAAGCACCTTCTTGACGGGATTGCGTTGGTTGGTGGCGTGGGAAAATGGGGAAGGCGCCGAATTGCCACGGCGGCGTCAGGCGGCCGACCGGCATGGGCACGGCGAGGTGGCACCCCCCCTGCACATCTCTTTGTAGCGCGATCTTTCTTCCCTCCTTTTTTCAAATTACACCAAACTTTTGAATAAAAGTTGAAAAATTCCCAAAAATACAGATTGCTCAAAATTTTGTGCTCTACAACTTTTATTAAATAAGTTTTGTCAAATTCCAAACATTTTTGAAATTGCATTTCAAATTTGAAAATGAGTTCAAATTCTAATTTTGGGATTTCAAAATTACTTTCAAATTTTGAATAAAAGATGAAAATCTCCAAAAATAAAAGTTGTTCCATTTTTCAAGATCTACAACTTTTATTTAGAAAGTTTTCTCTGAAATTGAATAATTTTTGAATTGGAGTTTAAAAATCAAAAGGGGATAATTTCTAATTTAAAGAACTTTTGAAATTACTCCAAATTTTATTCAAAAACTTGAAAAACTTTATATACCAAAGTTGTAGAGCTCAAAGAGATGCACAAACTGTATTTTTGGAGTTTTCCCAAATTTTGAATATTTTGAGATGAAATTGTAAAAGGGGCAAAAACACTTTGAAATTCAAACTTTTTGAAAGGATTTTCAAATTGGATTTTTGGGCAATTAATTAATGATGTTGTGGTACTTTTCAAACCCAACCAATGACACACTTTTAAAGTACAAAGTTCATACTTTGAAATGGTGCCAAAGTTTGGCAACTTGTATTTACAAAATTAATTATGGTTAGCTCCTCAAAAGTGAACTTGAAATTCAAATCCAATACTTAACCCACTAGGGTTAGGGTTTGGGATTCGGATTCCGAATTCAATTTTGATTCTTGCTTTTGCATCATTTGACTTGTAAAACATGGTTAGGGTGTGAGTCAAGGTTAGCCAAGCACTTGTACACACCAAGGTTAATTTTAGTTGATTGCTTTTACAATCAAGATGCAAGTGAAATTTAAAGGGGATACACATACACATATGATATGAAAGAGCGCAAACAACCCTAGAATTAAATAAACTCATTTTGGTTGTTTGCATTAGTGTTCTCTAATTATGAATGCTTATACAATGATGATGATGACATGGTAGGTTTAGGTTAACGTAACACCAGGGGTGTTACATTATATTCCCCTTAAAAGGAATCTCGTCCCGAGATTCAAAGCTTAGGGCTAAGTAATGGAAAAGAAAACGTGTCAAGCAAACACATCTTACATGGTTTCATAAGGGAGGTAGAAAGGTTCATATTACAAGTCTCATGTTTTCGGAAAGTCACAATTCTTAGAAACGAACCATGACTTAGGAGAAGAAAGGAAGAAACTCCGGGAAATGCTCACTCAAGAATTCCTCAGGGAATACATCTAGAAACTCACAGACCACAGGTATATCCTTGATTTCTTGTACTGAGGTTGTATCAACTGTCTCAACTGCTCTCCTGGGAATTGGAAATTGGATAAGAAGTGGTGACTGGTTGTCGGGTAAAAACAACTTAATGGTTCTTATTCAGTGCATCTATCACAGCGCCATGTTGATGTAACCAATTTATTCCAAGGATCACATCTATATTCTGATCCTTTAGTACTATCAAATTCATGGGATAGAGATACCCACCAAGAGATATAGGAACTTGATATACCATTTCCCGTGTGTGTATACGCTCTCCCGGCGATTGCACCAAAAACTCGTCTTTAATTTCTTTTATGAGGAATTCATGCTTTGTAACAAAAGTATGGTTGATGAATGTATACAATGCACCAGAATCAAATAATGTAAGTGTAGGGTGACTGGCAACGGGAAACATACCCATTAAAACATGTTTTCCTTCAAGAACATCCCCAGTTGAATGTGATACACACGCCCAGGTTTCTTCCCGGCATTCGCCTTCGAGACATGCTGTGATTTTACCCCCCTTGACCCCGATGCTTGGCGGTGCCTGACCCTTGCTAGAAGTTGGAAGTATTCCTGAGTGGGTAGGGGCAATATCGAACATAGTGTGGCTCTCCACAATTAAAACAAGGACCTCTACCAGTGGACGAAGCCTGGGGAGTTGGTGGAGTGGGAGTTCGAATACCCTGGGTATTCGGCTGCTGGGGATAGATTGTGGCAGCAGGGTGAGTGTTCTCCTATTGCCTTTGGGCTTGCTACTGCTGTGGTGGGTAGTAATAGGATTGGTGGCTTTGCTGGTGCTGTGGATAGCGGGATGGCTGGGGGGTATGCTGAGTAGGGTGGAATATAACCTTCTGACGTTTCTGGATTCCGCCAGATGGGTTAGAGGAAGCATGCCGCTCTTCGCTTTTTTGTTTAAGCATGGATCTTTCATAGGATATGGCGATATCCACCGCCTCATAGAAAGTGGCAGTTGGGTTGGCAGTAAGGTGGGTTTCAATATCACTCTTTAAACCCCGAACAAAACATTTCTTCTTCTTACTGTCAGTGTCCACATGCTCAGGTGCATACTGTGATAGATGACTGAACATATTCACATATTGTACCACTGTTCGACCACCCTGTTTTAGTGCCAGAAATTCTTCCAGCTTTGCTTGCATCACTCCATCAGGAATGAAATGCTGACGGAATGCATCTTGGAACGTGGCCCAAGTGACTTGCTGTCCGACTGGCTGACGTGCAAGAAAGTTTGCCCACCATGCGGCAGGCGGGGCCTCTCAACCGTTGGGCAAAGAACTTGGGTTTCAACAGTGCGGACAACCCTCTAGCAGGTCAAACTTTTGATTTATAATACGAAGCCAATCATTAGCCTCTAAGGGTTCCTCGACCCTAGTGAAAAACCGGGCGGACGGGTCTCTTAGAAAGTCTCAGTATACGTGATTTCGCGTGATTACGACGGCCACGATTCTCATATGGTGCATTCTGATTTTGCTGACCCATTTCCCGCAACAGACAAGAATTCTCAGTGGTGGCATTTACTAAAGCGCCAACGCTTGACCAAAGACCGTGGTCTTTGGTGGTGCTGCGGGACCGCACCTCCCTCGTGTGAAGAACCAGCTAGTATGGTCAGACATCTGTTATAGACAAGATCATATTTATTCACAAGCATTAACACGAACTAGCCACACGCCATTCTATAAAAAGAAGAGATAGAACCTATAAGATTGAGATCCTTAGGGCTAGCAAGAAGAGGATTGATTTTACTTAGCCCAACCACTTTTTATCGGGGGTATAATGTTAAACATGTGAATTAAACATGATGCATGATCGAACCTACGGATCAAGCAAAAGACTTTTTAAAGTAACATAAGCATACTTTTAGTAATATAGGGCAAAAAGAAAATACATGATACTCCGCTTAAGACTCTTTTAAATAGCACCTAGAGAGGCTACTAGAAAGAATTAAGACGGAGCAGAAACAATTTGGACTAAACCACCTTTAACTTTTGGATCTAAAACATTTTAAAGTTTTTGAAAAGTAATACTATGAGTATCTTTGTAAGTATCGCTCTGATACCAGTCTGTGGCAGAATCTTCTAAATTATATGGCCCACAAGCACCTGACATTGTCTCTAAGACCTCTGTCGGCTATGCTTGTACACCACATAACCTAGAATGTTCCGTCGGGTGGACCCTCGATAAACCACGATTCCTCCAGGATCGATACTTACAGAGACATTACAGTATTACAACAGTTTTCATACAAAATACAAGAGTAGCGGAAGACTTACAATAACTTAATTTATAAACCTTTTGTAAAACTTATACAAACCAGAGTAACATTATTACAAAACAGCGGAAGTATCATTACTTAACTTTATTTCATTCACAACAACGAAAGTGCCCTGCCCACGGGCCACACAATCTATTTCTCGTCAGACACTTCATCAACGACTGTCATGCAACAAGGGCCATAGCACTCTTGTTCGCACGGTCCACCTGCAACGGGGTTAAACAAACCCTAAGTATAAAAAGTACTCCGCAAGACTTACCCGACCAAAAATTGGGGAGAAGACTTAGGAATGCTGGCTAATAGAAATCAAGGTGAGGCTTTAGCAAGATCAAAAGACACTTTTTATGAAAAGAGACTAAGCCGGTCCCTACTTTACTATAACAATCACTTGTCAAACATATGCCGAATTCAAAAACCTTTCATTCTCACTTTCATCATTACTACGATGCCGGGACTCGGATCAAGTCTCCCATATCGTGGAGCACCGACGATTCGAATCGCTTTATATACCCAGCTGGGGCTTCCTAGCCACACGATGTATGCAGGACCGAACATCTTACATACATCAACTCACGCTTGTATTTCTCCCTGCCAGAACGGGTCCTAGCTACGAGGTACAGTACACCATCTCCCTACGCCGCGGTCCCTTTCCACGGTGGCCCCGTAGGATGGGTACACGCTACGCTCGTCCCGGTTATCTGTTCTCGTCATGGATAGTACAAGGGAGCTTACCGTCATTAGCATGTGACAAGTACTATCCAATAACCTCATGATCCCAGGGCCAAACAACGGACGGTCCTTAACCGAGACAAGTGGACGACACTACACGAGGGCACTAGCCCCTCCTGATGCAAGTCACTCCACCGGCGTCTCGATTTACTCGTCATCATGCTCTTGTTGCGTACCCTTGACCCCATCAAAGTGAAGGGATACCAACAAGTAACATCAAGTTTTCATAATTGCCCTCAACGGGGATATTGTTATCACACCTTTAAAAACATTTCATAAAGTCTTTGCTATCTACAGGGCTAAGCATACACTAGTATTTTTGAAATCAAAACAGATATCTAGGGTATATATCAAGGTACGGTAAATGCATCAAATTAGGATATCACACAACTCCTATTACCTAATGCATCACATCATCAACATACAATATAAAAGCTTTTCAAAATACAAGGAAGGGTTTGAATGTATCCGGGGCTTGCCTTGGGGCTTGACGAAGTTAGGAGCAGTTACCCAATCACCGAGATCGGTCCCAACCTTCTCACGATGATCACTTTCTTCAAGAACTGGAGTTGGGTCAACTCCCTCCTTAGATTCGACAGCTATACGACACAGATGCATGATTACAATGCA
The DNA here is from genome assembly GCA_015844335.1 of Chrysopogon serrulatus. NCBI lineage: Eukaryota > Viridiplantae > Streptophyta > Magnoliopsida > Poales > Poaceae > Chrysopogon > Chrysopogon serrulatus. The sequence continues at coordinate 185,411 of JADLZL010005111.1, read as the reverse complement.
GTAAATAAAAGACATGCGATAATGATGCAACGATGGTTAACCTATCTTGAGTACAACTTTCCTTCACGGTATAGTTGCACTAAGAAAGTATAGCTAAGCGTCGACGACGGATTAACGATACGCAATCAACATAAAATACCGAAGGTCATTGGGGTTAATGACCTAGGGTCATCACTCAATCCCAAAATCAAACAACCCTAATAGTGATTAAGGTTAATTACTAAATTATTAACCATTTTTACAGTTATTGAAAGCCACTAATTAACTTGCTAACTAGAGATTAATTAAACCCTGACTAATCAAAAGATTAATTAATTAAACATTAATTAATTAAGGCATTAATTAAGCATGAAACAAAAATAAGTCAAAACATGATCAAACTTCATAGTTAAGATCATTATCATCTAATTAACACACAAAATAAATTTCATGATTTTGGGACTTATATTTTAATTACTAAAAATCATGGAAGTTGCATTTATTAATTAAAAGAGCAGTTTTTATAGCACAAATAAAACTTATTGGAAAAATAAAGTTAGCATTTTCTAGGTAGAGCATCACTCAAGGATCACGTAACATATTTTTGCATATTTTTACTTGTCCAAAATAAATTCTAACAAAAAGATGAAAAACAGCATTTGAAAACATAAAAAGAAAAAGAAAAGAACAAAACTCCTCCTCGCGGGCTCACTGTGCGGCCCGAGTAGCTCCGCACACGGGCCGACCCGGCCCATGAGCACGGCCTGCCGTCTTGGCGCCGTGGCCTGCCACCTCCTCCTCTCTCTCCTCGGCGACATGCCGACCCCGAATGTCGGCCGCCTCCCTCCCTCCTTCTCTCACCGGCACAAGTGGAGCAAATGGGCCGGGCGGTGGTTCTCACCAACGGCAACACCGGCGGCGACACCAACGCTACCACTGGACCCCCTCTCGACCGGGCGACCCAGCAAAGGTGTTATACGGCTGCTATCCATCAACGGAGCGCTGCGGCCACGGCCATGGCGGCTCGACGCCCAGCGGGGCGCTCGTCGAACAAATGGTGTTCCAACCGGTACAAGGCACTAGAGTTAAAATTGAAGGCAGGGTCATCTCCAGAAGCTCACCGAGGCTTGGATTCCGGGGTTGGTTGAACTTGGGACGTAGTGGAGATGCTCGGGTACTGGGGACGGCGGAGCTGGCGCCGTGAACCCGTGGGCTCGTCGCCGTTCCGGCTCGTCGGGGCTTCGGCTGGGGACAACAGCGGACCGACGGAAACCATGAGCTCAAGGCGAGACTTGTACACGGCTCGGCTCGGCCAGAGGCACTCCGAGAGGGACGAGCATGGCGAAGCGGACTCGGCGGCGTCCGGTGACCGGCGCCGAGAAAGAAGACGGCGCTGTGGCGGGTTTGGCAGCAAAAGAGGGCACTTGCGGGCTCAATGGAGTCACAAGTGACTTGCGGAGCTAGGTGCAAGAGCTTGGAGATGATCCTAGAGCTATGAGTGCGAATTTTGCAGAGCAAGAAGAAGCGGCCGGCGGTGAGCAGAGGGAGAAAAGCATGACGACGACGGCGACCATTCGCTTATATAGGCGAAGAGATGGTCGACGTGGTGTCAAGCACCTTCTCGACGGGGTTGCGTTGGTTGGTGGCGCGGAAAAATGGGGAAGGCGCCGGAATTGCCACGGCGGGGTCGGGCGGCCGACCGGCATGGGCACAGTGAGGTGGCACCCCCCTGTACATCTACTGTAGCAAAGATCTTTCTTCCCTCCTTTTTCAAATTACTCCAAACTTTTGAATAAAAGTTGAAAAATTCCCAAAATACAGATTGCTCAAAATTTTGTGCTCTACAACTTTTATTAAATAAGTTTTGTCAAATTCCAAACATTTTTGAAATTGCATTTCAAATTTGAAAATGAGTTCAAATTTTAATTTTTGGGATTTCAAAATTACTTTCAAATTTTGAATAAAAGATGAAAATCTCCAAAAATAAAAGTTGTTCCATTTTTCAAGATCTACAACTTTTATTTAGAAAGTTTTCTCTGAAATTAAATAATTTTTGAATTGGAGTTTAAAAATCAAAAGGGGACAATTTCTAATTTAAAGAACTTTTGAAATTACTCCAAATTTTATTCAAAAACTTGAAAAACTTTATATACCAAAGTTGTAGAGCTCAAAGAGATGCACAAACTAAATTTTTGGAGTTTTCCCAAATTTTGAATATTTTGAGATGAAATTGTAAAAGGGGCAAAACACTTTGAAATTCAAACTTTTTGAAAGGATTTTCAAATTGGATTTTTAGGCAATTAATTAATGATGTTGTGGTACTTTTCAAACCCAACCAATGACACACTTTCAAAGTACAAAGTTCATACTTTGAAATGGTGCCAAAGTTTGGCAACTTTTATTTATAAAATTAATTATGGTTAGCTCCTCAAAAGTGAACTTGAAATTCAAATCCAATACTTAACCCACTAGGGTTAGGGTTTGGGATTCGGATTCAATTCAATTTTTGATTCTTGCTTTTGCATCATTTGACTTGTAAAACATGGTTAGGGTGTGAGTCAAGGTTAGCCAAGTACTTGCACACACCAAGGTTAATTTTAGTTGATTGCTTTTACAATCAAGATGCAAGTGAAATTTAAAGGGGATACACATACACATATGATATGAAAGAGCGCAAACAACCCTAGAATTAAATAAACTCATGTTGGTTGTTTGCATTGGTGTTCTCTAATTATGAATGCTTATGCAATGATGATGATGGCATGGCAGGTTTAGGTTAACGTAACACCAGGGGTGTTACACTCCGGTCGGGGCCCGGTTCGCCCGGTTCGCTCCACCGCCTTTGAGGATCAATCCTAGCCACCCGCCAATGTCGGTTTGATCTGATGGCTCACGATCATCGCCCAGGGCTATAAAAGGAGAGGCACCCTCCCATGGGAAGGGCACATTCATTCATTCCTCATTCGAAGTCCGATCATCAGCCAGAAACCCTAATCAAAGCTCCTTAGCTAGGGCCTAGATAGCTAGATTAGAACTAGAGGGAGGCAAGCGTAGGCTTGAATTTTGGAGCCATCAAGAGCTTGGATTTGGTATAGTTCTTACCTCTTCTCGCCTTTGTTCTCTTTTATTGTATAGTTATATGATTGCTACAATTGAATTGATGAATACTTATTTACTTATATTCATAGTTATCTTATTCTTTGTCTATTATGGTTATATGCTTAATATAGCTAGATTAACATTATACTTATCCATAGGTTCGTATAGCACTCATCTAATTGATCGTTGGGTGAGTGATAAATATTGTGTAAGCATGGTGCTTATACGTTGTTTATCTGCGAATCTACCCTATAGACCAGGTTTGGTAGATCGCGGGTGTGACATTCCTGTTGAGTCCTATGTAATCCAAACCCTGTTTATAGGCACAGTAGGGCTTGTATACAAAGGAAGGGCGTGCTATATTCTCAAATTTCCCTTGTATGTCCACTATGAATAAATATAATGCTAACCTTAGCCATGAATACTAGGTGTATTGCACTAACCATAATATGCATTGACATGTAGCTAGGAATAACCCAGAAATATCTCTTGATGTTCTACTAGCAACTCTAATGATATAGCTAGGAGTCTCTACCTGTTTATGCTGATGATTATACACTTACCATATCATTTATCTTGTGACTTACCCCTGCATTGAGTAGCGAGGACATGGTTATACCTATTCATTACACTCTAGGTCAACACACTACCTTTACACAGCCATGTAGACCTTCCTTTGGGAAAATATAAATGACAACCCATAATACTTCGGGTAAAATGCTACAATGGTATTTGATCTGTGCGCTTGCGGATACTATTTCTATATTCTAAATGGTGGCATGATTTAATACCACACCCTTGGTGTTATGCTGGGGATGACAACTTGGCATTCTAGTGGTGGTGCACTGCACAAGCATTTTTGGCGCCGTTATTAGAGATAACATTAAGAGGTGTCAACAGTATGCCATCTTGATAATCCCTACCCAAAGCTCCACATAAACCTTTTAGAGGTAGAAGGAACAAAAAGAAGGCAAAAGACTTTGCTATGCCTTGGTAAGGAATTATACACACTTGAGTGATTTGAGAGTACCTATTGAGGAGTATAAAGTGATCTATGCTTTATTGTTAAAATTAACAAAACTCTAAGTCAATAAGATATGAAATTAGAAAGATGACTTTGTTTTGAGAACCATTCCACTTTTCAACAACTCAAGAAAATATATTAGCCAGTGCCACATATCCCACCTGTGTAAGAAATGTGATGGAGTAATTTTCATGTAAGCCGTATATCTTAGGATTTTATGCTCATGTTTACTTCTACCTTTAAAAGCCTTGCTCGAGGACGAGCAAGAGGCAAATGTGGGGGAGTTTGTTGGTGGTCCTTAATTCATAAATATTAACCGCCAACACTCACACAAAATCAAGGAATATGAACACCAAACTTAGAATTAGGGCTTATAACTAACCAATTCCACAAGTTTTGGTGATCTACCACTTGCAGGAGGACATGCCCGAAATCTATGGAAATATACACATAAAGGGCTACAAAATATACATAAAGAGGCTCAAAGAGTGAGTGGCCCAGTCACCAGAGTACTTGGGTCCCAAACATAGATACAAATACCAAACATGAGCCCAAGAAGTGAAAACCAAAACAAGTCTCAAATCCAGTCTGGGCTGCAGGAGCAGTCTTCGGTAATTTGGACACCCAGGATGCATACAAACTCCGTTTTTAGTGATCCGGGCCTTTTCGGAAAGCTAACGACGAGCCCGACGCACCCACCAAAAATGGGCCTGATTGGAGCCCACTAGGGTGTGGCCGCACCGTGGTGCGGGCGCACCACCAGCGGCCCAGCTCGGCCCGAGCTTTGGTCGGTTGCTTCTTACCGCCTTCCCAACGTCGATTCCGATGGGCGTCCAGGTGAATTGTATCCAGAGGTCGGTTTGGAGCATTAAAATGCTATTTTACAAGGAGCCCCCTCCATCTCAACTATAAAAGGAGGCCTCTCCCTCTCTTCATTCCATCATCCAATCAAGCAACCACCAAGAGGGCAAGAGTGCTCAAGAGCTCCACTTCATAGGGGCCTAGGCCCTAGCTAGCCTAGCTAGTTGTAGTATAGGGAGTGAGAGAGGGAAGTAGAGGAGGTTTGGGCGTGTCTGCCATCTCTCGTCTTGGATCTGGCTTCTCTGGGTTGAGGAGGCGGAGTGCCGGATGTGTCGGCTCCCCCCGACGTGTACCTCTACGGCCATGTACTACTTGGAGTATAAGGTCCATGTTCGACTACGGTGGTGAGTCTCTATTCGTGTTATCTTGCATATTACATTCTTGTGGGTTCGTTGTTCGTTGCTTGGATGAGTGACAGATATTCTAGTAGAGGACTCCTAATAAAGACGGATGTTTCTGGCCGACGCTAGAATAGTAATCGATAACGTAGACATGGTGTCTAAGTTATAGGTTACTCTCGTTTGCCTCACACTCTATAGGTGAGGGGTAGGTGTTAGGTGGTGACAGCCCCAACATTCTTTGTATTCCCCCACGTTCAGGTGTGGCGTAGAGCTAAATGCCATCATCACTTAGCAGACTAGGTGCTATTCGGTGTCCGAAGCAAGAGTGTAGTAAGCAAGGTTCCTCCGTGTAGAGACCCTAAATCATAGAAGGACCTCACTACCCTTTTTCAACTCTACCCTTGTGTGGTCCTTGGGCCGAGCTAGTTAGTAGAAATACCTCGTTCTTCGTGAAATTACGATACCACGAATACTTACGGGTGAAGTGCTACTGACGGTAATTCCGTGCGCTTATGGATTTGGCTGCTTTTAAAAAAAAATACCAACGAGCAATTCATCCAGTGTCCCACCCGAGCTACCAATTTTAGAAAGCACTCGGTATACTCAATGACGGAGCCTTTCTTTTGGTGGGCTACTAGTTCTCCCGAAAGGGTTGCGGCGTGTCGGTGGCTCAAATCTTTCATTGACATACTTGGCAAAATATGCCCAACTCATATCATCATGATTACGAGATAGTCTCATATACCACCATGTCGCCTTTTGCACCAGTAAGATGATAAGAAGCATACCATATTTTTTGTCATCCGGAGTACGCTACCCTTTGAAAAATTGTTCAAACATCTTTCTCATCATAAGTTGCAAAGGACAATTTGTGTGGCCAGATCTCCAGGCCTTGGAAGGCATTCGGTGCCTGAGGTGTCACTGATTCCTCTTACGATTTAATGTTGATATCCAACAACAATTTGTTTTCTAATTCAACAGCCAATTTAGTCATAGTAGATGTGTTGGATTGATTTACACGGTCTGGATGTACACAGTAGACAACCTCAACCATCTTCTTCTTGGTGGGCATCTCTAGAGCCATCGCTATGTTCTTCGTTTGGTCTAGGCTCTCCTTCGTGGCTTTCAATGCTTGTCCCAACTCCAGCGTTGAGATGGGTGTTGAGATCGCCCAATTGCTCATTGACGAAGTCAATCTTGGTCACTTGGTGAGGACGGATCCCTTGAAGTCGGTGAAAAGTTGCTTGATCGTATCTGTCGGGGACCAGAATAAGGGCCCCTTAAGGAAAGCCCAGCAAACGCAAAATTAGGCCCGGTGGGACGCCTCTCTCCAAACAGAGCCACATCCTCGGGACGTCAAAGCACACAAATGGCCTTGACCCATCCGAGCCCATCCCGCGAGAGGCCTCGGACGACGAGCGCCCATTCTCCGCCTCGCCCAGAGCCCCTACCGGCCCGGAGCCTCGGAGCGGACTTCTACTCTCCGCCTCGCCCGAGCCCTCGGCGTTAGGACCTCAGACAAGCTCTCAGCTTCCATCCCGCCCGAGCCCCTGGCGACCAAGGCTCGGACGGGACGCCCCGCCTCCTTCAGGTCAAAGCCGTACCATCGATTTGACGCGTATCCCTACCCCTTGGTCCCCATCCCGTGTCGGGAGCGTCCCCACGCCCGACGGGGAGATGGCATCGTCCCCGTCGTAGCCCACGCCGTGATCGTGCTTCTGCGACCTCTGATGAAAGGCCACGCCCTTCACTTGTGGAAGCCAATCTTTACCCTAACCTTTACGCGGTCCCATCGCCCGGGGCTCAGGGCCGCCCCCGCCAAAGGCGCATCGGCCAACGTCACCCTCCGTGCGGAAGAGGGGTGGGCGCCCTTCCGGGTCAACCAACAGTCCGCCCGTGCTCTCAGAGCCGGGATGGGCGTCACTACGCCGGCAACCGCCCAGTAGTCTGTTTCACCCACTCCCCCGCGGCGACATGCCCCGAGGCCCCCTAAGCCTCGGATTCTAGGCGCGTCAAAGCTACAGCAAGCTACAGGGCTCTGCCATCCCCTCCATCACGCTCCGCCAACTCCGAGCAGGGACGCGAGTCATTCTGACCAACAGGACCATGGAGGCGATGTCGCTACCCCTCGCCACGATCCAGACCGCCTGCCCACTCCGGGGCCTCGGACAGGGGAAGACAGAAGCCCATAACCTTGCCACGGCACGACCACTCCTTGTAAGGCTCTGCCCTCCCCTTGCGGCTATAAAAGGGAAGGCAGGAGCCCGTAGTCGACAGAGGCACACGAGCCCGATATTGGCACTCCACTCAATCAACCACGAGACCTGGGACCCTGTCCCTCTCTCACTGCTTATACACCCTACCTACGAGCACTTCAGTGTAGGATAATACAAGAACTCCTCCCCTCCACTGGACGTAGGGCCTTCTCTTGCCCGAACCAGTATAAATCCTTGTGTTCATCTTGCACACCATCCAGAGTTGGGAGCACGCACCATAAATTCACTCGTTGGTGCTAGGACCACCAGTTCTAGCACCGGCGGTTGGCAGCGCCCGGTAGGGCAGTATGCGTGTTTAAACCTCTCTTCCCGCCAAACCTCCTGATGGCGGGCGGCCAGCGACGACACTGCGTGGGGGCGTTTCGGCCCCAACTCTTCTCCTCCCCAGCCTCTAGAGCCGGGAACCATGATCCGGTTCGGGGATCTCGAGTTCGTGTCGACTGGCGATCGGTTCGACATGGAGCTCCCTCCCGATCCGGGGCTTAGGGGGTCCCTCAATGAGGCCCCCGTGGATCCGTCACCCGGCCGGCGAGGAGGCACCCCGCGGTACTCGCTCCCCGCCACGCCGCGGCCGGACCCGCCCGCGGCGACGGCCCGGCCGGAGGAGGGCTTGGCGGCGCTGCGGTGGGCGACACCTCCCGTAGGGGCGTTCACCACCGTCGCCGCCCACGGCAGCCGTTCGGCTGGCCAATGCTTCTTTGCTACAAGCACGGCGTTGGTCTCTACCGCCATAGGAGCCCAGCGGGGCGCCCACGCCGCCGCTTCGCCCCCACGGAGCGTCTCGGCGTGAACATCCCCCGGCGGATCCATCCACGCCTACGAGGAGTACTTGATCGGGCAGGAGGAGCGGCGACGCCACTCCCGCACGCCTTCGTCCACCCGATCCGGCGCCTATCTCGAGGACACGGGGCCCGGGGAGTTCATCCCGAGCACGCCTTCGCTTTCGGCTACCCTAACTCCGACTCCGGACGACATGTATGACCCGCCAGCGAGTGCTTCCACGTGGAGGTTGAAGACCTCGGCACGGGGGCGCGGCAGCGGCGACGGCGACCCGGGATCATGATCCTAGGCACACCGCTAGGCCCGCTCCGGTGGGCTGCGACCCCATGGATCCGAGGCGCCTCCCGTCCACGGGGAGAACGGACCCCGCCGCCGCAACCGCTCCGAGGGCGGAGGACCCGGTGGCCACGCCTCGGGAGCCACGTCGGCACACCATCGGCGTATTCACGACCTCGGGGCCAAGCTCGACCCACGGCCGGTCTTCAGCGCATGACGGAAGATAGACGCGTTCGAGCAAGGTTACCGCGGGCGCTCAACCCAAGCCCCAAGAAGACGGCGGCCCCATGACGTCCACCCGGAGGATCATCAATGACGAAGGGGCGAGCATCCTCCCATCTTCCAATGTGCGAGCGAACGTCGCGGCCGGCGGGGGCCCTTCTCCTCCGATCAATGCTTGGAGCCCTCCACCCCGGAGGGGCGCCGCATCCGCGATGAGCTGCGAGGCTACATCGAGACCGCTGCGTAGTCCAACAGGCCGAGAGCTCATCCTCACGCCTTTGCGCCGGGGGCGAGGCAGCCCGAGTCCCTCGGGAGGAGCCTCGAGGCCTCGATCCCACCTCGGATCCCTCGTGGAGGCCAGGCTCGCGAACGCATCCAGGACAACCGCGGCGGCCTCAACAACGGTGGCCAGCGCAACATCATGAGGGAGGCAAGGGCGCGGGGCGAGCGCGACCGCCCGGCCGAGGCGGCGGGCGGCGCGGCGGCGAGGACCCGTGATGACGCGAGCCCCGGGCCTCGTGCCTTCAGCCGGGAGATCCCGGCGCTTCGGGTTCCCCTTTTTTTTCCGCCCCCGCCAACCTCACCAAATACTCGGGAGAGACAAATCCACGAGGTTTGGCTCAACGACTACCGCTGGCTTTGCCCGGTGGCGGACGGGGCGATGATAGGCTCATCATCCGCAACCTTCCTCTCCCACAGGCCGGAGCACCTTCCCGCTTGCACGATCTCTGACTGGGCCGACCTGGTCAAGGTCCTCGTGGGGAATTTCTAGGGCACGTACATGCGCCCCGGGAACTCCTGGGATCTCCACATTCGCCCGCCCGAAAGCCCGACGAATCGCTCCGCGACTTCATCCGCCGCTTCTCCAAAAAGTGCACCGAGCTCCCCAACGTGGCCGGCACCGCCATCATCAGCGCGTTCCTGGACGGGACAACCTGCAAGGAGCTGGTCCACGAGCTGGGCCAGAAGATGCCCTCCACCGCCAATGAGCTGTTTGAGGTGGCTACGAACTTCGCCTCCGGCGAGGAAGCGGTGGGGGCAATCTTTCGTGGCGACAACAACAAGGGGAAGCAGGCGGACGAGGGAGCAGGGGGAGCCACAGCCCGCAACCCCAAGAAGAACAAGAGGGGCAAGCGGAGGGGCAAGCAAGGCAAGAAGGAGGAGGACTCCGAGGATGAACTCGTCGCAGCGGCCGACCGCAAGGCACCCCGAGGCCCCCCGGGGCCCGGGGCGTTCGACGACATGCTCAAGAAGCCGTGCCCCTTCCACAAGTTCCCCGTCAAGCACACCATGGGGGAGTGTGACTTGGCCTGCCGCTTCTACCAGAAACTCCCCCCACCCGAGGACAAGAAGAAGAAGGAGAAGGAGGACGACGGCAAGGGTGACGGGTTCCCGGAGGTCCACGATGTCTTCATGATCATCGGGGTCTCCCGGCGAACCTCTCTCCCTCGCCCGATCAAGCGCGAGCGCCGAGAGGTGTTCTCGGTGCGCCCCCGCCACGCCGCAATACCTACCGTGGTCGACCGACGCCATCACCTATGGCCTCGACGACCACCCGCTCTACGTGCCAAACCCTGGGAGATACCCGCTCGAGGTGGATCCCGTCGTCGGCAACGTTCGGCTCACCAAGGTGCTGATGGATGGCGGCAATGCCCTCAACATCCTCTACTCTGAGACCCTCCGCCTGTTGGGGATGGAGCGCCCGCACCTCCGACCCTCCAACTCCCCCTTTCAAGGGACCGTTCCGGGCAAGCGAGCCTGGCCCCTCGGGCAGATCGACCTCCCAGTCGTCTTCGGGACGCCGTCGAACTACCGCAAGGAGGTCATCACCTTCGACGTGGTCGACTTCCGGGGAACCTACCATGGCATCCTCGGACGTCCCGCATATGTGAAGTTCATGGCGGTCCCCAACTACACGTATCTCCTCCTCAAGATGCCTGGCCCCAACGGCGTCATCACCGTTGGCTCCTCCTACGAGCACGCGTTCAACTGCGATGTGGAGGCCATCGAGCACGCCGAGGCCGTGGCTGTCTCCGAGGCCCTCGACTCCAAACGCCATGCCGGCACTTTCGAGCCGTCCAACGGGGTGAGGAAGGTCCCGCTCGACCCCTCCACCTCGTCCGGCAAGACGGTAAAGATCTCCGACTCCCTCGACCCTAAATAGGAAGCTGTGCTCGTCGACTTTCTCCGCGCGAACATCGACATCTTCACGTGGAGTCCCTCGGACATGCCAGGCATTCCGAGAGATGTCGCCGAGCACTCCCTTGATATCCGGGCCGGGTCCAGACCGGTGAAGCAGCGACTGCGCCAATTCGACGAGGAGAAGCGCAGAGCCATCGGCGAGGAGGTGAACAAGCTTTTGGCGGACGGATTCATCAAGGAGGCGTTCCACCCCGAGTGGTTATCTAATCCTGTACTGGTTAGGAAGAAGAGTGGGAAATGGAGGATGTGTGTAGACTATACTAGTTTGAATAAAGCATGTCCGAAAGTTCCTTTTCCCTTACCACGTATTGACCAGATAGTCGACTCCACCTCGGGGTGTGAGCTCTTATCTTTCCTTGATACTTATTCCGGTTACCACCAAATAAAGATGAAGGAGTCCGACCAGCTCGTGATGTCCTTTATCACCTCGTTCGGCATGTACTGCTACGTGACGATGCCCTTCGGGCTCAGGAACGCAAGGGCCACGTACCAGCGGTGCAGGCAGGGCATTTTCGGTGACCATATCGACAAAACTGTGGAGGCCTACGTCGACGACATCGTGGTCAAGACCAAGAGGGCTGACGACCTTATCTCCGACCTCAAGATCGCTTTCCAGTGCCTTAATACCAAGAGCGTCAAGCTCAACCCCGAGAAGTGCGTCTTTGGGGTCCCCCGAGGCATGCTCTTGGGGTTCATCGTCTCCAAACGTGGCATCGAGCCCAACCCGGAGAAGGTGACTGCGATGACCACCATGGGGCCAATTAAGGACTTGAAGGGCGTACAGCGAGTCATGGGTTGTCTTGCGGCTCTCAGCCGCTTCATCTCATGGCTCAGCGAGAAGGGCTTGCCCCTGTACCGCCTCCTGAGAAAGTCTGAGCGCTTCTCCTGGACCTCCGAGGCCCAGGAGGCCCTCGACAAGCTCAAGGCTGCCCTCACCAGCACCCCGATACTAGTCCCGCCAGCCGAAGGAGAGCCCCTCCTCCTGTACGTCGCCGCCACCACCCAGGTGGTCAGCGCGGCCATCGTCGTCGAAAGGCAGGAGGAGGGCCATGCTTTGCCGGTTTAGAGGCCGGTCTACTTCATCAGCGAGGTACTGTCCGAGACCAAGATTCGCTACCCGTAGATCCAGAAGCTACTCTACACGGTGGTTCTGACTCGACGCAAGCTCCGGCACTACTTCGACGCCCACCCCGTGACAGTGGTCTCCTCCTTCCCGTTAGGAGAGATCCTCCAGAACCGAGAAGTCTCGGGGCGGGTCGCCAAGTGGTCCGTCGAGCTCATGGGAGAGACCCCTCTCCTACGCGCCGAGAAAAGCCATCAAGTCTCAAGTCTTGGTGGACTTCCTCGCGAAATGGACCGACACCCAGCTGCCCCGGCCTCAGCTTCAGGCGGAGTGCTGGACAATGTACTTCGACGGGTCCTTGATGAAGACCGGAGCCGGCGCCGGCCTCCTCTTCGTCTCTCCCCTCGGGGTGCATATGCGGTACGTAATCCGCCTCCACTTTCCAGCGTCGAACAATATGGCGGAGTACGAAGGCCTTCTCAACGGGTTGAAGATCGCCCTCGAGCTCGGCATCAAGCGCCTCGACGTCCGAGGGGACTCGCAGCTCGTCATTGACCAGGTCATGAAGGACTCAAGCTGCCACGACCCTAAGATGGACGCGTACTGAAAGGCGGTGCGCGTCCTGGAGGACAAGTTCGACGACCTCGAGCTCAACCATGTCGTCCGGAGGCACAACGAGGCCACCGACGAGCTCGCCAAGATCACCACCGAAAGAGCCCCGGTTCCCCCCGACGTCTTCACCAAAGACCTCGCGGCCCCCTCCGCCACTCTCGGCGGACAGGAGGAGGCCTCGGAGGATCGCTCCGACCCCCCCTCGGGGGCTGGGGTGACGTCCGAGGCCCCCTCTACCGTCGAGGCTCCCTCGGTGGCCGGGGCCCCTCAGTCTCCGAGACATCCTCGGCGTCGAATCCCGAGGTCATGGAGATCGACGGGGAGGACCCAGAAGCCGACCCCAAGCCAAACTGGACAAAGCCATACCTCGACTGGATCGTCAGAGGAATCCTCCCCGAGGACTTCAACCAAGCCAGCTGCATCGCGAGAAGAGCGAAGTCCTTCATCGTTATCGAGGACGAGCTCTACAAGCGAAGCCCCTCGGGAGTCCTGCAGCGATGCATCACAGTCGAGGAGGACCTCGCCCCTAGTCCGTAAGATCCACGCCGGCGTGTGCGGTCCTGTTGCTCCTCGCTCCCTCGTCGGCAGCGCTTTTTCGACGCAGGGGTTCTCTTGCCAAGCTGCGGTCGTCGAAGCCACCGAGGTGGTACGCACCTGCGAAGGGTGCCAGTACTACGCTCGTCAGATGCATCTGCCGGCTCAGGCGCTCCAGGACCATCCCAATCACATGGCCTTTCGCCGTGTGGGGTTTGAACTGGTGGGACCCCTCAAGAAGGCGCCCAGGGGCTTCACTCATCCGCTTGTCGCCATCGACAAGTTCTCCAAAATGGATCGGCGCCCATCACCAACATTCGGTCCACACAGGCGGTGCTCTTCTTCACCGACATCATCCACCGCTTCGGGGTCCCGAACTCTATCATCACCAACCACGACACCCAATTCACGGGGGTGAAGTTCTGAGACTTCTGTGACGAGCACCAGATACGCATCATCTGGTCCTCGGTGGCGCACCCTCAGACAAACGGGCAAGTAGAACAGGCCAACGGGATGATATTGCAAGGGCTCAAGCCTCGGATCTTCAACAAGCTCAACAAGTTCGGCAAAAGATGGCTCGAGGAGCTTCCCTCGGTCCTCTGGAGCCTTAGTATGACGACGAGCCGGGCTACGGGGTTTACGCCCTTCTTCCTGGTGTACGGCGCCGAAGCCATCCTGCCTACCGACTTGGAGTTCGGATCCCCGAGGCTTAAGGCCTACGACGAGGCCCGCAACCAAACGGCTCAGGAGGATTCGCTGGACATGCTCGAGGAAGCAAGGGGCGCCGCCCTCCTACACTCGGCGAGATACCAGCAGTCCCTCCGACGCTATCACGACCGGCGAGTCCGGACCCGAGACCTCAAGGAAGGCGACCTGGTGCTCCGTCTCCGCCAGGACAACAGAGGGCGCCACAAGCTCACGCCACCTTGGGAGGGCCCCTACATCATCGCCGAAGTACTCAAGCCCGGCACATACAAGCTCGCTAACGACGCCGGTGAAGTCCTCAACAACGCTTGGAACATCCAACAGCTACGTCGCTTCTATCCTTAAAAAATTCCAAGCATTGTCATACGCCTTGTACCCTTGATTAAATAAAACTAAGTCCTTGGGCGTTCACCCAAGTCACAGCATTTTGTCCTCGATAGGACTCAGGGAGACTTGGTTTTGGCTCACCAAAACCAAGCCTCCCTCGGGGGCTAGAAAGGGGGAACCCCCTCCTGGAAAGCACCCCTCAAAAATCTTTTTTCGTCTTCCTGGCTATTTTTCGTAAACTCTACATTCCCGAAGGATTCGCGTACTTAGGAACAAGCGCAGCTGATATCATCCCGAGGCTGAGGATGGCCGAGCCGCGAGGCCACCTACGCCCGAGCGCTACGGTGCCTCCGCCGGCCGCCCTCGGCCAAAGGATGACTTCAATCACCGCGGGGATTCGCTCATTACGAAAAGGTAACAGGGCCGTGACAACTACTCACGCAGTCCTTACCTTCGGTTAAGAGCGACCCTCGGGCAAAGCATCCTCGCGTGACTAAGTAACGAGTACAAAAAGGAAGGGAAATGTGAGAGATAACGAAAAAGCTAGCATAAAAAGCATAAGGACTCGACGGGCCGATTTACACAAAATGTTTCATAAACTCAAACCAACATAAGTTTCTATTTACATAGGCACTCGGGCCCAGCTAGCGAGATCTACGAGGGGCGCCGGGCCGCCCGGCGTCCCCGGCCGGCGGCGTCCACGGCCTCGAGAACCTCGGGCCGCAGGCGACCACGGTCTCGGCGTCTCCAGCGTCGGCGACCACGGCCTCGGCGGCAACGGCCGGGGGGCCACGGCGTCGGTACCCATGGCCTCGGCGGCCGCGATCTCGACATCCGCGGCCTCGGCGTCGCCCGGCTTCCTCCTGGAGGGGTGGAGACGACGGCGGGCGCGAAGAGGTTCGCCAGTAGCGAGAGGAGCCCCCGCCTCGGCCTCCTCGACGAGTTGGGCAAGCACTTCCCTCGCGTCCCATCTCCTCCTCCGTCACGACAAGTCCCTCGGCGCCCGAGGGAGGTCGGCCGGAAGTGGGACATCGTCGGCCCGGCGTATGCGACACGCCAACTCGGAGGGCCTCCATCACGCGCGTCTCCATCCGTTGCGGCACCGTGGCCAGCCACGCCGCCAAGTTGCTGCCGCCGGCATCCTCTGCCTCCACCATAGCACAGACGGCCGTGGCCTCGCACGTCAAAGCGTTGAGCTCACCTCACCTGCTGAGTCGTAGGCGGCTGCGACGGCGAGGTTTTTCCTCAAGCTCCGCCACCCGGCCACGCAAGCTTTGCAATAACCCGAGAATGAAACTCTCGGATAATGCGGCACAGGCACGAGGGCGATCGCGGTGCTTACCTTGCAAGCGGCGCGGAGGGTCTCGTTTGTCGGAGATCCCCGCATGACCGCGTCCTTCGGCTTGAGTACTCATCGGCCAAGACGATGTGCTCGAATTCGAGGTCTCCAGCTTTTTGATTGGGGGGACTTGATGGAGTCCGCCCCGGCGCGAGGCCTCGGCGACCATCGCCTCCTTCTCGGCTCGGAGCTGGTCAAGGCTCTGGCGTGACCCGCCGTGATCTCCCTGGAGAGTGGCGTCCTCCTCGCCGTCGAGACTTCGGTCTGCAGCTTCGGAGACGAGAAGGCGAGCTTCTCGAGCTTCGGCGTCCCTCTCCGACAACGTCGCCGCCCCGGCTTGGCCGCTAGCCCCTTCTCCTAAAGGTACTGGTCGTGGAGGCTGGCCGACGCACGGAGGAGCTCCGACTCTCGCTCGACTTCAGCGCCAGCTCCTGCAACACACACTCTTCTACCGGTTAGTTGCGGGAACGAGGCTTCTAGAGGGAAAAAGAGCTGGGAGGTCACCTACCCGAAGCAGGAGGGAGCTCCTGGCACAACCCTGACACGATGGTGCAGGCGGCCTCCTCGTGGCGGTCGGCGCAACTTCGACACGCTCACCCGGATCGCCCTTCCTTGGCGTCGTGCAGGCGCAAAAACCCCGCCTCTCCAAGGCCCCGGCGGCTAGTTCTCTGGCCGAGGTGGGCTCCTCGGCGGGCGGCTCACCGGGGCCTTCCGGCCAAAACAGCGGCACCCTTGGCGGGCGCCTCCCTCACTGCCTCCTCGGCCTCTCCCTTGGCCGAGGCGACCTCCGCCTCGGTGGCCACAACAGCGAGGCTTGAGGAGGCTGCTCCGCCTCGGTCATAGCCACATCGGCGGCGGCGGCCCCAGCCGGGAGCTCCTCTACCATCCCTCGGTCGGTCACCGAGATTCCACCCGGCCAACACGGCCACACCACCTCTTCCTCCCCTCGGCGGGCCAGCGTCCGCCCGGCGGCGCCCGTAGGGCGGCCCTTCGACCAATAGGCGCCCGCGATCGCGCCCTCGGTCCTCCCCGGCGGGCGCTGCGCCCTCTGCTTCTTCCGCCGTGGGCTGCTCCGCGGTCGGCGGCACTTCTCCGGCTTCTCCCTCTCCTCGGTCCCGCCCAGCTGCTCCGGAAATCAGGCGGAACCAAGGCTTGCGCTCCACACCCCCCCCCCCTTTAGGCGCCAGGGGCGAGGGTGCCGCATCCACCCGCGGCCATGCGCTTCGGGCTGCGGATGAGGACAAGGTAAAAGTCGGCCAGTGGAAAAGAGGCGAACACCGGAATCAATGACAAGGTGTGAACACAACTTACCCGTGCACTTTACTCTTGGCGCCGGGCCCGGGACCCTCCCGAGGGCAGGAGCCTCGGGAGCCCCGCCCGACCGTGCGCCTTCCAGGCGTCTGCCGCGGCCTTGACCCACCCCTAGGTGACGCTGGCTGCTGCCGGGGGCGGACCTCGGCGGGGGGGGCTCGGCGACCTCCTTCCCCCCGACGTCGCGCCTCCCCCTTCGGGGGATGCTCCCGGCCTAAAAGCGTCGCGGCCCCCAAGTCCGGCGATGCCGGAGGCGAGCCTCTCCGGCGGCCCTTAGGGCGCTGCGCCCGGCGACGACGAGCCGCCGCCCCCGGGTGTCCGATGTCACCTCGGGGGATCCAACCCGAACAACGGCTTAGCTCGTCTTCGTCCCATTCCACCTCGTCGTCGCCGTCATCTTCACCGTACTCGGTGGTGTCCGATGGCGTCTCCTCCCCGAGGGAGACCCTCCTGCTCTCCGCCCATTTGCCCGAGGCAGTCCTCCCTCTCCTTACGCTGCGGGCATTACGGCGCCCGGCGGCCTCTCCTTCTCCTTCCTCTTCGCCTCAGCCATGCGTCGCGGTTGGCACACTTCTCCACGGCGGCGGGGCTTCGGCGCCTCGGCTTCTCCGAAAGCCCCTGCGAGGCGATCAGCGGGGTTAGCGCAAAGAAGAAGAAGAAACGAAGCATGCATCGAAGCGAGGCGGGCAGGCCTTGCAGTGGATGTACCCCTTCTCCGGCCGCATCACGACCTTGAGCAGGCTGCGAGTTCTCCACCGCGCCCCCCCTTGCCTCGTTCGGTCGAGGACCTCGGCGTAGCCCAAGTCCTTGGCCGCCATCCGGTGCCCTCCCGGGCGTTGCTGGGCCTCATGTCGTACAACGCATATTGCCGATGCATGAGCGGCAGCACTCGCCGCTTGTGGAAGCCGGCGATCACCGCCGCCGGCGTCGGCCCGCCTTGGTTAGGCGCGCCAAGGCGGAGAACACCCTCTTCGGCGGGGTCACCTCTCGGCGATCGGCTCCTTCCGCCCCGACGGGCGGCTGGAGTCGAACACCTTCCCCGGTGTAGGCGGGCGGTGGTCGTCGTCGTTCGTTGGAGGTAGAACCACTTGCTGTGCCGGCCAGCGGTTCGAGGTGGCGAAGCCAGGGATGTAGTCCCCGTGGTGCCTAGACCCGCAGCTGCAATGTGCAGTTGGCCTGACAACCAACCGTCTCCCCCGCTCCTTCTCCTTCTCTTTCCCTTCTCCTTCTACGCCCCCGTAGGGGACTTTAGGAACAAGGAGGCCTCGAAGAAGTAGAGCCACAAGACCCAGTGAGCATCGATGCCGAGGTAGCCCTCGCACAGCGCCACGAAGACAGCCGCGTGGGTGATGCAGTTGGGGGCGAGGTTGTGGAGCTCCAAGCCGTAATGCTCCAAGAGCGTCCGCAGAAAGCGCCCCACCGGCATCCCGAACCCGCGCTCGTGGAACGACGTGAAGCTCACGACGTACCCGGCGGAGGGCGCGGGTGCCGGTGGTCCGACGGCGGCACGATCCACTCCAGGCCGCCGGAGGCCGGTCCGACGCAGCGCAAGAGCCCCCTCTCCACCAAACGCCACCGGCTCCGCCTCCATCACGGAACACGACTCCCGATCCGCCAAGCCTACAACATCAGCCTTGGGCGCCATTGGGAGAGCGGGATCGAGCTGGGAAGACGGCGTGGGAAGTCTCTCTTTCTCTCTCTCCCGGCGAGCTCAAGAACTTCTCGGCGGCGGAAAAGGCAAGGGCGGCGAGCAAAGAACAGGCGTGAGAGGAGGGCCAACACGGCCCGCCGCAGGCAGTATTTATACCCGACGCACCTCCGTCGTTCCCCCTCTTTGCATTAAATGCGTATCGGCCCCCGATCGCCCACTTTCGCCCGCCGCGCACGGCCCGAGGCGCCGGCGCCGTGGTGGCCGCGGCCACAGGCTCGGCGCACCACACGCATGTTGCCGCCGCCCCCCACAAAGGATCCGGGCCACGGGCCGGGGCCCTCTGCCACCGCGTGGCCACGCCCAGGAAACCGCAGCGCCGCACATCACATCTCCCGTGGGACCCACGAGCACACACGCCGCGACAAGCGCCACGGCGGGGAAAGTGGGGCCCGCCACCTCCCAGCGCGGCGCTCCACATCCCGCGCTAGCCGCCTGAAAAGGCGCCCGGTGCCACACGACGGGACACAACGGGGGGCTTCCTTTTCCACGAAGGAGCCTAGGGTGACGGCCCGTTTGCGGTCCCGAGGTTCGTGGGCTGGCCCATCACGGGGTTCAACAGCCACCTCGGGCGGCCAGTCGAGGGCAGCTCGGATGGTCTCATACGGCTTGGCCCCCGCAAGCGCCTTAGGCGTCCTTGCAACATCCGAGGCCGGCGTGGCAGCTAGAGTTAGGGGGATCCCGCGTGGGAGCACACCGAGCCCCTCGGGACCCGGCGGGCGGGACCCGAGCCCCGCCTCGAGCATACCTTGCGGTGCTCTTATGAAGCGCGCCTCCGGGCCCAGCCGACCCCCAATGAACGGGGCACGGGCGCTTCACTTGGATCCTCCGTTAGCGCTCACCGGACCTAGTCGTGTTCGACACTCGTCGGCGATAGCACGACGAAGTCCACCCTCCTCCCTGCGGAAGGGGCGCCGAGGTGCGTAAAAAACTAACTACTGAGTACCAATCGGGTCCCCCTCATCGTCACGAGGGCTCGGGGGCTTCCCCAACGCTTGAACCGATTCGGAAAAACGTCCTAAAACTTAGCCGAACTCCCGGACGAGCCGACGGGCCCGGGGGCTCGGCAAAGACGGGCCATCTGTCCACTAAAACACGCGCAAAAGCCCTCGGACGAGTGCCTTCACTCCTCCGAGGCCTCGGGGGCTACACCCGGCGGGTGCGCTCGCGCGCCCCCGCCGGAATGCACGGCTCCCAAGACAGCCTCGAACCACACCACGCGAGCCAAATATTCGGAGGAGTCCCCCAAAACTCCCCGAGGCCCAGGGGCTACACCCGCCGAAGTGCGCTTCCCAAGCACCTGCGGAGAAACGTCGGAACAATCGAGGAAGCGCAACCTCGGCCTCCGAGCGAGTGCTCCCACTCCTTCGGAGGCTCGGGGGCTACTTGTCGGGGACAAAATAAGGGCCCCTTAAGGAAAGCCCGGCAAAGCGCAAAAATCAGGCCCGGTGGGCCGCCTCTCTCAAACGAGCCACATCCCCGGGGCGTCAAAGCACACAAATGGCCTTTAGCCCATCCGAGCCCATCCCGCGAGAGGCCTCGGACGGCGCCCATTCTCCGCCTCGCCCGAGCCCCTACTGGCAGGAGCCTCGGACGGACTTCTACTCTCGCCTCGCCCAGAGCCCTCAACGTCGGGACCTCGGACAAGCTCTCGGCTTCCGTCCCGCCCGAGCCCCCAGCGACCAAGGCTCGAAGCAGGGCGCCCGCCTCCTTCGAGGTCAAAGCCGTACCATCGATTTGGCGCGTATCCCTACCGCCCGGTCCCATCCCGTGTCGGGGAGGCGTCCACGCTCGGCGGGAGATGGGCATCGTCCGTCGCGGCCACGCCCGGTGTCGTGCTTACATGACCTCTGATGAAGGCCACGCCCGTCCCTTTGTGGAGCGCCATCTTTGCCTAACCTCTGCCGGGTCCCATCGCCGGGGCTCGGGGCGCCGCCCACCACGCCAAGGCTGCATCGGTAGGCGTCACCCTCCGTGCGGGGAGAGGGCTGGGCGCCCTTCCGGTCAACCAACGATCCGCCCCGTGCTCTCAGAGCCGGGATGGGCGACCACTACGCCGGCAACCGCCGCGCTGTTCCACCCACTCCCGTGCGGCGACACGCCCGAGGCCCCTTGAGCCTCGGATTCCAGGCGGGTCAAAGCTACGACAAGCTTCTGAGGCTACGCCATCCCCCTCCATCACGCTCCGCCAACTCCGGCGGGGGGCGCGAGTCATTCGACCAACAGGACCATGGAGGCGACGTCGTATTTGCCTCGCCACGATCCGGGACCGCTTTGCCCACCCCGGGGCCTCGGACGGGGGAAGACGAAGCCCATAACCTTGCCACGGCACGACCACTCCTTGTAAAAGCTACGCCCTCCCCCTTGTGGCTATAAAGGGGAAGGCGGGGGGAGCCCGTAGTCGGCAGAGGCACACGAGCCCGATATTGGCGCTCCACTCAATCAACCACGAGACACAGGACCTGTCCCTCTCTCCTTGCTTGTACACCCTACCTCACAGTACTTCGGTGCGAGGATAATACAAGAACTCCTCCCCTCCACTTTGGGCGTAGGGCCTTCTCTTTGCCCGAACCCGGTATAAATCCTTGTGTTCATCTTGCACACCATCCGGAGTTGGGAGCACGCACCACAAATTCACTCGTTGGTGTTAGGACCACCGGTTCTAGCACCGACGATATCGGCGTCTATGGTGAAATAGATGCGGATCTCTTATACCGGTTGTAACACACGCTACCGGGGGAGGGTGGATTGGGCTAGTGGATTGAAGGAGGAAGAGGGAGGAGGAGAGGGGGGCGCCCACACGGGGTGGCGGCGGGAGGCGGGGGGGGTGGCGGCGAGGCGACTCAAGGAGAGGGAAAGGGCGTGAGCGAGAGAGAGGAATAGAGGAATTAACCTAATTACTTTCTTAATTGATCTAATTACAATCTCCTCCTATTTATAGTCTCGATTAGACTCTAAAAGGCAAGGAACCTTATCAGCCAGATCCTTCATTTTTACAAATATACAAATTTACCTAATATCTCGAAATATTTCTAATAAATAAATATTTAATTAAGATAAGCGCACGGGGATCTGGGCCTGAGGGGGGCGGCGCCTCAGCGCCCCCAACCCCTAGGGTTTGGGGTGGTCGCGGCCCACGTCGCCCGACCTTCTCCTTTTCTAGACTTTTGGGTTCAATTAATCTTTGCTTATATGTTATGCGTGGCGTCGTGTGACACTAATATACTATTTTTCTTGCTTATTGGGGATAGATTTTATCACTTTGCAGAGGGGACCTTTAAAACCCCCAATACTTTATCTCCACTAACTAGTATACTCCCTCCGTATAGAAATTAAATATTGTTTTGGACAAGATTTGAGTCAAACATTAAAAAGATAAATCATGAATAACTTTTAGTTGTTGAGTTTGGAAATGTGAAAACTATATGAATAGATTTGTCTTGAAAAATATTTTTATAAAAATATAAATATATCACTTTATGATGAGTAATTTTACAAAAATATTAAATCAAAGTTATACTTCGGAGATCGTGTCGCTGTTCTAAACCACATCTAATTGCTATAGGGAGAATAGTATTTGGGTTGAGTTTTTTTTCTGCTGGAGCCTGTTCGGCTGTGCTGGATGCGGCTACCGCGGCCCGCCAGATGCAGCATGGCCCGGCGTTGGCCTGTGACAACGTCCAGAGGGAAAGCCAATTTCGAAGGGCCGTGATCCACAGAGGAACCGATCGGACGGATCAAGACACGGATGTGTCGCGAAGAATAATAAATGAAGCTCATTGGGAGCAAGAGGAAAGGGGATCGATCGATCTAGGTTCAGCGCCGCCGCTGTGGTCATGGAACCCCCGGTCCTCACCCTTTTCGTTGTCCCCCGTCCCACACTCAGCGGAGAGGATGGATCATGGAAGAAGAAGTTTGAGGACCTCCTTCGCGGCAGTCCGAGCCCTGAGGTTGCGGCCTATCATGAGGAACAGCGGCAGGTGCAGATCCATTGATTTCCTCTCTCTCTCCCCTGTTTCTTTCATTCATAACCGATATGATCAATATCGACTTGCTTCTTCTTCCGTTCGTCTTGATGATCCGATCCTCTACTCCTGATTATATTACTGCTGTGCAGGAATTCCTCTCATCCTGATTATTTTATTGCTGTGCAGGAAATGTTCCACAGATACATATCTATCGTGGCCCCTAAGCTACGCGCAATCGTGGCCGAGGACAGCACCAAGAAGTTCTTGGATCTCCACGAGGGCTGGTCGCACTTCATGGGCCTCCGCGGCTTGCTTTACCCGGAGATCCTCTGCTGCATGGTCTCCTCCAACGCCCTGCGCTGCGCAAAAGTGGCGCTCGAGGGCGGTGCTCCATTGGGCTACTGCCGCGCCGACCCCAACGGCCGCCACCGCTACGGCTTCACGCCTCTCCACATGGCCGCCGAGACCTTCAGCGTCGACATGCTCAATCTCCTCTTCCGCTACGGCGCGTCTGCGAATATCCCCACCAAGGGCGACCGCGTCATCGAGAACCTCCTCCCTCTCAACGTCGCCGTCGAAAATGCCAGCATGCACAAGTACCTCGAGGACCATTGGGACAACGGAGACCCTGTCCACAACCTCATCTTTCTCCTCTGTCTGCCTGAGATGGTTCGTTCCTGCCTGCCATCCACTACTTCCAGCCTGCTTACTTCCACTTCATATGCCATTTCCCTCACTATTTAATTTGTTCTTTTCATTCATCTTGTGTTTAATTTGTTCTTTTCATTCATCTTGTCTTATTGAAATCACACTTCCAGCCTGCTTACTTCCACTTTATATATGCCATTGCCTTCACTGTTTAATTTGTTCTTTTCATTCATCGTGTCTTATTGACAATTTGACATCACACTGAAAGAGTTTTTCTAGTAGTGTATGCATGCTCTCTTAGGGGAGAGTAGCGTAACTTAACAATTTCTTTGTCTGCATTTTCCATGTTGGTGCCACTAGCAGAAGATGTTTTTTTGGACACGGTTAGATTAATTGCCAAACACACAGATAACATTCTTGATGTGGTGTCAAAATACATTGATGATGAGAAGCTTGTTGAGGCAGCAATTTTGCTCTTGGCCTCTCAGAAGCAGCTCCATGACAGCCCTAATAAGAGCACTGCTGAGGTTTCTCGGAATGGGCTTGATGTTGCTAAAAGCCACGTTGGTGAACGTCTTGACACCATACATTGTGAGATGTTAGCTATGGTTAAAGAAGGAAAAAAAATGGCAAGGCACTTAAGATGCTGAAAGATGAGAGGGAAAAATTTCTTGATGCACATGCATCATGTAGTAGTGTTAAAAAAGCTGGTGAAGCCTTTCTTACAGCACATGAGGTTTCTCTGAATGGATTTGATATTGTTAAAGGCCGCATCGATGATGCTCTTGATGCCCTACATCTTGAAGAGTTAGCTATGGTTAAAGAGGGAAAAAACGGCAAAGTGCTTAAGAAGCTGAAAGACAGAATGGAAGTCTTTCTTACAGCACATGCGCTAGTTGGTATTGTTCGCAAAGCTGGTGAAGCTCTTGAGAGATACATTCAGACTCGTCCTCAGGTACTTTCTAAATGATTTCCCCCTTTTTTGATACTCCTGGTTTTTATTTTCCAAATTTCATATTCTTCAAATGTTTGCTGATATTCACTTGGTTTATCTAGTAAAGTGCTTTAGAAAGCTGTGCTGTTTGTCGATGACATTTTTTTCTTCCTTTTTTGGTGATATGGAAACAGCAGGAGAGATTCCTGCATTATGTTGACCAGTCTTTATCCCATCTGGAAGAACTAATCATCCACCCATGCAGCTATCAACTGTTTTTTTCTCCATTTTCATGATGACATTCATTGTAGTTTATCAAAATATAATTGTCCTAATAATCAATATAAGAGAGTAGTTTTTTTCTGCCAGCCATGAGAAAATGAACTAAAATAGTTGCAATTATGACTATGAAATATAGAAAATGTAGGATTGAAAGTGCAAAGAAACAATTAAAAGTTACGGATCCATTTGGAGTACATGTGAGTAAGAACATATGAATTTAGCAGAAAATAGTCCCAGAGTTTGATTGTAGTATACAATAATTGAAAATGTATGGGAATAGTTTTGTGGTTGTATGATCAGTAGAAAATCATAGAACGTTTCTTTTGAAATGGAATAATCCATTTGGAACAATAGATTATATTTATTGGTAGCTAGAAATCTTAGAATATGTCTGTATAGCTATAGAAGAACATAGGGACCCATCTGGAGTGCAAGTTGTTCTTTTTGTGCAAGTGAAATGTTTTGTAGAACCATCCTTAAATGTGATCTGAGCACGAAGATATAATAGTATTCTTCTCGTATTGGGCTAGTTTCAAGGCAGGATATGCATACAATTTAAGCTAGCAAGTAGCAAGTTTTTAGTCTGGAAATTTAGTTCTAAATTTGATGCCATGTTTTGGGCATTCAATTTTTAATTTACACATGCTTGCTACTATTTTTTTAAGGCAGAGGCTGACATGAATGCAATACGAGCAAAAAGTTAAATAGTTGGTCGTGTAGCAGATCATTAAGACTAATTGTTTGGAGGGAATAGTGCCTAGTTGATGTTTGCAAAAATGATGTTAGGGATGACACGATTTATCTGGAGCCCCATTGGAATTAAGACATACACAACGTTGTTCTCTGGAAATAGTTATTTTAGTCTTACAAATCATCTATGAGTGGGACTCCTCGAATGTTGTTGTAATATTTGAATATACTCAGACTATTTAAAAAGTACTCCCTTCCATAATCATCATTTGTAGGGCGTATGCAGATTTCACATTTCGGACGATTTGTAAGTTGTGGGTAGGGGTACCAATACATGTTTCGTAGAGTGCAAACGGTGACCAACCAAAAGCTCCGGCAATTACTCAACAGGCTAAATTGAAGTGTTACTTGGCATGCATGCCTGGGTTCCTGACGCGTACTTAAATGCCTTGCATGCCAACAGAACTAATCCACAGTGAGTCAGCGACCATGTGGCCGAGGCAAGCACTAAGTTTGGCATGTTATTTAACTTCTTCCTACCTCCCCTAGAGTTCCTTGGTATCTGTATAACTCCATACACCCTACAAAAGATTATGGAGGGAGTAGATGAAAGGCTTACATTTTGTGGAGACTGGATTCCCCATAATGATGCAAGTTACACAACTAGAATGTTCGCAGGATGACAGCTTCAGCTGGCATTTTCACGTACGAGTAAAATATTGAGAATGCGTAAGACAGAGTGAACTATTTAATCATCCTTAGCCAATTAAAAACTAGTTGCGCACTATGCACATCTAGAGTATGTTCTCTTGAAAATTCTTCTCAATTCGACTTTACTTGGCTCTTTTAAGACCCTCTCATGTCACTACATCCATATATGCCATACTGTCAATGGATATCTCAATAAAAATTGGATAGAAAGAAACTGTAACCTGAACAGCATAACGTATAGTAACTGTTCAGCTGCAAATGGATTCTTATGTCATCCAGCAAGCTTGACTGAAACATGTAGAGAACAGATGTTGGAGAATTTCTTTAGTTCCATTTTTACATATACTGTAGTGCTTTATTCAGTACATGTTCCTGGTATTGAATCTGGAACTCAGGTGCCCTCGTGCTGGATCACATAAGATTTTGTTTTGAACAAAAGAATCTTAGAGCTCAATTAATGTTTTTTTCCCCGGTCCCCTTTTTGTCTCCCGCTTGATGTGATGCACATCTTCTCTACCCCTCTCTACCGCTATCGTCATTGAGCCGTTGTACTGCCGTCAAGTGTCTTATGGAAAATACATTTTTTGCCCTTTGCAAATGGGAGGAAAGTGTAGTTAGTCCTTGCCACTCTGCATTATTTGTCTGTGTGATATACAAAACAAATTTTTAGATACATATGCATGAAAATGAGTAGGTCAGCAGCATATATTTGAGGGGATAAAACAGCCACAATTCATGATTTGTCCATCCTGTTCTAACTTGGTTCTAGAGACCAAGCAACATATCTGTGCCGATAACCTTGTCACTTAGTGGTCGCTGCCTAGGTCTGAACACCTTCTGCCCAGCTGGCTGTCGTCCATGAGCAGCTGGTTGAAAACCTTTTGTACCTTTTTATTCATGTGAAACTTAACAATATTGGCCAGGGTTTGGGAAGCCACTTCCATGGGGGTTTTCGTTAACTTGTTTGTTGGCTTAGCAACCTTAGGATATATCGTCCTAGAACCAATCCATTAGGAGCTGGCCTAGAAAGGCTCATATGTTTGTACATAAGTGGCCTCATACTGCCCAACTGATTTTATATTGTTTGGGATCTGTTCTAGTTTTCTTGTAGTGTTTAGTGACAAATAATACTGTTGAGTTTCATAATTTCCCCATTGGAAATGTACATGAATAATGTTGGCAACCTTTTGTATGCTATCAAGAACTTACATCATCAATTCAGATGGGGTCAGTTGGGAGACTTGGTTTTTTGGTCTTCTGGCAAATATACTATCGAGAAAACCAGAAAGGGGTGACTGAGTTTTGGCCCTGTTTGTGGTGAGGAAGACAATGAATAAAACCAACATGATTCTGGACTTACAGCTCTGTTAGGATCACTACACCACTAAATTATGACACGCTGTCATGGTTGGCACTGCTTGTTCACATGAGGGTTAAGTGTATCAAGTTTCCTATTACATTTTTAAATGAATTTTTTTTTTCTTATTTCTTATTTCTTTTGTGTCACTTGCGCTGTACAATGTGAGCTTTGTTATAGAACTAGACATAGTGATTTCTTTTGGCCTTTTCCATGTAGGCTAGCAGGAACCAATAGTAGTTCTCGCCATGTTAATATCTGTTACACTACGTCCATTGACTAGCTGGGCAAGTCTACATGACAAATCAATTTGACTTCCATTATTTTTTGGGTAGATTTACTTCTTTGAGCAACATCTTGGGTTCAGCTGTGTCACACTATTTGTCATAAAAGCTGTTCTTTTTAAAGTTTGTTATGTGGCTTGTGACCAGACCACCTCCACCCTGCAAGTGAACATATCTAATTTCACAATAGAATAACATCCTTGAACATTTCTTCAATTATTTTTTTTTTAACAAATATATTATTGATAGGTGCCCCATGCGGAGATTGTTGAGCATGTTTCATCAATTCTGAACAGCAATGGCATTGTTCCTTTTGGGAAAGGCATTGACACTGGAAATCTCAAATGGTTTGACATCTGCTGGCTTCACTTATATTCACTTCAATTTTTATGTACATCCGATGTACATTGATGTGGTGAATTTTCTTTTTCTGAACTACTATTGTTTTGAAGCTACCAGCATTGTGGGCAAATGTTGAATAGTAAGCCAGGTTCACAAAGAGGTATGCTATTATTTTTTGCTTGATATTTTTAGAAAAGAAAATTACTTTTAGTTTATGATCTTTCCGCCAGTTTGGAAAGTTTGCTGGAGTGGATGTACAACTTTCCAACTTTGCAGTATTAAAAAAGAGTTAACTTCACAAAACTACAATTATGTTTGTCAAACTACCTAGAAACTACAATTTCTAGGATGAGTTCCACAATTCAAATGTGTCCTTTGATTCACGTACCTTCAACAATTTCACGGGGACCCGCCTGTCATCCACACAATTCCACATATGGGTCCATGTGAAATTTGTGTGGCTGACATGTGGACCCATTCAAAAATTGTGGATTTGTGAAACCAATGTTGCAAATGGTCGTAATTTTAATTGGTTCCAAATGTTGTTCCCTGATAGTTAGGCATAAATAGTTGTAGTCTTGTGAAATTAACTCAAAAAAATTATGACTTGTGCCAGCAAGGTCAGGTCCTCCCCCCTAAGGCGTTGCTTGCTGATCAGATGGTTGTGATTTACTTTCCACTCATTGGCACCCCATATCTCCTTTGCACTGGATACCAACCTAGGAACCATGATTCCCATGTCATAAGTTGACTGCTAACCTCCATTGCACTGCATGCCAACCTAAGAAATACTCCCTCCGTATAGGAAAAGGGTGTCGTTTTAGACAAGGTTGGGTCAAACATTGGGAACATAAATCATGAATAACTTTTAAGTTGTTGAGTTTGGAAATGTGAAAACCATATGAATAGATTTGTCTTGAAAAATACTTCATAAAAGTATAAATATATCACTTTTTTATGAGTATTTTTATAAAAATATGAAGTCAAAATTACACTTTGGAGACCGTGTTATTGTCCAAAATGACATCTTTTTTCCTATACGGAGGGAGTATGAATCTCATTTCATAAGTTGACGGACCACCTTTTTTTTTATTGAATATAGTGGAAGGGAGAACTAATGAAGCTGACAAGTCATCTCTGAAGAATGAAGGTAGTGAAAGGGTAAGAAAATCTTGACAGATTCATTATGTCGATGATATTGTCTTCTCATGTCAACTTATTCTTATAATAGACAATTACTACACCTGTTTGCAAATACGTGTATATATTAGTTGCTTCAGGACAACAGCCTTACAATTTCCTTAGAAAAATAGTTTTAATCTGACCACTGGAACTCACTGGTACCCTATGAAAAACACTTGATTCTGTCTATTTGACTCTTCTGTAGGGTTCTTGATGTAGTCCTATGTAATTTAAGTTTTTGCTATAGTGGGACACACACCAACCTCAATCTCCTAGAATACAATCTGAATGGTAAGGTTGTGTATAGCCTAAGTTCCCATAAGGCAATTGGTTATGCTGAAGTCTAAGTTGAGATAATGAAAGTATACCTTTTAAGTAAACATCCTAGTAACTGAGTTGATTAACAAAGGATAATTCGACATGTAACACATACTTGTAATTTCGGTGTTTTTTGTGATATGTTTCTGCGTTTTATTGCTAATTGCCTCTTGTAAACAGATCCTGGCAAAGCAACCACCTAGATTGGCGACAAAAGATGCGAGAAATATGTTCTTTCCATATTGGAAATCGGTGCTATCTGCTAAGCTCCAGGTGAAGGTAACCCCACCCAGCCAACCGAGCAGGAAGAGCATGAAGAGTACTGAACCAAGCGGTATGTCAACACAGAGTACCGTCCAGCTGTCCTTCACAGGCAAATCATTTGAGCCTCCTAGTTGGATCCCAAAGCACCTATTAGGTAGAAACAATGGATCCACAAGGCAGTTTTGTGCTGTTGCTTCCATGTCTCTGAAGGCGTTTAAGCGCATTTGAGTGGATAAATACATGGCGGTATGCCTCTGCAGTTTTTTTCCCAACACTGGTTGGTTTATGTTGTCATAGCACTTAACTACATGCTCAATATTGCTAAAATCTTTGTGCAGGTGTTAGAAAGATGGAACTGTCGGCGGCATGAGAAATGGTTATATCCTGCTTTTCTAGAAGCTGTGTTGTGTTCGTGGTTTAGCCTTTATTTAAAACCCTCTTAGCAATGTATTATGGAAGTGTAAGTACTTGTCAGTATGAATAGGTGATGTTTCGCCAGGCTAGCTACAACCTGTTTAATGTATCCGAATGTAACGCTATTAAATATTCTGCTACCTTTAACTTCAAATACTGCTAGCGGTACTCTCTGAAGTACAATACCCCGGAATTTACTTGTCGATGTGGATTGCAATGAGAAAATCAGTTCAAAATAAATTTATTTTGGCACCAGATATTCTTTTTAATTCATGGTACGAGTGATATGGCAAAATGGTTAGGGTGCTAGATGTGCAAAAAGATTAGGCGGATGTTTCAAAATGATGTTGCCAGGGCATAAAAAAAACCATTTATTGGTTGAATTCAAAGGGGATTCCTTCCAGACAGAGTGAGTAGAGCAGTGCGTGGTATGATTAACCATGGTTTGATGACGATCTCCACAGCACTGCAGCCGCCGCACCCAGCGAGGCAAGTTTGAGGACTTGGGCACTTACTCACGAGGCCACAATGGTATAGATAGCCCTGCTCTCTATAGTGCTGTTCATATCAACTAGGACATCAATAATGTTATATTATACACAAAATTTCTAAACAAAATCACAAGCAACACTACATTGGTCCGGCCTGCTCATATTTGTTTGAGTTTCCAATCTTCATCCTGCACTTCAGCTTCTTAGACTGACTGCACTGGACCTATATTTCACCCTGGAGGAGATTTTTACAGGAAAAAAAAGGCAGCGCCATGTGCTAAGTCATCCGGAACCGGTGGCCATTCTCCAAATTTAAGCACAGAGAGACTAGGGAGAGAGAGACCGGCCAATGGGAAAGAGGAGAGAGGTGAGAGAATACAGCGGGTCCCACTTTTCCAAGTCATAAATAATGTTATAACTTACAAATCAAAAATTCAAATTAAATTTTGATTGCACTATTAAATTTATTTTAATAAATTCTTCAAAACAAGATGTCACATGGATATATTTGGATAAAGTGACAAGTAGACCCCACAGTGGATAGAGGATGATATAGAAGATAGATGAGTGCGAAAGAATTGAGTATAGAGGAGAGAATCTTTTTTTGATAAAAAATAGAGGAGAGAATCTTGATGATCAAACCTTTTAAAAAGTAAATTTAGAGTACCACGAACGGATAGCCTTATATTTGACAGCCTTCCTAATGGCCTCCAAGCTTCCTAATGGCCCTGCGCTTGGAGGCCTAGGAGCAAGAGGCGGAGGCAGACCCCACGACGTCTGTGCCTCCGATCCGCAGCTGAACTCGGGACGGCGAGCTCGGGTGCCAGCAAACACAAGCGCGGGCGTGCATCGTGAGGCATGGGAGCGGCTGAGGGAGTGTGATGCCTCTTGCCTCTCTCCCTGTTCAGCGCTCGTGCTTGCCATGGGCCGGGTGAGTGCGTGCTTGCCATGTTGCTCACCGAACTCGTCCCCGCTATGAATCGAGCTGTTGCCAACCATGCTTGCCATGGTGTCCAGTGGTGGGCTGGTGGCGCATGGTGGCTGAGCCAGCTAGCAGCAAGCGTGGGCACAAGGTAGGGCCAAGGGCGGCATGGGTGGGGAAGAAGCCGTCCTGGAGGTGGCTAGTAGTAGTAGGTCCACACATCAGTGACATATAAAGACAAGAAGAGACAGGAAGGTGGAGGGGTAGTTTTGGCTATACAAGAATAGGATGATGCAAATATGTCTGCAAGTGGCCCTGAATCCTTTCCAAATGTATACAATGGCATATTTTAAAGAAGAGAAGAGTTATAATGGTAAGATTCAGAATAGATGAATAGTAATGGTAGTTTTTAAAACTTTGAAAATTGCAACGGTAGCAATCTAAATAACCTTCTTTTGTACCTCCTACTCTACATTGTCGTCATCCTAATCCAATGGCTCCTTTGTAGCCCCGAAAGTAGGCATTCTTGAGCTTACAAAAACTAAAGAGAAATGTAAAAGATATGAAGAAACCATAGATAATGTAACAAGTCAAGCTAATGGCAACATATGTCATTACAATCTTTAGAGGCTCGTAAAATAGTGTAACATAACATGCATTTGAAAGGTGCATAGCTTGACATAAGTGTCTACTACGTATTATGACATAAAATGATAAGCTGGTTAGTAACTGGCCTGAAAGCAGATTTGGCGTTTTACCTATAGGCAATAATCCATTAGATAATACAAGTACACCATTTTACAGTTATCCAATTAGGTAATGATCTATTAGATAAGATAAAGAGTTATCCTTTGCCCCAGTTCTACAAACGAGTTAAATGCACCGAAAGCCCTTGAACTTGTACGCATGTGTTACATAAGTCGATGAACTTTGAAAATGTATTTTTTGGTCCATAAACTTGTTAAGTGGTTCACCACAGGTCCACCATGTCCATGTGAACATCCTTTTTTTGCTGATGTGGTATGCTAGCATGGCATAAATTATTCATTTAACCCCTCACATTTATTTTTCTCGTTAAAAATGGACCCTTCCTTCTATCATGTCCATGGCAGCGGCATATGTACGCACTCGACGTGCTGCCTAGCGTCGTCTAGCCCTCGGCCGAGGTGCTGTCGACGTGCGTGGCCCTGAGCGAGTACGAGAACCAGGGGTCTCGCAAGACGGTACGCGCGGCTAGGTTCAGTAGCACTGTTTTCTGGTCGACGGGGCCGCCGCAGGTCGAGAGCAGGTGAAGGCCGCCGCCTCGAGGAGAGGGGCGGCGAGGTTCGGACTCGCGGGACGATGCGTGCGCGTGTGCTCAGGCTCAGGCTAAGTCGCGCGCTCATGGTGGATGTCGCGGTCGAGGTGGGTGTGCTACCCGGCAGAGAACGAACGGACACCGCGACGCACTACGCTTCCGTACGTGCCCATACGTATGGCGGAGACTAGATGCATGTTGTCGTGCCCATATAGTGTCCTCTAAATGTTCTTGAGCAAATGCGGGACTTATATCAATCAAAAGAACTTCAACACGATGAGGACCGAGCCTAGCTCGGGTGGCTAGCACTGCAGTTGGACAGGCTGCCAGCGCGAGTTCGATTCCCAGAATCAGACTCGCGTCTCTCACCGAGATTTTACTGAGAATTTTGGTGATCTCACGAAGAACGTGGTCTTTAGATCTGAGTGTAGTTGTAGGTTTGTTTGTACATAGATGGTGTGGGTTGTGTCTGTGCGTTGAGTGGGCGTGCGTATATATGAACAGATTCTACGGCTGTACCCAGATGAGAGGCATAAAAAAAGAACTTCAACACGATTAAGTTGCTTAGTAAGATGTAACGACGACTATACTGCAATAAAGAAACTCCGTGCCCATACGTTCTTGACCATCAGCAGTTGAGCACTCAGCTCTCGCCGCCAAATTAAACCTCCCGGCGGCCTCGACGCATCGGATCAGCACGCGCCTCTTCTTGCTCAGCAGGTCCGCACCTCCAGCCTCGGTCCGTGAAGGAGTGTACCACGTCAAAGGACTCCATGAAGCCCCTCGCGCGCGTCGAATTTCTCCTCTTCCTCGTCATCGAAGCTCCACGCTAGGTTGAACACATCACCACCAGCTTGCGTTCCAACGCCACACGTACGGCAGCGGCCTTCACCTGCTCCACCCACGATGGCCCCGTCGCATGAACAACGCAGCCCTACCGAACACAGCCGTGCGTGCGCCATTGCCGAGCCCCCCATGGTTCTCGAACTCGCTCACGGCCACAGACGTCAGACAACACCTCGGCAGAAGCTGAGAGAAGGGTCTATTTTAAATGAGAAAAATAAATGCAAGGATTTAAATGAAAACTATATGCCATGCTAGGACGCCATATCAGCAAAAAAAAAAAACAAATGTCCACATGGACAGCTTGGACCTACAATGCACCAGTGAACAAGTTTAGGGGCCCAAAATGCATTTTCAAAAGTTTATGGACCTATATAACACACACTTACAAATTTAAGGGCTTACGGTACATTTAACTCTTTTCCAACGTTTCTCCTACAATCCAAAGATGAAATCAATAATCTCTATCTACATTAACTTTCTACAGGAATCCAACTCCTGCAAAGTAAAGGCTGAAATTTAAATAGCTCGATCCCCTGTGCAGATATTATGCCAGAAAAATCCAACTATCTCTATCTACGGTAGTAACTTTCTACAGGAATCCAACCCCTGCAAAGTAAAGGCTGAAATTTAAATAGCTCGATCCACTGTGCAGATCCTATGCTAGAAAAAAAAAAAAAAATGTTGCAAGTCATCCTTTCACCAAAAACCGTAAGAACAAATATCTCTTTTTTTTGTTTTAACAAATGGACACAAGACAATGAAAATGCCTATTTCATTGATAAAAAATGAACCGGAAATAACAATGGCAATGCCTTTTTTTAACTAACGGACATTAAGACAGTGACAATGCCTTTTTTTTACAGGCTGGCGAACCAGGAAAGCAACACACCCTTTCAGGCACTTCTGGAGTGCCACAACAAATTCAGGAAAGATAACACTTATCTAATACATGGGGGCCGGCCTTGCCCCACGGGTTTTGTTTTTTCTATAAAAAAATTCTGAGAATCATACAATGATTGAAATAACCCGAAAAGCTAAGAACCATATAATCTCACATCAAACGCTGCTCAAATCGCTATAGAAGTATAACAACTGACTTGTTGCCATAGGGGGGAAAAAACCATACCAATCTAGATATCACTCCTGCATCTTTATGGTCGTTTCCTTCACAGACCCAGAGACAATATGTTACCAAAATACAACTAAACATCTACTGAAGAGATATATCAATATACAGCTGAGCAGATATAGCAGGTAAGCTCACCATAAAAGAGTCTGCAACAGCTTGTTATGAAAAAAAAAAAAAAAAAAAAAAGCACTACTGCATGCGATTCTCGAGGAAAAAGCTGGCAAAACTAGCTTTCAAGGGGTTTCAATATTAAAATCCAGAACTCTGACACAAGTTCTAAGACTAAATACTTCACACTCTATATACTAACTGTTAAACACACAATCTCAAAGAAAAATTCGCAATCTTGCATATGATAACTAGGAAACATACACAATCTCACATATGAAGGAATTTTCTGACACAACTTCAGTTTGTCTTATAAAAGTCAAAGGTTAGCAATGACCTGTTCCCAATATATGAACCATGACCCACTGACCCAGTTTTAAGAATAGGCAACAATATCAACACTTCTTTTTCAACATATACATATTTATATTTATTTATTCAATTCATTCAGTAGGGGTTTGTCCTTCCTGTTCCTTTTTTCTGATTCCATAGGCATTGACTATTTGGGCAGTCAGCTAGGCCCGGTACTGGTAGTATCAGAGGCCCATTAGGGGGCCTTTATTCAAAAGGAACCCGACTACTTCCTTGACTATGTCATGAGCAGTCGGCTAGGCCCATTAGGGTTATGATTAGAGATAAGAATAATCATATTGCTTAGGAGTCAAGTAAACCTCTCTATCTATACAAGGAGATGTATTCAACAAAAGGAGGAAAGAAACAATAGATCTATTATCCCAGTCTGCTTCTCCTATACCTGCCCTTGAGATCTGGCGACTGCCTATTGCTTGGCTCATTTCAGGCTGCTAGGGTTAAGGCCATCCAGATAAAAAAGACATGGAATGACATGGAAGCGATTCTACCCAGAAATGCTTTTCAACAGTTTTGTATTAACATAAAGAAACATCAAAGCAGGTATTGTATGTGTGTAAGCTCACTGTATGCCTTAAAACTTATGATCAGTGGCAATAATACATGTTTAAAGCCATGGTAATGTGATTTAATTTAATTTGAACTTAGCATCCACCAATTCTAATTTCTGAATAAAACTTCAGGAAGCAAATGAAACTGGGGTTGTCTGCTTCCAATCCATTGACTCAGAACAAAAGGTTGTGGATGGAGCTTGTTGCCAAAAGCCTATCAATACCAAGGAACAATTAAAGAACAATATGATACACAGCCTAACAGAAGCCAGGACAGACTTCCAATGTCTAATGTTGGCATAGTGTGTGCTTTTGCTTAATTAATAAGCTGGAAAGAAAAACAATGCAGCAAGTTTTGTCAGCTAAATTCATACCCTGCATGGTGATGATTATGGCAATTAGAACATGTCATGCTCTCCCAATTTTGAGTTCTGATCCAAATTTCTAGTAGACAGTGTAACTATGCAAATTCTGATTTGATGAATGATGAAAAAGTTTCTATGAAGCAGATTTAAAACTACTTCCCTGCAATACCAAATTTGCATACTGATGCAATGTTTTTGAAAAAATGTGCCTATGCTAATGTGATATTTCAATTCAACGCCAACTAATCAAAGCATCTATGAATTGTCTTCACTAGCCGGTTAAATTGTTGACAAATGAGAACTTTCAACACAATTTGTTAAAAACCCCAAATTCTATTGTATCAATCAAATGATAACAAAGGAAAGTTCAATAGATTATACAGACGAGCCAAAATACCAACAAAGATGTATGCACAGCACAGTGATCCACGAACCGTAGGGCACAAAGGTACTTATATTGATCCCTGTGCATCCACGAACCATAGGGGCATATAGGGCACAAAGGTGCACAAAGGTAATACTGATCCCTAAAAATCTTCAGATTGCTCAAACGAGTCTGAATAGATACGCTAATTAAGAGATCCCATCACGATATCGACAAAACAGGAATCGCGACCCACGAACAACCTCCGTTTACCGAACCGGGCGGCTAGTTCCCTCAGGCGAGGTCGTCGTCGTCGAAGTCGGCGCCGTCGAAGCTGTTGAAGAACCCGGAGAAGGGGAGGGGCCCGCGCATCTCGCCGCCACCGCCGCCGCGGCCCGCGCGGTGCGGGGCAAGGAACATCTCCCCCCCCCGTCCTCCTCGTCGAGGAACCCGGCCCCCGCGGCGCTGAGCGGCGAGTCGTCGATGTCCATGAGCGTCGAGATGGCGTCGTCCTCCATGGGCTGGTGCTGACGGAAGACGGAGTAGGCGGCGGGGGGAGGGCTAGGGTTTTGGCGGTGGTGCGGGGGCGGGGGTGGTGGCGAGGTTGGGGAGGGTGGTGGGGCGGCAGCGGGGGGTGGGCCGCGTGCGCTGCGGGACCTCTGGTGATGGCGACGCGACTCCATCCCTCTGCTTTTTGCGGCTGATATTTCGCCACTTGGTGTTTGAGATTTGTGCTGCACGGCTGGACCATCGGGGGATTTTATATTCGTCAAACATAGAAGAGTCCTTTCGTTCCACTCCCATGGCAGATTTTCGTGTTCTTTTTCTTTATTTATTTATAGCAAGTTTTATATTTATGAGATATATACTATCTCTATCTCTGTATATATCTATATATCTCTGTCTCTATCTAACCTTAATATTTAAGAGAGAAGAGAATTTCTCTATCCATCGTATTTTACTTCCTATAATACTTTCACACCACTCAATCACTATATCATTTATCCAAGTTGTCCGGTCAGTCTTTTTCATCTGTGACACCAAGTTGAATTTTTTTTTCTAAGATGACACTATCGTCCATTTTATCCAACCATCACCACCTTAGTTTTTTCTCAGTATAACAAAAATACCCTCGACTCTGGCTGAGCGGTACTCCTATTTCTTGCGACCATTCTCATAAGATAAACCAAAGATCAACGGAAGGAAGAGGAGAGGATCCTACGACCGACGGTGCCTAGTAGGCTAGTACCAGATATGCGCCGTCCTCGGTCGGGGCGGCGTCACCAGACAGAGCCTCGTGGGGTGGCGCTCTCATCCCTCCTTTTGCGACCGCATGTAGTAAGCAATCACCACCACCAGTCCTCTGCCCAATTCGTGTCTCCGGTGAGCATCCACACAAATCTGTGCACTCTCCTGACCCTCATTTGCAGCATTGGGGCTTTTCCCTGAGACCCATTGAGCGTCGTTACGCCCTGATGGCCTCCACTTCCTAGACTGGCAATGGAAGTGCTTCTACAAATCTATTTAGATTTGTGATTAGTTGACTCCTCGAAGTACGAGATTTGCACTTAGGTTGCGATGGACGGAGTGCTTGGCACTACATAACATGTTTTCTGCAGTCGCATCGTAAATTCTAAAAATATGGATTGTGCCTGTAGCATAAGACCGATCTCAATAGGGACTTTAGGAGAGTTTCATGGATATGATGTGATATAAACATTAATGAAGGTAGATAAGATATAAGTTTCATGTGATGAAATAAATTTCGTGCCGATAAAACTTGCCAACGATATTAGAAACAGTATTACAGTAACATGAAACTTCAACTGGTCAGTACGCAGTACTCGTTGTCCCGACGTGGAAGATCGTCGATAACGTTGAGTATTTTGTTTGTTTATTTGGGGGGTGGGGGTTGACAACGGATGACTTTATTAAGTACGGGCTGCCGGTCAAAAACGAGCCTGTAGCTACTGAATGGGCCTTATTGTGGTAATGGGCTGAAACGTCCGGAGAAGGAGCCCCGTATGGTGGCTAAACCACGACTTTGCTAATGGGCCGTACCCAGTTTACGAGTCTTAGGCAGAACAGAAAAATGAATCACTCGATATATACAATCTTGCTAAGTGGAGGCTACCGGTTCATACACATCAATGGACAATCCAAGCATACCTGTTATCCTCGCTCCGCTCATGTTCTGCTGCGAGAAATTTGTACTGGTCCGGGAACAATTCAATCCTACTCATTCAAATTAATTTCAAATGAAGACTTGGCATATTCCCCCATTTTTTATTTACACGAGCGCACGAGATATGACTGTCTGTACAACTACAAGATAGTATTTTAGAAATTGCCCGTTCCAAACAGCGACTAATGTTTCCGAGATGCAATCGCTGAATGCGACAAAGCTTCGACGATAGTATATCGCAAGTGACGACGGGCGCAAAAGTGGCCTCCATCGGATTAGTGGACCTTTTCACTCTATATATGGTCTCGTACTCTATGATAGTACAATAAAGTCAGCTCCCTCCCGTCCCCGGCCCGGCCTTTATCGAAAAGGCGGGCGGGACGGGCGAACGACAAGTCCTTTTCTTTCGGCGCTGGACCAGATGGTTTCCCAAAAAGATTTTTCCAGGGAATTGGGGACTCTTGAAGGAGGATGTTATCTCTGAGGAGTAAAGGATTTTTTCAGCTCGGTGTGATGCCAGCGGGGGGTGAACGATACCTGTATTGTTCTCATTCCAAAAATCCAACACCCAGGTAAGCTCAAGGATTTTAGACCTATCGGTCTTTGTAATGTTATTTACAAAGTTATTTCTAAATGTCTGGTGAATCGATTAAGGCCTCTCCTGCACAACATTATTTCCCCAAGCCAGAGTGCTTTCATACCAGGAAGAATGATTACAGACAACGCTCTTATAGCTTTTGAGTGTCTGCATGCTATTAGTTCCAACACAGATCAGCGAGGTTCCTTTTGTGCGTACAAGTTGGATTTATCGAAGGCGTACGACCGTGTGGATTGGAGTTTCCTTAAAAAAGTTCTTCTGAAGCTAGGCTTTCAAAGTGAATGGGTCCAGCGGGTCATGCAATGTGTGACCACGGTGCGATACTCGATCCGCTTCAATGGGGCGCAGTCTGCGCCCATTTCTCCGACACGTGGTCTTCGCCAAGGTGATCCACTCTCGCCATATCTTTTCCTTTTTGTGGCTGACGGTCTTTCTCAGTTAATCAACAGGAAAATTAGAGAAGACTCTTTGAAGGAGTTGCGAATTTGTAGGGGAGCACCGGGGGTCTCCCACCTACTTTTTGCAGATGACACATTACTGTTCTTCCAAGCATCAGGTGAACAAGCAGCGCATGTAAAAGAGGCCTTGGAGTGTTATGAACGAGGTACTGGACAACTTATAAACCCTGCAAAATGCTCCATCATGTTTAACCCAAAGGGCAACACAACAGAGCAGGAGGAGGTAGTGAACTGTTTGCAGGTCCAGGTTACAGCTTTTGAGGCAAAATACCTTGGCCTTCCAACAGCTAATGGTAGACAAAAGAAGAGAAAGTTCCAGTCCATCAAGGAGAAATTGAGTAAGCGATTGACAGACTACTCTGAGAAGTGCATGTCGTCGGGTGCAAAAGAAGTGCTAATAAAAGCTGTAGCACAAGCTCTTCCCACATATATCATGAGTGTCTTTCAGCTTCCGCTAACGCTTTGTGATGAGCTTACAGGGATGATCCGGGAGTTCTGGTGGGGGACAGAAAAAGGAAAAAAGAAAATGGCATGGTTAGCTTGGGACAAGTTGACCTTGAAGAAGTGTGGTGGTGGCCTTGGATTTAAGGACCTTCGCCTTTTCAATCAGGCTCTGCTCGCGAGACAGGCCTGGCGCCTCATTGAATTTCCAGATAGTCTGTGCGCAAGGCTGTTGAAGGCCAAGTACTACCCTAGGGGACATCTACTTGACACAGCCTTTGCCTCCAACTCGTCTCAAACCTGGCAGGCAATTTTGCATGGGCTTGAACTATTGAAAAAAGGAGTCATTTGGCGCGTCGGTGATGGGAGACAAATCCGTATTTGGAGAGACCCTTGGATCCCGAGAGAGTTCTCGCATCGTGTGACGACCCTGCGTGGGAGAAATAGAAATCATTGGGTGGCGGACCTGATCAAGTCTGATGGCTCAGGCTGGGATTACAGCAGAATATCCAGCATATTTAACCATGCTGACAGAGAGGCCATTATGAAAATCCGGCTCGGGCAGAGGAGAACTGAAGACTTTGTGGCTTGGCAGCCAGAGAGGACGGGTAAGTTTTCTGTACGTAGCGCTTATAATATTGCACTGATGGAAAAGACACGTGAGTCCAGTCAAGCCTCGAGCGCCAGCCCGTATGGGGATCGAAAACTGTGGACAAATATTTGGAAATGCAAGATACCGCCCAAGGTTAAGATTTTTGCGTGGAAGCTGGGGCGTAATATCCTCCCAACTAAACAAAATAAATTCAGAAGAAACCTAGAAGCTTCGCCAATCTGTGATATTTGCGGGCAGGAAGAGGAGACCAGCTACCACGCAACAATGGTCTGCCCCCAGGCGAGGACACTGAGAGTTGCAATGCGTCAACACTGGGACTTACCAGATGAGTCACAGTGTCGGTATACAGGGGCTGATTGGCTGCTGCTGCTAGTGGATAATTGCAAGGAGAATCAACGAAATGCTCTATTACTCCTTTTGTGGAGAAACTGGTACGTACATAACAATATTGTTCATGGTGCAGGAATCATCTCAGTAGGTGACTCTGTTGGTTTTCTTCTTAGCTATTGGGAAAGCCTATACCAAGTTGCCAATCTACCATACGGTGACAATGTCAAAGGGAAGGAGCCCTACAGGATGTTGATGGAGGACGGGCAGGGGACGCGGCTGATGGCTAACCTGAACTGCAAATGGCAGCCCCCGCCAGAAGGGTGGGTAAAGATAAATGTGGATGGATCCTATATGGCGACATCTTTCGAGGCGGGAGTCGGAGTGATAGCCAGGGATGAGATGGGCAGGGTCATTTTCTCTGCATGGCGGTACTTTGAGAATTGTGGGAGTGCAGCAGAAGCTGAGGCCTTGGCTTGCGTGGAAGGGCTTCGGTGCGCTCTACAACGGGGAGTCACACAAGTCATCATGGAAACAGACCGCTCAAGGATCATGAAGGCAATGAAAAGTCCGAGACAGATAAGTCGGAGATTGGTGTTGTCATCTCGGAGGCAAAAGGCCTCACACTTTTGTTGCGGGGACTGGAGAATGTCTCAAGTAAAGAGAGTAGGAAACAATGTGGCCAATGTGTTGGCTAGATTAGCTAGGCAATGTAAATTTTTTTTGAGAGGAAGCACCTGCGTGTGTATTTGAATCTCTCGAGAAACGATTGTAACCTTTCTATACCTAGCTAATAAAGTCTCTCTTTACTCGCAAAAAAAAAAAAAAATTAATTTCAAATGAAGACTTGGCATATTCCCCATTTTTTATTTACACGAGCGCACGAGATATGATTGTCTGTACAACTACAAGATAGTATTTTAGAAATTGCCCGTTCCAAACAAATGACTAATGTTTCCGAGATGCAATCGCTGAATGCGACAAAGCTTCGACGATAGTATATCGCAAGTGACGACGGGCCCAAAAAGTGGCCTCCATCGGATTAGTGGACCTTTTCACTCTATATATATATGGTCTCGTACTCTATGATAGTACAATAAAGTCAGCTCCCTCCCCGTCCCCGGCCCGGCCTTTATCGAAAAGGCGGGCGGACGGGGCGAACGACAAGTCCTTTTCCGCGAGCGTGCGGGCATCGCATGGACCAAGCCACCACACCACGGTGACAAGCAAGGTGCGCGCCGCAGCCAGCACCCAGCGCCACCGTTCGTTCTATCCTCGTCGTCACCACCTCCTGTGTCTTGTCCTGCTCTGATCGCCGCTGATCAGTATCACCACAAACCTCTCGAGTCGATCGTGCTCGCGCGTGCCCCCCTAATCCCCTATCAGCACGACGTCAACAGACAACAGTGGACATCTATCTGGTCATGATCTGCTCATCTGCTGGGATACTGTACGTCGAGAGATGCAACGCGACGATGGATTGGGTCACGACGAAAAAGGCGGCAGCGGCGCCTGTCTGCTGAGTGAGTGAGTGTACTGACGACGACGACGACGTACGCCGTGGACCACGTACGCATGCATGCATGCATGCATGCATCGTGTGCGTTGAAGTGGGCAAGACCACGGACATACTGATACTGTACGTGCGTGCGTGCGTCCTGTGCCGCTGTGCGTGCATG
This sequence comes from Chrysopogon serrulatus, assembly GCA_015844335.1. Lineage (NCBI taxonomy): Eukaryota > Viridiplantae > Streptophyta > Magnoliopsida > Poales > Poaceae > Chrysopogon > Chrysopogon serrulatus. The sequence continues at coordinate 142,615 of JADLZL010005111.1, read as the reverse complement.
TTGGCTGCCACGTGAACATGCTCCATCCACCCGGCACATGCACATGCATGCATGTCAGCGCTAGCTGAGGCAGGGCAACCACGACACGACGACTGCACATGGGTATGCGAGCGACCGACCGCGGACCGCTGCTATGACTGAGCGCTAGCTGCCAGCCGCGCCCAGCAGAGATCGATCAGCTGGGTTCTCAGTGTCAAGTCTGCACGTCAACAACGCTACCACTCCCAAGAGATGAGATGAGATGAGCATGAGCCTCAACTGGCCGAACCGGCGAGGCTTTTGCCACTCAAGGCAGGGTGGTTCTTGCTGTTTTATTTAGGCGGCAGCCCCGCGCGCGAGAGAGATGCAGAATTGCAGATGCAGGGGATGGGCAGATGCCCCCGTGCGACGCGTCGTAAAGGCAGCTGGCGGACGCCGTTTTTGAGGGGATCCCATCCCGGTACCAGGCTTTTTCGACGGAAAAAAGGGTCAGCGACGACGACAGCGGGCCTGGGGCCTTTTCGCCTGCGCCGCATGGCTTTCCGTGGTGGGGGAGCTGAGCTGGTGGTGCCGCGCCGACCCGGACGGACGCTGCTCGCCTCGCCCTCGCCGCGCCGTCCCACCCCATGACCATGACCCATCCATCCATCATCGCCTGTTGGGTGTTGTTGGCCTTGCCTTTCCTCGTGTGCCGATGCCGACCATCATCAGCCCGCACGCTTCGATCCGGCAGGGGCGGCGGGGGCGGGCGCCCTGCGCTGCTGCAGGCGCCCTGCGCTGCTGCACACGGGAGCGGAGGCAACGCCACTCGATCGCTCGATCGCTCGAGTAGCAAGCAGCTGCTAGCGTCTTCAATTCGCGCGTTTCGTCGCAGGCTCATCGTACTCGATCGGTCTACTCCTGCTGTCCCATACGGCTAGCTAGTGGCGTACAGAATCTGCGCGTAGCTTTCCGTGGGCTATCATGATGATTATTTCCCTGTTCAGGCCGATGCTATGATGATCTTGCTGCTGTGGAGGCGGAGCGCCATCGTCCATCGAGTCCGTGCGGGGGCGGCTTTGCCTTGGCCTCGAGCGACCGTGGCGTTCTTGGTATTATGCGTGTGGCTGCGTGCTGTTGGAACGCTCAATGCGTTGTTGCGTACGTGCTGCTCCTACTACTACCTGGATTATATTACATGCGGTGAAGTGAAGAAGATTATTGGAGGACGATGAATTATCCAGTTTTCTCATGCTTGGACGACCCTCCGATCCACTCGGGGAATTAGGGACGATCGAGGAAATAACGGCTCTACCAAAAACACTGATGCACTGTACGTATTTATTTGTGCTCTATCATCACAGACAGGAATGTATTGTATTTAGTCGCGCCTGGACTAGAAGACCAAGGTGCACGTGCATGGAATGTGTAGCATTAGACAACTTGCTAATGAGATGATATAAACATGAAAAACAAGAAATGACGATCACCTTTTGACCGAAACAAAAAGGATCACCACCTTGTTACTCATTTTTGTAGAGTCTGCTGTCAACTTAAGCCACGTCGTTCTTTTGAATGATCATTATTTAGCCAAACATACTAAATAAAAAAAAAAGCTTATTAGTAGGTCAAACCAAACATACTAACCATCCATAGTTCTGTGCTCTTTACTCTTGACGTCGACCCATTCGACCGAACGATAACCAAAGACTACTCCCCCCGTTCCAACATTTGTCGCTGCCAAAATATAAATATCGAAAAAAAAAATAATAAATATTATCGATTAGTATCATAATTAATATCATCGGAAAGATCTTTGGATCTAGTTTTTTAACAAAATTATTTGAAGATATAAATATTGTACATATTTTTTATAAATCAAGTTAAACTTGTGACACGCATCCCACGGCGATAAATAAAAAGGTACGGAGGGAGTAGACCCCATCATCCAACAAGAGCCCTGCCAAAACAAAGCTACCTGATCGATGCAACTTTTTACAGTCTTTTGTAAACTTACCTCAAAGAACCCCTCCCCCTGCCTGCCATAAAGCTAAGTGCCACTTTTGGGCAGACACCAGAAAGTCTCACCACTACTCCCTCCGTCCCCATGGAGACCGTCGTTTTAAACTTTTTTTGAAGCTTCATGTTTGCCACAAAAAGCATCCGTCTTATTTAAAATATTTATGCAAATAATAAAATAAATCAATCAATATTTAAGTATTTTTGTTGATAAAAGAAATTATAATAAAATAAATTATATTTATATAAAAAATTTGAATAAGACGAATGATCGAACAAGGATGGCTCGTGCTCGATCGGGCGACAAACTCAATGGGACGGAGGAAGACTAGTCTTCTCCTACAACACTCAAGCCCTGGCTACAGTAGCTAGCTCAGCTGCAGCTTAGCTGCCCACTAATCTATACTCCTACAGTGCTGCTAGTAGTATGTTAAGGGCCTGTTTGTTTCACTAGAACTAAAGTTTAGTGACTAAAGTTTAGTGACTAAAGTTTAGTCCGTTTTAGTCCCTAAACTTTTAAACACCCCTTGCTTTTTGGAGGTCTTTAAACTTTAAAAAAACTTTAGTCAGTAAGGAGGAGCTAAAAAGGGACTAAAAGGCCAAGTTGTGAAACACATGCATCTCTTTAATTTCTATTTTAGTCCCATTTTGTCCTCTTAATGGTCGGACAGTCTATTAAACTTTAGGGGGTCTAAACTTTAGTGACTAAAGAAAACAAACATGCCCTAAGACTTGATTATTCCTGCAGCGTTTAGCCAACTGCACAACTACTGTATGAACTATGCCGTCGCACTGCACTGTCAGTGTCAGGTCAGGCGCCCTTTTGCTTTGCTTGCACCCGTCTCATCACGTCGCGTCCGCGTCTCCATCGGTCGTCCCTCTCCTCCAGCGAAGCGAGATGGCCCAGATGCCACAAAAGCACTCTGCGTCGATCAAATAGACACGGCCATAGCATGGTTGTGAGTGAGTGTGTTGTGTGGAAATGGCATCGGGTGACGGTCGAAAGGTTAGAGAACAAATGGCCATTTTGGCGCCGGGGGGTCGCGGTCTCCCGAGGACTCCTCGTGCTCGATCGGGCGGCTGGCTCATGGGAATCTCGGACGCGAGATTGTCTTCACGTGCCGGGATCGCGTTCGGTCCACGCCCGCCCATCGTGCGCCGCATGGGCACCGGATCCGTATCGCTCCATCGCTGATTGTTCTGTAGTAGAATATTATTTGAACATGGGCCTTGTTCAGTTGCAACGAAAGTTGCAATATTCTCCATTCTCTCTCTCCATCACATCAATTTCCCCGCCTACCCGCATTTGGGCGTTAAATATTAGTAAAATTACGAGATGAATCTTTTGGCTGGTTTGGGCGCGATTGGACAATATTTATCAAATACAAATGAAACGCTACAGTGCAGAGAATGCAAGTTTTTCACGAACTGAACAAGTCCATGAATGCAGATGTTCTATGTTTACCGAGCAAGCCTTTCAAACTCTCTTCACTTTTTTTCTTCTAAATTTCTATATTATTTGAACATGATTGTCCTGTTAATGGTCGGACAGTCTATTACTAGCCTCACGATCACGACGGGTCAACGTGGTTGGTACTCCTACTGTAGTAGTACATCTGAACCGTGCAGAGATCCCTGATCGATCGACCTCTCGCTTCTCGTTATTTACTCCCTCCGTCCCAAAAAAGATGACGTTTTGGGTGTTCGTCTTACAAGTTTGACTTAATTTACAGAAAAAATATGTATAGTATTTATATCTTCAAATAAATTTGTTAAAAAACTAGATCTAAAGATCTTTCCAATAATACTAATTATGATACTAATCGATAATATTTATTATTTATAAAAATTGCTGGCAATTATTTTTTAGGAAGCGAGAATGACATTCTTTTTTTGGACGGAGGAAGTAGTTCTCGGCTTCTTTCTTCCCTGCCGCCTGCACGTCCAATGTGACTGACTGCTTATCGTCGGTCGTCGCACTTGGTCACGGGAGAACAAATTTTGTTGCCATCAGACCGGGACACTGCGTACGGTTTCCATGCATATGCACGTACGCAATTAATGGCTAAGCCTAACTTGAACCGAGTTTTTGGTACAACCACTAGCACAGTGGTTGTAGATGTACAAGTACAATACAACGATGTAGAACAGTCCATGGCCGTGCCGTGATGCTGATGCACCAGCAGATATATACTGTACAGCCATATCGCATACATGTACATACTCCCAGTCTCCCATACATTTTGGGTACACGGTTACCAGTTGCAGGAATGCCTATCGGCCGGAGATCTGAGAATAAATGTTGGCCGACAAGTTCGGCACTTGACCGAATAATTGCACGAGCCATGCTGCACGCATATGCTTTGAAAGTTGAAACCGATTTGGTCAGCGCTGATAAGAACTACAACCATGACAAAATTGACACCCGTTTTTTTTTTTTTGTTTGTTTAGAATTAGGACTGTTCGCCGGGAATTCATAAGTGACATAACTAGTTGAGCTACTGCTCCATTTTGCTTCGAAACAAATCTGGAGTATCTCTTGTGTAACACATGCATCTTGTATTTTGAGTTTTCAATTGTTGGTGGATTATATTAGAGAGAGACACTGCTAGGTCAAACCATGCACGAAAGCGTGACCAACCCAATTGCTACTATATTTCCGTTCAAGAACAAAAAACAAAGCCATATTTTTTTTGTATTCTGGCTTGCTCACAATTCAACTACTACTTTTTCACACCTTTTTTTTTGCGAGAACTACTTTATCACATATACAATCTAGCTACTATAGCCATGACTATCGATGTAAAATATTTTAAAATATTAATGTACTTACATTATATACTACGTGAACATGTTTACAATTTGTCTAAATATTCATCAATATATGAAATTTAACTTATCCAACAAAATATACTTGTGTTTTAGTAAAAAATACTCCCTTCGTCCTATAAGATTAGTCATTCTAAGAGTTCTCACGCGTAAAAATACTAAAGATAAAAAGACATAAATCCCCCTACTCCCTCTGGCACACAATGACCATCTCCGCCTCCTTCGTCATGGATGTTGTCCCGTTGCCCTTCCTACCCATGCGACAAGCCACAAACTGCATCCACGATGAACCCATTGCCCTCATTTCCAACTCCGTGTCAGCCGCCATGGACAAGGGCAGTGCTAGATCTTTGCCGCACCATTTGCAACCCCTCCACTCAGGCGACATGGATGAGGGAGGGTCGGATCTCAGCTACCAAGCCAAAATAGCATTGTCACCATGCCGGTGAAGGAGAATAGTGAGGCATCGTAAAAGGAGAAGAGGAGGGGGGCACTGGTGGAGGAACAATGGATCTCGAGGCTAGATCTTGGCCGCCAAGAAGCGTAGTGTTGGATTCTTTTCCTCTTCACTAAAGTATAAGAAGTTACGTATGGGCTGAGATGCTGAATAATCGTTCTCTAGACTCAAGAATCGTTGAGAGTAGAAGAACGATGGTTTACACCATCGCTGGAATATATAATTTTGAAAGCCGCCAAACATTTAGAGAAACCCATTTATGTCGTTATTAGAATGTGCAATAGAATGAAATGTTTCATCGAACCAAACAATTTTGCAGAGCTTGCAGACCTATTTGTAAGATACCGAGAGTGTTCAGTGGGCAGAATTTGTCTAGTTTGAGCTTGTTCCCATGGGCGCCGGTTCCGGCCAGTAGTTCGGAGAGCTACCAGCTAAGATGAGCCACATTATGTCCCGTAGAAACATCCATCATTAAAAGTAGAGAAGAGAAAACCACTGAAAAAATGCGACAGATTAACTACTGGTTAAACAAAACTATAGAAGTCATTTTCCCAACATGTGTCCTTGGTCAGAAACATGACAAAGCATGAAAAACTAATGACCTCGATTAGAGGCTTCGGTTGCTTGGCCTTGGCAAACCATTTGGGTGGTTGAGGAACTGTGGATGGACCAGTTGGCACTTGCCAATTCGTTGCATTGATGAGTTATGACCGGAACAAGTTGGCTGCCACCAACCGGCGACCAAACCATTCCCGCTCCCGCGTAAAACCAAAAAACCAGCACCATTTCTCATTTCATTTCTTTTTTTTTTTCCTGTTGGCTCGTAGTCAAAACCCCCTCCGCCTCCTCCGCTGTCTCCTCCTCCTCCACTTATTACTCTGCTGCCCCCTGCCTCTCTCCCAGCACAGAGGTCAAACCAAAAGGCGCTCCCCGCCGCAACCCAGCCCAACCCACCGCCGCCACCGCTCTGCAATGGCGGCTCCGCTGCCCCTTCAAAACCGGCTTTCCCATCTCCTGCTCCTCCTCATCCTCATCCCCATCTCCCCACAATCTTCCTCTCGTAGTGCTGCTCTCATTCTTCCAGCAATCGAAGGTTCGACCGTTAGAGTTTATTACACGAATCTGCGGCCGCGAGAGTGCCGGAGAGCGAGCAATGGAGGGGGTGGAGGAAGGCCAAGAGGGCGCTGGGCGCCGGCCTCTGCGTGCACCTCCCGCCGTCGCTGGCGACCGCGAGGACGGCGCCAGCGAGCGTCTCGCCTCGGATGCGCTCTCCATCGATTCTACAGCGGCGGCGCACGCATCGGCGCCCAACACGCCGGTCGCGCCTGAGGCCGCCGCGCTGCGGAGGTCCAAGTCCGGAGGCAAGTCCTCCAAGGTGAGGCTCCATTCCCACCCTTCCCCGCTATAGTCCATTCCGTCATTTCCGAGTAAAGATTTGCGCTTGGTTCGCCGGCAACTTGGCGCGCGAGGGGGGTGCGGATGTGGAATGTCGGAGGCGTGGAGGCCGGCTTGCCGACCGCCTGTGTTTTTAGTTGGAGCTAGGTACGGATTGGAGCAATGTGGCTTCGCCTCATCGCCTGTGAACGATTTGTCTCCAGATGCGGCGTTCTCCTGGTCGGCAAATTTTGGATAATTTGATGGGCGGCTTGGTTTGGATGCTCCTGCTTGCGTCCACCATTCTTGTATGCATCTGATTTTTTAATGCCGTGTCTTTGTCTTAAGCTGCGCCTGCTAGTAGTCGGGATGATTTGTCATTTGTTACTTTGTCCTTGAGTCGAAATTATATCCTACTGTTCCTGTAGATTTGCTTGCACGAGCATCTAATCTGTTCATGGAAATAGCCTGGCTTAAATTTTTTCCCAATTTTTTTCACGAGAAGACATCCAAAATAGATGCACCTTTACAAGATGATGTCACTTTCTATTGTGAATATTCCGATCCATGTTATTTTCTCATATAACGTGCTCTCATCCGATGCACAGAATCTCCTACTTCCTTCCTCAGATCTCAGTTTCAGAGAATTTTTTTTTTTTTTTTTTTTTTGGGGGATTTCGCAGTCAGTTTGCTAGTTTTGCCTAGATGTCCTTCCGAGGCGCTTTGAGACAGGGTCAATTCTTCTTGCTCTGTCCTGTGTGATATGCATAGCTTAACGTAAGCTTCTTTTTTCTACTCCCTCAACTTGCTCCTCCCTGAAAGGGAAAGTTGGCTCCTTCGCTGACCAGTGACCACCAGCCTGCCAACTTCCCATTGTGTTCACGTGTATCATCGTCACCCCTTTACTAGTACTCTCTTATAATTTTTTTAATAGTTTTAAATGTCAACCAAAATTTCCAGCTTGGGTTGCTGCCCATTAAGGGCGTCTCCAATGGTCTTCAAATAGCTAGTCTATGAGAAATTCTATTGGTTATCAAGACATCTTTGCAAATAGCTAGCTAGATGAGACATAGAAATAAGAAAAGATGAACACTATAGTGGAGAATTATGTGAGAGAGATATTTCTAGAAGATTGTGCTAGACTAACTATTTAGAAGTCGCTAGCTATTTGAAAGTCGCTAGCTATTTGATCTCTCTCTTTAATAGCCAATGAAAGTGTTACTTTTTTATTATTTTTATGTCTCATCTAGCTAGCTATTTGAAAAGATGTCTCGATAGCCAATAGAATTTCTCCTAGACTAGCTATTTGAGGACCATTGGAGAGGTAGAGTCACACTTTTTGTTTAATGGGTTGTATGACCAACAACCTCAGAAGTAGTTGTTTTCATAGAGTTGACATTTATGCGCTCGACAGCTCAAAATTTGCTTGTCCTGGTCAAAGGTAAAGGCTACAATGCTAGAAAAATAAACACTAGATTCTTTCCTTATGTTGAGGCCTGCATAATTGTCATTGAAAAGTAGACATGTTTCATGTTTCTAAGTAGACATTTTGGCAAACCAATATGGGATACGTGGTTTGGTCAAATTTGAGGATGCAGGTTTTGCATTTTTTTTTTGTCTGTTTATCTGGGCGGGCTTTGATTTTTCTGCAAAGCGCCGCAAATTGTGACCAATATCAATATTTTGATGCATGGATGTTTCCGTATTTCTTATACATCTATGGGTTGGAAATTTGTACCATGTGTTAGTATCAAAAGTCTATAGAAGTGCTGGGTTTAGTTGCTGTGTGATGGTGGTTAATTTGATCTTTTGCTTACTCAGACTCATTCAATAAACGATAGTCTGGTGGGTTTTCTTATGCAGGTCGTGGTATGAATTACTTTTTGATACAAATGTTTTATTACGATTGAATTGATAAAATTAAGTACCTTTACTGATAGTTGTGATCTCTTTGTCTGTTCCATCCTGCTTTCTATGGATAAGGTAAATAGAAAAATTAACACATCTTTTGCTTTGTCAACAGAGAATGTGTGCAATATGTTTTGATTCCATGAAGCCAGGTCATGGACAAGCCCTATTCACTGCTGAATGTTCTCATATGTTTCACTTCCACTGCATCTCCTCTAGTGTGAAACATGGAAATCATGTATGCCCAGTTTGCCGGGCAAAATGGAAAGAGATCCCCTTCAATCGCTCATTATCTTCTATAATACCTCGTGGAAGAGGTGGGCTGAATGTAAACCAAGCTCGGTTACCCCAGCAAGATGCCTACATGGCTCTTCTCCGCCAGGTTCCAAACCGTCAGCGAGAAGGTCCAGTCTTGGTTACTTCTGAGCCAGCAAACTTCAGTGATGATGAACCTTTGCAGAAGATGGAGGCTGCTAGTATTGGATCTAGTAGAACTGTGGAAATTAAGACATATTCAGAGTTTTCAGCCATTCAACAGTCATCTCAAGATGACTTCGCTGTTCTGATCCATCTGAAAGCTCCATATGCTAACCCAGAGCAGGTCATAGGCAGATCGGTCAATGCAGCCTCAGTTGGTTATCCTACATCCCGTGCCCCTGTTGATCTTGTTACCGTGCTTGATGTTAGTGGAAGTATGGCAGGTACTAAACTGGCACTCTTGAAGCGAGCCATGGGCTTTGTTATTAAGCATCTTGGTCCATCGGATCGCCTTTCAGTCATTGCTTTCTCGTCTACTGCCAGAAGGTTGTTTCATCTCCGACGGATGTCACACTCTGGCAGGCAGCAGGCCCTGCAGGCTGTCAATTCACTTGGTGCTAGTGGTGGCACAAACATTGCTGATGCGCTGAAGAAAGCTGCTAAGGTTATTGAGGACCGAAGCCATCAAAATCCAGTATGCAGCATCATTCTCTTGTCAGATGGCCAAGACACATACAATATTCCCTCAAATATTAGGGGTGCCCGGCCAGATTACAGTTCACTAGTTCCATCCTCCATTCTAAATCACACATTTCGCTTAGTGCCAGTGCATGGGTTTGGTTTTGGAGTGGACCATGATTCAGATGCTTTGCATTCGATTGCTGAGGCCTCTGGTGGTACATTCTCCTTTATTGAGGATGAAGGTGTCATTCAGGATGCATTTGCTCAGTGTATAGGTGGGCTTCTCAGCATTGTTGTTCAGAATATGCAAGTAAGTGTGGAGTGTGTGCATCCTGGTGTCCAGATTCGCTGCATCAAGTCTGGTAGTTACCTGAGTAAGGTGGCTGCACATGGCCGAAATGGTTCAATTGATGTTGGTCATCTCTATGCCGATGAGGAAAGGGACTTTCTACTGTCGGTGAGCTTACCACATTGCCGTGAACAGACCACACTTTTTGAAAGTTGCTTGTGCCTACAGAGATTCACTGACCAATGAAGACATCAAAATTCACAGTGATGAGGTAACAGTCTTGAGGCCTAAATCACCCATATCTGAGCCAGTTTGCATGGAGGTTGACCGTGAGAGGAACCGTGTCCGTGCCGCTGATGCTATTGAGGCTGCAAGGGCTGCTGCTGAGAGAGGTGCTCTTTCTGATGCTGTGTCAATTCTTGAGGATTGCCGGAGGGTACTTTCAGAATCATTTTCAAGCCGGAGCGGGGATCGCCTGTGCATGGCCCTTGATGCAGAGCTGAGGGAAATGCGAGAGAGGATGGCTAACCGGCAACGCTACGAGGCTTCAGGGCGGGCATATCTGCTGTCTGGCCTTAGCTCACATTCTTGGCAGAGGGCCACTGCACGAGGCGACTCCACTGACAGTGATACACTTGTTTACTCCTACCAGACACCATCCATGGTTCACATGTTACAGCGCTCACAGAACCACTGCCCTTCTCAGGGCCCACCACAGGTCCAACAATCTAGGATCTTGGTGAAACCCAAGCCAAGGTAGAAGGTAACTCAGCACTTCAGCATTATCTTGCCAAGCAAGGGCACAGATGTTGGTGAAGAAATTCAATTCATATGGCTGCTTAGTAGGTCGTAGTGTACTTCTCTAGCACCTTTATTTGCTTCTCTTGTTTTTTGAGTCATGGTGGTGGTATACCAGAGGCGGTGGTGAGGCGGGTTTGGAGGTAAATATAATATGGAGGGGTATACTGGGGAAGGTAAGGTGGTGCTTTGGTGGTAAATACATTGTGGGGGTATACTCCTGTGGTGTTATGTTAAGAAATAAGTAGACTAAGTAGAGGAGGGGCTGGAGAAATTGTGTAATAGCTTCAACGGTTGGAGCTAGGTAATTTAGTGGTAGGTCAGTTCATTGTCAATGCCTGTTTTTCCATTTGGTCTTCGGTGATGTAGATAAGAGGGATTGATCTCGGGCCTGTATATCGTGGAATCTCTGGAATTTTGATGTTTTGGGGGTGTCAATGCTATTCCATGGATTCAAACATTCAATTTTATTAGCTGGTGTCGGCCAGCACATGCCCGTGAGGAGTGTTTCAACTTGCAACTGATGTTCACTTATTTTTCGTGCTTGTTGCATTGATTGAAGCTGGACTCGAATTTGATCAGGTTCCTGCCGTGGATACGATTCTGCGTGTCGACTGAATTTTTGCGATATTCTTATTGCTCCAATTGATTGAGCAGTTCTGTATATAACCCAAACACTGGTTGAACATTGATAGATAAGATTATCACGAAATCTTATAAATTGAGAAACTATTAATAAAGTAGCATCAGTTGCAAATTGCATCATCTATCTACCACTGTTTAACCTGGAGCCTAGAGACCATAATGTTTCCCTAAACAAAGAACAAAATTTGTGCATCATCTACTGCGGCGTCCTGAGCTGCTTCCTCGCCTGCTGCGGCGGCGTCCTGGCCGGGTCGTCGGGCAAGGGAGGGACATCATACGTCACCGTGCACGGCGGCGATGCCTCGCCACGGCCGAGGGGGCCTTGCACTCGATCACCATCTGGGTGCAGGTGACGCAGTACCTCGCGGGCTCCATCAGCTTCACCTCCACGTGGGCCTCCCCGCGGCTGAGCTCGTCGGCGAGCTGGTCCCGCGCGAACCGCGGCACGGGCACGGCGGTGCCCCACGCCATGACGTTGCCGACCTCGGTGGCGTTCTCGTTCTGGCCGCAGAAGCTCGGGACGGGGCCGCTGGCCAGGCGCACGCGGCGGTAGGAGACGACCGCCGTGGTGCCGCGCGGGACGCAGGCGGTGCTCCACCTGCGCGGCTCCTTGATGCGGACGGTGAGGTCGAACGTCGGGTCCAACAGCGGCGCCGGCGTGGCGGCCGCGCCCGCGCCCGCCGCCGGGGCGTCGAGGTCGAGGCCCGAGAAGCCGGCGACGGCGACGGTGTACTCTGGGAACTTGCCGTTGTCGAAGGACAGCTGGTAGGGCCAGTAGAGAAGCGGCACCGCGATCACGAGAGCCGCCAGCGCGCCGAGGAGGCACGGGAGGATGTCCCAGAAGAGTTGTCTCGCGTCGCGGCAGCAGCCGCCGCCGCTGCCGTCGATGAGCGGCTCGGTTCCCGGCGCATGAGCTCCCATGGCGATGATGCGATGGATGCCCTTAGCTTGTTGATCGATCTCTTTCTCGTCGGGTGATCTCGTACGTTGCGTGCGTGCGTGAGGTTGTATTGGGGGCTGGAAACAGGAAGGCGTTGTGGCTTGGCACTTGGCCCTGTCGTGATTATATATGGGTGACGACGAAGGTTCCACGAGTTCGGCAATGACACGGCCGGGAGCTAAACGTGGATGAGACGATCTTGTACAGGCCTGTTATGTTAGTTGTACCTGAACACGGATTACTTATCCGTGGCATACTCGGGTACCGTCGTTGTAAGTAACAGCAAGAGTCATTGCGCGCCGTGGTAGGACTTAGGAGTAGGGCTAGGACACGACCGCCGCGTGGCATGGTGCTCCATCTGCGTCGGCGTCGTGGACCGGCTCCGTTCCTGGCTCGTGCTCTCCCGGCCCATGGCGAGGCGAGAGAGGTAATGCCATGACGGGTGTGCTCAAGTTATTAGTTCCATGATGATGATGATGAGTTGGGCAAGGGCAATCACACGGGACGGGAGCCGAACGTGGATGTGAACCACCTTCCTTGTACAGCAGGCCTGCAAATCTGCAATGATGTGCCCGTGCAGCCGTGCACTCGTGTCCTGCACGGGCTCTTTGTGCAAACAAATAAACGCTGGTACGTACGTGACAGCTAGCGAGCGAGTCTGCTAGCAATACGCGCATGCAGTCCACGGATGATATATAAGCCCACACGCGGCCAGGTCCATGATCGATCATCCCCTTCGAACAAGAAGCCGAGACAAATCGTCTACCGCAAGTCAAAACCCTAGCTTGATAGATAGATAAAACAGAGTTTAACCTGATGACGGTTGAGATCAATTCCAACATAACCATGGGCGCGCCGCACAACGAATCCGCCGGCGACTCCTCTTCCCCTCATTGGAAAGATGCTATTCGGCAAAAGTGCACGAGCAAACAATGTTGGGACTTCTTCATCTACTCCAGCATCGGCATCGTGGTGCTTACCGTCGTGTTTGCTTCCACCTATGCGTGGGACGCCTCGCTGACGCCGAGGTACTCCGCCGCGATCACCGCCGTCTCGGGCCTCGACCCGGCGACGGACCTGCAGCAGCAGCAGCAGAGCGGCCGGCCGGGCACGCTCAGCCCGGCGTTCAACCTCACCTTCGTCGTCGCCTCGCACAGCCTGCGGGAGGGGGCGTGCATCCCTCCCGGCACCTCCGTCAAGGTGTCCTACTCGCACCCGAGTCTCCCCATGGCCTCCGGCCGCGTGCCGGAGACGTGCGTGGGGCCCCGGGAGTCGAGGGCGCTGCCGCCCGTCGTCGCGAGCGGGCGGGACGTGGACGTGCCGGGGTTCCTCATGGACAGCCTCGCCGAGGAGATGAGGAGCGGGGAGGCCATGTTCGAGATCAAGCTCAGCAAGAGCGATGAGTTCGGATGGTGGGGCGTGGCCGAGGCCTGGGGGAGGATTGGGGACACCTTTCCATTGTATTGAGGACGAACTCGGTTTCATCTTATTTTTTCAATGTAATTTAGGATTTTTTTTTGAGATATATAGAATACTAGGTAGCGTGCCCGTGCGTTCTACTGGGACAGCAAAAAAATTTATACTAAAAACACACGTGTCGCACGATAAAATAATAATATTATGAAATTAAATATTAATGTTAAAGTAACATTTAATCCGAAAGGCAAACTTTGTGATAGAACTTTATTAGAGGATAACGAGTCTTCATGATCATCATGATGCTGGCTAGATGATAATGATAAAAACTTAGTTATAGAGATATAATAATACATGTCTATGCCAGTGTGTTATCGCAGCCTCACATGAGCCAAAATAGTTGCAATGTAATAAAAGAATCAAGGAAACATAGTTAAATGCCCATGCACTGCTATGGTCAACAAAAATCATTGTCATCAACTCATCCTGATAAGTAGCTCCTGCGTAGATGAGACAAGTCTAAATACCCTTTATGAGACAATATTCAAAATGTCATATATTGAATTTTAAATTATTATAATGCAAATCAAATTCTGCTTAATACACCCCTATTAGCCCTACTCTACCTAAAAAGCCATACACTGCATTTGCATATGTCAACTAATAAACATGAGTGAAAGAAACTTTGGAACTTGGAAAAATCCATCCTGCCATCTAAATCGTGACTTCTTTACACTGCAGAAATTGAATTCTCCAGAGCTTGCCCTGGAAACAATGACCATTATTTCACCTAGCCTGTAAGACACAGATGGCATAAAAATCAATCTTGGTCAACTCCTAAATACCAGGAAGCTTAGTCCGAAAAGATCAATAAAAAGAGCAAATAAAATCATGAGGTTACTGAATGGCATCATTTGCAGCTGCCAGTGTGATATAATAGAGAGAAAAAAGATATACTGCATGCTTGGGGCTTGAGGCAATAATGCAAAACTCAATTTAAATTTCAGGTTACAGTTCCTATATAATATGTATAAGCTTCAAGGAAAATATGAGATGAATATCAGCAGGACAAACTGAAATAAAAGAGAATCTTAAGAAAGAGCTACACTCCTCCTTCAATTTTTTTTTGCCTCAATGAACTTCAGGCTTAACAAAAAGTGAGATGACATTGCACTAATAGAGATTTACAAATCAAAAGGACACTATCCAAGATTTCAATAGAGCAACCATAAAACCATTGCTCGATTCCCTACAGTTCCAAGGACCCTACTAATTTCTCAGTGCTAGACAAAATCCCTGCATCAAATGGCTTTGAAAATTTAGAGGTGCCAGATTTTCATTTACTTTAATAAAATTCCAAGGAATCCAAAGAACCTTAGAAACATTAGAACACACAAGTTGCAAATCTTTTTACCCCAGTCACATAAGCAACAGAGGTAGCTGCACTTGACCTTGCTATCCCAGCTAGCTGAATCTAAAATGAGGCACATGCTATGATCAACAGTCACCATTGCATGCATATCAACTGATCTATCATGATAACTGGCCCTGCATGCAGAAAAATAATTGCTGACCAGAGAGTTTGTAGATGATTCCCATATCACAATTCTAAACCAGGCCAAGTAATCACAATATCAATTCATATGCATTGAAGGTGCTAGAAAGGACATCTAATTGAAATCAAGAGTCAGTTCTATATTTTTATCAGTAATATCAATTTGTATTTTTAACGGACTACTGTACTGTGCAACTGAGTATACGCTTTTGCTGGGGTAGTTTGTGGAGTTACCCCGGGGCGACCGACTCAAGCTCATGGCAAGCTTCTTAGCTTCCTCAACTACGTTCCTATCCAGTGCATAACCTGAGAAGCTCCTCACTTCAATGCAGTGTCTTGGCCATGTCTCTAGATGCAGGTTCAGTTCTGGAAGAGGAAACGGTGGGGAAGCCTGGAACTTTGCTGGTAAGTAGAACCGGACAAGGTAGGCTGAGGAGTGCAGAGGCCCTGCACCTGGAACCACACTTGTAAGTACAGAGGTGGTCATTCTGATCCTCGAAGAACTGAGGTTTGCGCCAATCAAAGTACTGGAACAATCTGATAGCCAGCAGCAACATGGAAAAGTTTTTACAGCATGCTAGATCACATAAAGAAGACCAGGCATAGTGAACTAAAACAAAATGTGGCATTTGCAACTGATTATATATTTGCTGCAAATCCTATGTACAGAAAATGATCTGGCAAAGCAACAATATCTTATGGACAAGAATATCACAAACTGAGCTTTCAAGTATTTAGCCTCAGGTAATCTCCTACAACTAAATTCAGAATTCATGAGTTAGCAGTCATAGCATGATTGATCGGAATTTCAAAACACCTATTTAGTAGGGAACTGCCAAACACTACTCAGGTAAAGACTATTGATTTGTCTGTAGGAAGCCCTAGTATTATTGAATCTTTCAAATATCAAAGAGTCAAAGAGTCCTTGTCAGTAGCAATTTGCATCTGCATAACAACAAAACGAAGAAATTAAAAGTATCATAATTTTGCAGGTTATGAATCGGATGATCTAGTTAATTTCAGGAGCCCTGCAATTGATCATGAACATCAATAGAATAAAATACAGGCCTCATTGTTCTTGAATGATTCCAGATTTATCTTTGCCAGTTGGTGCACTACCTACGATAACAATGAAGAGTCTAGTTAATCCTACATGTTTTCAGCTACAGAATCTCTTACCATCAAGGATACCTGTTTGGTTCGAAGGGCTGAAAGCTCAAGTGCACATCCACACAATTGCATTGCATCCTGGTGAGTGGTGAAAGCTCAACAGCACGCCAGCACCCTCTCTCGGTTTCCCCATCAAAACGCAATAGCAATCGAATCCAATCCAATCCACCTTTCTTGCATTTATGGGCAAGAGCGAGACGTACCTGAGGAAGCCGAGCTTGGTGGTGATTTGGAAGGCGAGGCAATGTCGGGGGTGGGGGCAGATATCCAGAAGATGTCGTGGTACAGCCGCACCGTGAAACCGGCATTGATACCGCAGCATCTTCATGCCTGCGCGACAGACGGCGGCGGCGTGGGAGATGGCGAGGACAACGATGCAGGAACACAGAGCGGGCGCAAGATCAATTCCAGGGGCACGACGTGAACGGAGGCGAGTTCTTCGCACGGGGAAGGGAGATAACGAGCGAGCGAGGCGACTTCGCTCGCCGTGGGCGGAAGAATCATGGGGGAGAGAGGCAGCGAGGAGGTCCCACATGCCGGCGACCTTCACCTTGGACAAAGGGAAGCAGCGAACTGCCTTTGTCGCAGATTATCAGTGGACGACGCGACTCGCGAGCCCGCGAGGACGAAGGCATCATGGCTCGACGGCGGCTCCGCCCCATTATCCTCGCCAGGCACGGCAACGCCCTTAGCAATGGCGGCGGCTGGCCCAGTCGCGTGAGAGAGATGGATGGCGACATGGGGTGGCCTGCGATGGTGCGGGCGGCGTGCGAGGGTGAAGCGAGAGGACTGCTCGTGAACTTGATGGGATTGCGAGGGGAGATGTGACTTTCCTATTTTACCGTGCGATGACCGCTGATTGGGGGATAGCAGCGCCTGCGCGTGGGAGAGCGGAGCTGATCCACGCGGAAAAGGATCGGCACCGCCACCGGAGAGGCAGGCGCGGTGTTGGAACAGGGGCATGACAGACGCTTCTTTCCTTCGGTAGTATTTGTTCTTTCCTTTTACAGGTACCAGAACGATGTTGGGTCCCCTGATTGTGCTACGGTGATTGAACGACGTCGGGTCTTCTTTCCTTTCGCAGGGGGCAGAACGATTCTACCGCCTATGTGTTTACCGCACGAAGAAAATCTCCCCTTCTTATTCTTTTTATTTGTAGAGATAGAGAAGCAAAGAGTAAAGTGCCAGATATATGAACCTCTCATGCATATTAATACTCGTACTTCTAAACTTTTGTTGCTCAGAACTTTTATTAAGAAGGCATTTCTTCGTATATGTAGTAGTTTGAATTGATTGATTCTCGTACATATCCTAGCAGATATTCATCCGAAAAAGGAAGTCCGGAAGTCCATATGCTGAACATAGGACGACTATGTGATGCATTTTCTTTTCCCTAAACAATAACGTAGGCAAATGGTTTTCGCATATTCTAACAAAAAAATTCTTCGTGCATTAAAAAGGGAAAAAGTTTACTTGCAAACTATGGAGATATCATCCGAATTTGGAATGCCGTCAGTATCTGGACAGGTGGCAACTTTCCGTCCACTATTCAGTGGGCAATTTTTTATTGACCATAAGTAGCAGGGTTTGCCGGCTAAGACAGTGCGCACGCTAACCATTTTAGCGTGAGAGATTTAATAAAAAGAGAAAAAAAAAACACAAGAAAGTCATACTGCCGTGAAAACATTTATGACAAGATAAAGGCAAGATAAAGAAAGAGGCAAGTCTCTGGTGTGCAGCAGGAACCAAAAAAATTTGTGAGATCACTCCTACCTCCATTTTGCGAGGGTTGTTTTTTTTAAGGTTTTTGCAATTTTGTGGTTGTGTTGTGGTTTTTTCATGGTATGCCCTTGTATAATGCATTTTTTTTCGCTTATGTATCAACTAGCAAATATACCCGTGCGTTGCAACAGGAGAAAAAATTCTCATATATTCATGGAGAACAACAATTTAAATAGTACATATTGATATATTATTTATATTTCACTATGAAATTTAAAGGCTGTAATTTATTTTGTGTGAGCAGGTCATCCATAATATAAGTAAATGCCGGCGACAATACAACAATACTAAGCCTGAATCAAATTAAATGTATTCTTGATAGTTTTTTCTTTAAAAGCACATAAATATTTAGATGTATAATTTTAATTTTGATACATATAAAACCTCATTTTCCCACCTTCATTGAAGGACAGAGCTCCAGTTGTTACTTAAAAGAGAAAAGGAACATGTGTCCATGAGCCAATCTTGAGGTTCGCCACACATGGCAAGTCTCCATCGGATTGTAGCAGTGGTAAACTCCTCCAGCATTGGGGCCGACAACGTGAACGTTGTAGCAGTAGGCATTGTCCATGTGGAGAGTCTGGAGGCACGGAGTCCTCAGCTCTAGAGAGTAGAGATTGCAGGTGCCCGATGCCCTTCACCGAGATAGCGCTAAGAGCACACCGGACTCGAGCAACAGTTTTTTTTTTTTTTTGACAAGGAGACTCGAGCAACAGTTGCTTCAGACCTGCAGGAAGCTCAAGCTAGGTCAATCAGGCGCAGCTTGTGCAGGTGCAGGCAGCACGCACACGAAAGAAGCGGCACAAGGCGGTTGCTGTCGCCATCTTCCACCCTATCCCTTCAAGCGAGAGCCGAGAGATCTATCGAAGATGTGAATGCTGTAGTGGCGGGCAGATGGATGATTGATCCATGTACTGCTAAACATATGGCCTCCAGCTTTTCATGGAGCTAGGAAGTACGTTGTCGGGGTTCACCAGACTTTTCTTCATCATTCTCCTTGCACTGCCAATTTGCCAAACGCATGGTGCCATGGTGGTGTGGTGATCATTTTGGTTTGCCAAATGTTAGTAGCAGAGGCAATTTGAGGACGAAAGACTTGACCCACATATTGCGTCGTGCGTACGGGATCAACCTACATGCGTCTCTGATGGGCGACGTCGTGCTTTACAGCTTGGCCGAGTCTGCGTGTGAACATCATTGTCGTTCTTAACCGAAAATGAGATGCCAGCTCCTCGACGGCGTGCTCCACCGACCACCACGCAGAGGGGAAGGATGGCGTTGATGAACGTGGCGTTTTCGGACGCCATCGTCGATGTCCGTCCGTCCCTGTCGACGGTGGAGGCGAACCTGCGTCTAGAGCCCGCGCTAGCTCAGTGAAACCGCTTCCGTGTGCATCGCGCCCTCGCACGCGCGCGTCCGAAAGCAAAGAGATCATGGATGATGCACATCAGCATGTCGTGGCTCATGAGGGCGCCGATCAGGTCCCAGGCCCCGTCGACGGTGGGTGCAGCTGTCCTCATACGAACAACGGAAAAGACACAGTCGAACGGAAGAAAAGAAAATCGGACCAAAACTGACATAAGACGGACAAAAGACCTAAATGCTGAAAGAGATTAGAGGTGAACAAAATTTTACTCGTAGAAATTTTAACGCTATAATAGAAAAAGGATAGAAAAACAAAGGACTCTCTGTCTCACGTTCCGTGCTATGCGTGCGGTTATTGGTTTGCCGGTATTATTGTCTTCTTCTCCCTGTTCTAATTTCTTTTGAGAAATCTATTCGATTGCAATTCGTTATCTTAAAAATAAGAGTTATAGAGACCATGTTCATGGAGTTAGTTAGGAAGGGTGGGTGAAAAAGATATAGACAAAAAAAATAGACTGAAATTTTATTTTTTATTATTAGATTAGAAGAAGGGATATTTATAAGATAATCAACCACGTGAGTTTCAAAACGTAATACAAAAAAAATCAGTATCTAATATGAGTTCATGATGGATACAACGTTCTACTTCTACCATATACACAACAAAGCTAATACGACTCCAAATCTTTTTTTATGGCTGCGTTAGTATAGAATTTGAAAAAAGCATGTTGCAAAAATCTCTTAATATTAGTTAGAAGAGATTTAGATTCCTATTATGTCACTACTCAGGATCTATTGTTTTATTTGTATTAGGGTTCTTATACCTATCCAAATTATACCAAAAATCCTAACATATGTCATTATAAATAAAGCGGACAAGTTGTAGATAGCCAAACATATCAATCTTCTTTATTCACGGAGTTAGTTAGAGGGAGGTGGACGAAAAAAAAAATGGACAAAAAGATGGGCTGAAATTTTGCCTCTTTATTATTAGGTAGAGTAGAAATACAAGTTAGACAGAGCTCCTGCCCACCATTTCAACAAAAAAGGGGGGAAAGCCTAATTTATGTATGGTCGTCTGATTTTGCCGAAAGTGCAATAATAACAAATGGTTTTAAAAGTTAAAAAAAAAGTTTTTTAAAAAAACTTATTTTATAGTTCTAGAAGAAATCATACCATCGTAATACTTGTGGGAGGTAATTTCGTTTTTTTTAAAAATGGTTAGGCCATGGTTTATGTTATCGGCGACTCCTTAATTTTAAGAGGGCCCTGCCAAAGCCGATGAAAATGGCGGTGTACGTGTTCCTACTGTACGTGTTCCTACTGAGAAGATGAACTTCATTATGCCTGTGGTTTTGTTTGTTCTCGAAACCTCCCGTAATAAACTTTTAGTTAGTAAATAATCGTAACTGAATGCGACACGTCCAACGTTTTGCCTTCTTTGCTGGCGCGCTCGCCCGCGACCTGCGGCGCGGCGCGGCCGAGTTCGACGTCGCGCTCACGGTCATGAAGCCCCGCGAGGACGGGTGGGAGGTGGTGACATGCAAGGTCGAGGTGGGCCAAGCCGCCGCCGCCGCGTCGCCGGCCCCATGCGCCGTTTCTGTAGAGGATGCCCCGTGGCCGCGGACGCACAAGGATGCCGCGGACCTTGTGAGCTATGGCTTTTCTCCGGCGCCGGACAACGGCGGAGCGGATTGATCACGACTTATTAGTTGACTAGAACAACATGATCGTGTGGTCGCTCCGGCCGTCGTGTGCATATACATATATGTCTATGGGACATCGATGGAGAAATTTATTTGTTGGATTTGATCAGCTTCTTCTCGTAACTGTCAATAATATTCTACTTGTGTTTTGGTTTGTTTGCCTGTAGTAGCAGTAAGCGCCAAACCATATATTACTAGTCGATTTCCACCAATATACCGTACGATGCCAGTGTCTCAAACTAATTCAAAAGTACATCTGAGCGATTGTTGTTTGCCCAAGCTCTAAACAAATATTATATCCCTTTTGAGTAACAATCCAATGGTTCCATCTTGTCACATATTATATAGTACAGGACATAGTCTTGATGTTGTTTCTTTGGATTCCTGTCGTGTTCGCCTCCAAATCCGCCATAAGTTCATCTGTCCGTCACATGCAAAACTAGACCATCAAAGTAAACCTTCTTTTTCCTCTCAGAGCAGGTTGGTGAGGAGCTTTGCAATAACGATGACAACGTGTTTCACAAACTTACTATAAAAACCAGCAAGATTGAAGAAGCTACCGAGTGTTTTCACAGTGGAATGGTTCAGCATTTTCACTATTTCCTTCTCGCGGAAAAATGAACGAATTCTCTTATATGGACACACAATAATCGTATCTAATCTATTTTTATACTTTGAGAGACCTTACGCGAATTCAATACTATCTAAGTCACACGAACGGAGTACATCATACTTACAAAACTTTTAGGATTTAGGCAGGACACGCCTAGACGGCTCCCGTGAATCAGAGCTCAGAAAGCCCCATCGTCCGTGTCGAGGTGGCCACCGGCGGCCTCCTCCTCCTCGTCGCCGATGTACAAGTAGGGGTTCTTCTCCACAGGCTTGAAGTTGTAGAAGACGAAGAGGTAGAAGGCGAAGCTGGCGCCCTCGACGGCGACATCGATTCCCCACCGGTACTTGTAGCTGAGCAGCGAGAGGAACGCCGACACGATGATCCGGGTGAAGTAGAGGTAGCCGACGACGACCAGGTAGAAGCGCTTGAAGAGCGTGAGCTTCCTGAGGTTGCGCGCCGCCTTGCCGTCGGTCTTGGAGGCCTCGCGCAGGCCCCGGATGGACCACAGGATGGGGAAGATGACGGCGCAGCAGCAGGCGACGTCGACGAGCAGGAACACCCGCGTCCACGCCACCCAGCCCCGCCGCGTCGGCCCCGTCTCGCCGATCACCACCAGCATCACGTTCTCCATCACTTGCAGCGGGATCACGATCATCAGCACGCTCTTTTCGCGCTCCTGCGTGCAACATTCATTGAAAGCAATCAGCTGAAAGATGCCACTTTGGGATCGATCGGATGCATGGCATTGCACTTTAGGATTCTATCTAGGAGAAAAATTGATCTGACCTGGAGGTAGGGTTTGAGGAAGGACCAGCCGGTGCCGATGAGGACGATGACGGTGAAGAGCAGGATGCCCTTGAAGAAGCCGAAGACGTAGAAGGCGACGTCCCAGCCGTGCGACGTGCCGGTGCGCTCGATGAACCACGTGTCCTCGGCGGCGCACGCCGCCTTGAGCGCCTTGAACGGCAAATATCTCGGTCGTAGCGTGGGCAGGTATCCACCCTGTTCTCTTCCGCACGATATGTCGTTGAGATTCGTGAGATGACCTCACTAAAAACAGCTCTTCGCGTCTTGGATTGCTTAATACTCCACGCTGGCAGCACACGTGGACACACACCCCGCTCGCGCAATTATTGTGGTGATTGGAAGAACTCATTCAATGCGTCTTCTTCGACACCTGCCACACGTTTCGTGTTGTTTCTGCTCACACCTGCCACCTCCCATTCCTGGCGCACCACGGCCTCTCTCTCCACCTCCATTGTCGGGGCCCTGTCCCTCGAGATGAAGAGCAGAAGAGGCTCTTGACAGCACCATCAACGTCAAAATGGCAGTGGAGAAGTCCTCTCCGGAGATCCAGGTGTTCCGCTGTTGGTGTTGCTTATATGCTTGCCGGCAACTGATTTGGTTCAGGCAGATGTAGCCTTGATTGGAGCAGGGATTAAACTGGAGGTGTCGGGCTACAATGCTGCATGCTGAGTTCAGCTAGGGAAGAACATCATCCCCACTTCTCTCTCTAATGGTGAGTACTGAGTTGAAATAGACATATTATGATTTTCTATCCGAGATTAAATAGCTGCCCCCGTTCTCTCTTTAGTTTACCCCAAATTTCTTCAAGATCTTATTACATTTTAATTAGGCTCTGTTAAATTGATTTCCTTTAATACAGGCTTTTTTCCTTTACATATTTTTCTAATTGCATGGTTCTCTTACCTAGATTTAAGTCTTATAGTATTTACTGAGTGATTTACAATTCCAGGTCTTACAGTTCCAATGTCCTTTGCAAAAACAAATCAGGATACAGCATTATACAGATTTAAGTCCTGTCAATGAATGCCAAAGGTATGACGCAACTAATCCATTCATAAGGTGTAGTACAACTCTAACTTAAAAAGCTCATGATTTACTGAGAAAATGATTAATTTTCCAGGTACACGATAGGAGGCTTGCTTCAGGTACACGATAGGAGGCTTGCTTTTTAAGTGAATTGCCATATGGAAACAAATATTTTTTTGGCCATAGTTTGCAATGTTATGTATTTTTTTTCTTTGTGCAATGTCATATCTTTCGGCTCTCTGTACACATTAGTTTTTGACAGTTAGTCTCATAATTTCCCAACGATAGGCACCAATACATGCTTTTGAAAAGGTGAAATTGCATGCTCTCCAACAGTGGCCAGTATATTTGTCATGTTTCAGACTGCACTATTAGTGTAAACTGTTTAATGTTGAATAAAAAATGTGATACAATATAGCTTCTGGAAAATTAAGTTTTCAGCAAAAAATGTAGGCTATTTGGTAAAGCATGTTTGTACTGGGATCAGGTATACCTTCGACATGAACATGGACCAGGTAAAGAAGCTTTGCTCATAGGATGGTTTGTGAGGTGAGGTAGCTTCTATATTTCATCAGGTTGGTTTGTCAGCTTCTGTGTGTCATCAGGTTGGTTTGTGAGCTTCTATGTTTCATCCGGGGAAGGGCAAGAAAAAGAACAGTTTTCCATCTATGGAAACAATAATCTCTGTAACTGTAACTATACAGCAACTACAAAGAAACTTTCATCAAAGTTTATCATGGTACATGTATAGCAAGAACTAAATATTGTATCAACCGTTATTCCAGTTTTTACTGAATATTTTGTAGAGAACATATGTATGGTATGAGTTCATTCTTCTTCAATACTGAATGTGAGTCGGTTTATGCGTTTCAAGTTTTCAACCTAACCTGGTTGATTACCCCAGTTCAATGAATCGAAATCGAGAGGCACTCGCTATGCACTCCTTTCTCAGTAAACATTCAAGTATGTGTTTTTTAGTTTTCAACCCTATGTAGTTTTTAAAATAAGTTTTTCCAACCTGCCATAACCACTAGAGATTATTATATCAAGGCCACCCTATTCCGCATGTACAGTACATAGCACAGCTAAGCGCGCTACTCTTTCTAGTTCCAAGTCAAGCTTGCAATGGAAGGAACCAACAGACTCATTTATTCGCCACCCACCTACCACCTCGCCCGCGCACCTGCCATAAGAGTATAATCACATTCCACCTCAGCTCCATGCTGAGGACATTACTCTCAATAAACATCTACCTCCGCCATACCGGTCCAATTGCATTCGCCAATCTCCACGCCCGCACGCCGCTGTTCACCGCCCAATCGGCGTGGTTAGGCTTAAAAATTCATCTCGTGGTTTCCTCGCGAGTTCTGTAGTTTTTTTATTGGTATCCAAAAACCGCTTTCGACATCATATGGAACATTTGATGTGACATATCAATTTTTTTCACCTAGGATTTAAATACCCCCTAAGTCACTTTTATGAGCGCCTATATGTCTACCAATTTGTATATGACAATAAATTCAACTCAATACATCTACCATGGTTAGTTTTTATTGCAGTATGCACATTCCATAAGGGAACAGGGATAGCCATTTGAAACAAACCTAAGGCACAGTGCCATTACACAAATTACTAATATGCCAATAATACTAGATCACACCAATTATATCTGCTATATAGTTTGTCTTGGCCCCTGATGTGTTCTCGTCTGTATTTGTCATACCCCCTGTCTCATTTTAGAGGCCTGGGACCTCTTTTGCTTTCTCAAATTTGATTTATAAGACTTCCTTGTGTTCTTCAGCAAGCCGGCCGTACTCTCGCTAGGCATGCTGTTGGCCTGGTTGGCTGGTTTTATCGCCATCGATGACTGACTCCTCCAACAGCATTCACGACTGAAACTGATTTAGCCGAAATAATCCTGTCCAGAGCTTCCATTGCATCCGTGTATCCTCCATCATCCATAGCCGCATCTACACCAGCCATGTCCAGAACTCAAGCAGCTTCCAGAGGTAGTCAGTCGTCTCCCTGCTCAGATCCATCCCCTGGACTGCTGGCCCTCACTTCTTCCACAGCATCCTTCCTCTCCATCGGTCTAGGATGTTCCCTGATGATATTTTAGTCTTATCCAGGTGCATCAACACCATACATCGGCAAGTAGTATTGCTCACTCACTCCCCTGCCCCGCGCGACATGCAAATTCGTTTAAATACGCACGTCGAGTTCAAACGCAGCGTGCTATGGAAGGCGCATTTATAGTGCCCCACCCACCTCGTCCAACGGCTACCGAACTGCTTTGCACGCAATCTTTCTCGCCCCTCCACCTCGGCTCCACCTGTAACCATTATGTTCGGTAACCATCCACGGCACCAGCCCAGTGTATTTCCGCACTCGAATCTCCAGGAACGCCAGCTGCCCCTGCACCGTCCGATGAAGGTGGGTACCTGCCCATGCTACTACCGTTTTCAGGTTCCGCCTTGAACAGCAGCAGCGCGCCCATCACGGCGTGGATCCGCTCCGTCATGGCGTGCTGCCGGGCGCACGTCCACACCCACCCGGCCAGGAACGCCAGGTACACCGCCGCCACGCCCGCGTAGATGGCCGGCAGCGGCTGCAGCCCGACGGGGAGGTAGTCCCTGGTCGCGCCGCCGGAGCCGGAGGCGTCGTCGCGGCGCACGTTGTACATCTCGGTGCGCACGTCCATGGTAACCTCCACGCCGCCCTGGCAGTTGCTGAACAGGAGCGCGTACTCGCCGGGGTAGTCGATGGTCACGGTGGTCGTGGCCCCGCCCGGCGGGATGTCGCTGAGCCGGAGCATCGGGAGCGCGAAGTCGCTCGTCAGCAGGCAGAACCTGCCGCCGGCGCCGGCGCCTCCAGGATCGGCGGCGTCGTACTCTGTCTGGTTCCTGATCCCTGGGAACTGGGCGCCGGAGATGAGCACGAATCCCATGAGGCTGGAGTCGACGCCGGTGAGGCGTGACCCCGGCCGGAGTTGCCACGTCGCGCGGCTTACAGAGACCGCGACCCTGCCGCCGCTCGCGAAGCCGAACTCCCCGAAGAGGATGATCGGCCTCGCGTCGGCGACGATGGGCGTGGTCGTGATGTCGGCGTGGGCAACCCGCATGAGGAGGGCGGCGGCGGCGGCGGCGACAGCCACCGCGACGGCGACAGCGGTGTCCGTGGACATTGCCCGCGAGTGTAGGTGCATGTCGATGTCGTCATGCAACGCTAGCTTCGTTCAAGAACAGGAACCATTGTGGCACGTGCATGGCGTTCGCTCGGGGAACAACGGCAATGGCGAGTGGAGATGGACAAGCGGCTCAGCGATGATGAGCATGCCGCGTTTTACGGAGGGCCACGGAGGTTTGCCGTAGCCTTCATCATATGCGCTATGCAAATTGCTATCAAATAGAAGGAAAAAAAAAACAAGTTCAAACCCGCACAAACAAATAAGGCAAAGTATATGCAAATTTAATGCATACTAGATCATGAACCGCCGGGTCCTGGTAGCCGGAAGAGAAATTCAGCAATTTAATGCAAGTATATGCAAATTGCTGGCAATACTAGATCGTATGCGTATATACGGAATTAATAGAATTCTCTGATATACAGTACTAAAAAGAGTATCATTCAGAACTACACGAAGAGCAGAACACAACGAACCACATTACATATAGGTAACGAACAGCTTCTGATGACTCAGTAAAACAAATTGTCTGACACGACATTACTAGTACCAATACTTCATGAGTCATCATCAACCTAAAATAATATTGGAAAACGAAAACTAGACGAGGAATATGTTATCTGACAACAACTACGACTATAAGCAGTGAGTGAGTTTCCAACTTTCCACACATCAAGCAAACTGATCATATCACTGGAGCATGAAGACGAGACCAACAAGCGTGGCCATTGCCGCCGCGACGGCGACGCCGGCGGCGGCGGCGGTGATCGCTGCGCCAACAGCGGAGGAGGCCTCGGTGCACGTGCACTCCGACGGCCTGGGCCGCCCGTCGCCGCCGCCGTGGCCCGGCTGCGTCGGAGCTCCATGCGCGGAGGAGGCCGGGCCTGGCGCCGCGGCCAGGGCCGGGTGCACCATGACGCGCACGATGAGCCGCTGGCCTTGCTCGCAGTGCCCCGGCTCGCCGCTGATGAAGCAGAAGAAGCCCGGGCGGTCGAGGCGGAACTTGGTGGCGCCGTCGGCGAACGCGGCCAGCGGCTCGCTGGCGTTGCAGGCGTCGAAGGCCAGGCGGTCCACCACCAGCACCGAGTCGTTGGCGTACTTGAAATCTGCAGGGACGAGGATTGAATCAACCATATACATATACGCGGTTATCATATATACTTGCACTTGCATCATCGCATCAAGGCATCATGAATGGCGAAATGGTTCTTAGGCTACTAGCTAGTAGCTACTCACAGAGGTGGTCGCCGACGTGGAAGCGGTTGTTCTTGGCCCACCAGTCGTAGCTGGTGTTGGCGTCCGGGACGCGCCACCCGCGCGGCCCGCCCACGCGGAACTCCAGCCCCGGCGGCGGCGCGGCTGCCTCCACGGCGACGGTGATGCCGGGAGCAACGAGGAGGAGGAAGAAGACGCCGGCGAGGGCCAGAGCGCGGAGAACGCCGAAGCTTCCGGCTGCCGCCGCCATGGATCTAGCTTGCAGCACCTGCATCGCCGGCGCTCTCACGGCGGGAGCGAGATCGACAAGGATTGTGCCTCTGGTTCGGGGGAGTGGCTTGGTGCTCTCGCGCGCTTAGTGTTGTGTTGCCTGGAGAGGAAGTGGAATGGAATGGAACTGCAGCATGCAGGTAGTGCGGCCGCGTTTTAGAGGGGCTTTGGCAGGCTCTTGCGGTTGTATGGCCTCTGCTGCTGTGTCGCGTCGCGTCGCCGGTTGTAGTTTGACTGCGCGCGGGCGCGCTCTGTGGATTGGTGGGGAGTGGGAGCGTCAAGTGTGCGTGTGGCGAGGGCGAGCGAGGACGTGGGCAACGAGCCAGGGGCGGCGGCAGTTAGCGCTCTGCGTGCCACCACTGCTGGCTTGCCAGACTGAAGGTGTGTTTTCAACAACCATGCGCTGCACCACATGTTATCCAAAGGTCTGGTCCATGTCAAGATTCGTGCCGGTCAAAACTATTTCTCGCGTGAGATTTGGATTGGTTTTCTCGCGATATGCTACAGTATCCATCTCCGCTACATCTCCTCCCTCCATACCGATATTTTCTCCCTATTTTCTACGATGCTCGCTCCTTCTCTCTCCATGGTCTTTTTTTTTTCCTCACCCCTCGCTCTCCCCGTCGATGCTGTGACGGGATCTCCATCGCCGAACATCTTCTTCCTTCATGGCTTCATCCATCCCTCTCTCTCCATCCTTGCAGACCTACGTTTGCCCCCCTTCCCTCGCCGCTCCGCTCCCGCTTCCACCGCCCACGACTCCGCCCGTTTGCCACGCTCGGCACCGACGACGCCGGCAACATGCTCGTATCGCTCAATCTTTGCCGCTTCCATCCTTTCCTCTCTCCTATTCCACCCTCTCGGCTTCTCTCCTCACCATGATTTAATTTCTCTCTCTACATTCATGAGCACTCTTCTTTCTTGTTCGATTTCTGTTCCGTTCATTGAGTCTTCAGGTACGCTCGTCTCTCTAGATCCCAATATAGTTTATGTCATTTTCTTTACTTTATAACTTCAGTTTGAATACTCCTCATTTTCTTTGTTTTTTGGTATATGCATCCCCACCAGCTTCGTCCTGCCATTGCAGATCTGGAAATTGAATCTAAAAAAGGTCACATCATTTTAATCCAGTTCTAGTTCATGTTTCTTTCTTTTCTTCCTTTAGAATTTGCTTGTTTGATACCTACAGGTCCGGAGCGAACCAGACCACTTATGTACAGCCAGAGCCAGGCAGCACAGAGGAGCTTTCACTTTGATCATAGTGCAGGTAAACTAAATCTTCGTCTTTGAAATAACAGTAATTTTGTGTACCTGATATGATTATTTTATTTATGCAGCAAGTTAATTCTCATGTAATCTGAAAAAGATATTTAATATTACTTTTTCTTAGCAGTAATTCAGTTATTAAAAAATCCATGTGTACATAATACAAATATTTCAATTTGATCAAACATTTTTTATACTATTCTCCTTTTAAGTGTTTCTTGACAGTTCATTTCTAATCACTGTGCAATTTAGCAATTTGATTCTTCCATCAGGGTACGGTTAGTTCATAGTTCTTTAGTAATTGTTACTGTTTTCTAACTTGCAAGCAATCTTCACATGGCTTTTGTTTTTCCTATCATTGTACTGATGCTGGTTGGAAGTACATAACTTGGTTACTCTTTTATCTTTTACTATCTGGTTACTTCTTTCAGCTTGTGCTCTTGTTAATAGTAGTCCTTAGCTTTTCTTTATTTGGTGAACCTGAGCCCTGAGGTATTGCTTGTTTGGTACAAAACAACAAATAATATAAAATTTTAGGCGGTCACTAAAGTCCTATTTCCTTGCCTGTTTTAAATTTTTTTCCTTGTGCATTGAAGCTGTTCGTTTTTTTGTGCATTACCATTAATCCGCAATATTGGTTTCATGAGTTGGACTAATAGACTTGTAGACTAATTGATTCTTTAGTTCTTACTGGTACCAGTTTTTTATCTGATCTTACTTCCTTCAAAAACTTCAAACTAGGACACATATGCTCTGAAGCACCTGTCCAGCAAATCTATTTTTATCATGAATAATGCGAGTTTTTAAATGTATTTTTTTTCATGTATGCTCTGCTGTTAGATATAGGACACATGCTCTGCCGTTAGATCTGAATGTATACGTTATCATTTATATTTTTTATTCTGCTGCATACATTATCATGTGTTTCTATACAAATTAACCTGTTCTAAGTAAGCATTTACTCTAGTTTGACATTTTTGAGTTATATAGAAGCTTTTAGTGTTAATCACAGTTTGCAATTTCTAGGTATTATAGAAGGTTTTATTTTCAATCACAGTGATCATTTAGTCTAGTTTTACATTTTCCAGTTTTTTAGAGGCTTTCACTTTTAATTATATTCCCGGTAACCTAATTCTTTGTCTTTCTATGCACAGTAACTCTCTATAAGTCTTTTAAAAAATTATTATGTGCATTAAACATATATTTTTATGTTAATATAAGATAAAACTTTGTCAACTTAGAATATTATATTTTCTAAAAACAGATTATGTATCTTTAGTTTACATTATGTGTGAGTTGAAACTGTTATTTTATTTAGCATATACAGTTGTAATTCTTTATTTAAAATATTTTCTTTGGATCTTCAATATTACACAAGATTTATTCCTTCATCTTCCTCTATTTTTTCTTCTTTTTAGCCGTCAGGTATTCTCTAGATCCCCAATTCCATTTTGCTTTACATTGCAATCTATGGTGCAGATCTACAAATCTTCACTTTCTTGTACTGTGTGTGCCTAGATTCGCTTGGTGCATACCTGTATTTGTTTGATGTGGTTTGATGTTTTTTCGTTTCGAAGAAAAAGTAGTGCAATTTTACTCTTCAACCAATTTTGCACCATACTAGGTGCATGGACATATTGATATTGTAGGACATTCTGTATTTGATCTAGTGAATAATGATTGTCTCTGATTGAATACAAACTTCTTAGTAAACATGATAGCATTTATTTGTACATTGTAATGAAGTTGTGTTATTATTTGAATGTGGAGATTATTCAGCTTATTTCTGCCAGCCTGGACTACTTTGTGAAGGGCTGGACCAGCATAATTAACTTTTGTAGCACATTTGCATTTATGTACAGATCCACACAATATCGCAAATTATGGAATATGGATACACATGACTTCCAATTATAGGTCTGAAAAAGACAAGCTCCAAGTAGATGTATGTTGATCTTTGTACCGAAGTGACATCTCTAGCAGATGACTCTTGATCTCATAAGGTTGTTAATTGTGTACCACTGTACATTTATGCTTTTAGGAGTTGTAGATGTTAGCATCAGACCATCTTGATGCAAAAATTCTTGCCATCCAACAATCATTTTTTCATTCCAAAAAGTAGTTCATACTGTATTTAAGAACACTTGAGTACTGGCCAAACACTTGCTTAGCTTCCAAATAAGTCTCTTTTAGTTTGGTGAATTTATTAAACTCTTTGCTGATGAATTTATTTATTTTAGCAACTGTAATATACCGCCTTTAAAATCATTAAATTAAGCTTTTACTAGTGTACTACTAATCTACTATTTAGCACCGATGCCATTAGACAAAAGGTCTTAATTCCGCCGCCATGCTTTTCTTAATTATTTTTAGAAGTACTCACCAGGCAGACTGCATATTGTTTATGGGTGGCAGAATTTTTTTATAAACTATATAATCCAGCCGACATAGGTGTTGAAATGTTGGCTCCGCATATTTTCTGCCAGCACAAATACTAGAGTTATTTGCCACCACGATGTATGTCGAAGTTTGAATCTAAGCTTTGCTATTTTTAGCAAAGCTTGTGAAAAACAATCATGGGAGTATGTTGCTTCAGTAGTATTGGTTGCTCATGGAGTGAGGACTATTTCCACAATAGGGTTAATGTTTTTGTTAGGACTGCTTGCAAAACCACAAATAGTGAACTTATAGCTATAGGCGGTCACTACGAGTCCTCTGTTGTCTCCACACTACACGCCCTCTGTTGTCTCCAACTAGTAGGATATATTTTTTCTTATCTGCTGTTAGATTTGCCTTTTTAGCCTTGTGATGTGAAGACCTTGTTATCATCCTTATATGTACATTCTTATCTATCTTTTTTTGATACAGATTTCCTGGTTCTCTGTAAGCATTTGGGCCAGTTTGCCCATTCACAATGTTATGTTGGGGCATTTACTTTTAATAATAATCAGTGTAGGTAAACTGCTTCATCTTTGAAAGCCCAATAACTTTGTAGAAGTATTATGTTAATCAAAGAGCTCAAACAGGTGTTTTTTTTTTATTTAACAGGTACACGTGTAATTATACCTTTCTATAATTTCTTTCCATTTTGAATAGCAGGCATACCTGTAAATAACTATCTTTTAGATTGGTGAATTTATTAATATATTCTTTGTTGATGAATTTATGTATTTTAGCAACTGCATTGTATACTCTCTTTGAAATCATTAAGTTATGCTAGTGTGAATGCACTTGCTTGTTAGTTTGTGGTTGTCTTAGTTAAGCCAAAATGAATTGCGCTCTCAAATTTGGTTGAACTGTCAAACGAACAGTTTCCTGCTGCAAATAGCTTAGACATTGCACTATCTAATCCAGAGAATTACTTTGCACCATCCATAAGCTTAGGTTTTTTTAGCAACATCCATAAACTTAGTTGGCTATCAGTTAGTCAGTGATGGATGCATGTGCAACTCTATTTTGATAACTGAAGGTCTCACTATACATTCTTTTTTTTTTTTTTTTTTCATATTGGTCATTCAGCTCTGCAATGAAGCTATCCAGCATAGGTGATCGAGAAAAGATATCATCAGATAATCAAGGCAAAAATAATTGCAAAGAATGTGTGGTGCACATGGTCTGAGTGCTGAGGCACAAGCTTGCGACAAGAACCTAGTTTGGTAGTGGTGTCCTGCCTACTAGCTAATTATTCTAGAGAAGGTTTACATTTTATTTGTTCTGTTGCACAACACTGGGCGATCATTGTTCACGAGCGCTGATTGTATTGATCAAGCACTATGTATATGCTTTGCGAGGGCTCCTTTTTTATACAAAATGTGCTGTAAGCATATTTCCCAAACATCTAGTGCCCTAAATATTTTACATTTTAGCTTAACTGGAATGCAGCTTGTCCAAAATACTGTCATTCAGAATTTATGTTCAGTATAACTCAAACTTCGTTGCTAACACCCGTGCACATGCTCTTATCCCTGCCTGGACACATCTTGTTTGCTCAACAGAAACCTGAAGGAAACATTGACACATAAATGTCTATCATTCATAGCACTCAAAGTGGTCAATCATTTTCCTGTGACTATCTTGTTTGCTATCCAGTGTACCAGTTGCTTCAGCACTCATAAATCTGGCAGCAAATGAGACGAGGTAGTTTTTGCAGCCGATCTAAAATACTAATTGCAGATTCTGGGTTATATTATATACATAATAGCATATATTGGTCTTTAGTCTGGTAAAAGAGTCCCAATAGAGCATGTAACTATGACAAAAAAATATGGATAATAAAAAATAAAAAGGAAAAAACAAAACCAAAAATAAGAAAATCTTCTACAATAAGGTATATATTAGCGTAAGATTTGTCTAATTTCTGTTTTTATCTTTTTTTTTCTATTTGGATTAGGATTAGTATTCCTATTCAACTTACGCAGTATCCGAGAAACCATTTTAGAATTAGATTCCGTATTGCACCAGATTCTATTGGCACATCCAAAATTTATACAAGTACTAAATTAAGGATTCTATTGCTTTTTGAAAACTTGAGAACCATGTTTGGTTGGTACAACTTTAGATTCAAGTGTCTTGTTGGTTTTTGAAAGAGGGTATCTCTACTATTCAAGTATTGAATTAAGGGTTCTAGAACTTTTTTATGTCGATTGATTAATTAAGTTTGAATATACAAAAGGTTATTATGGAATTATTAATTATATAATTGTATATCTAGAAAAACAACATGGGGAAATGTTTTTATTAGCACTGTCCCATTA
Source organism: Chrysopogon serrulatus (assembly GCA_015844335.1). Classification (NCBI taxonomy): domain Eukaryota; kingdom Viridiplantae; phylum Streptophyta; class Magnoliopsida; order Poales; family Poaceae; genus Chrysopogon; species Chrysopogon serrulatus. Next base: position 108,330 of record JADLZL010005111.1, on the reverse strand, counting down.
CTTTGTCATATTTGAACCAAACAACACCCAAGACTGCTAAGTCTATGAAACACCCCTAATATAGAAAATTTACTAGTCCTAGTTGAATGCTCGTAGGCACCTAAGAAATTTGACCTCATATCTGTTGGCCTTGTAATTAGAAATACATGTAGAATAAGATAACATCTGATGCAATAGGTTCTCAATAAGATGACATTTTGACTGTATTAAAAAAACTAAGTACTAACAATGGTATTATGTTATGCCTAGACATAAGTACATTGAGGCTTGAAAGGATACATAAATTATGCTAAAGGAAATAACTTTTGGATGCATGTACCCATTATGTGCAGAGATCAAAATTATTACTCGTGACACTAAATAGCCAATGAGAATGCTGATTGTAATAGTCAGTTCAAACAATTGTCACTAACAAGATGTGACTAGGGTGTGCATAGTGGCACCTAAAAAAATAATGCAAACATTGCTCTTTCTGCATGTATTACAAGTTGGAATGAGTCAAACAAACAAAAAAGTATCACAATCTGAAAAAAAAACTTGCTAACTACTTAGTAAACATGAAGGTCAGCCTACACTTCTACATCGTGAAAAAAGGGTCCAACTTTCATAAACAAAAGACGAAATATACTAGATCTCAACATTTTTCTTTAAGATCTGCTAGTTGATCCTCTCATACATCACGGTTCATATAAAAAGAAGAAAATAGAAAACATAAATAAGTGCCTGAAGTGACAACCAGGTGTGCTAGTCCTCAGGTGCATATAACACCTTACTAAATTTCAAGTATACTGCTGGCCTAGAGAAACTCTGAAATATTTGGTACGACTCCTTGGTCTTGATTTCAGAGGTTGAATAATAGACTTAGTGTGATCTCTTTAAGCTTTGTCCCCAAATTGATAAGTTGTTTCACAAAAGCAAATTCGTGTTCAAACCCTCTCAATTCAACGATTTCTCAGTCTGCTGGCAGATCACATAAGCAATCTGATGAGCATGCACTTTGGACCTGAAACGAGGAAGTATATAAAAAAATTGTTGGTGGATTGAGATGAAAAAAAGAAGAGGAAGTGTAGATTGTCAGATTCCTTAACACTTCTGAGGTGTATCAATGTGCTGACAATGACAGCCATGAAAACAGTTCAGCCTAGACAATAGTTGCAGAAAGAAAATTTTCTATTTTGAGAAAAGATAGCACGAGTATAATTTCTGGATAAAAGAAAATTTAAGGTAACAGTAACATGCTATTGATTGCCCAAATTTAAGGAGATTTGGAATCAATTTAGTGCATAGGTTCTGAATGGACTGCAGAACATTTATTCTTATTTTTTATAAAAAAATAAACATGACCAATGGCCACCATGTTATTTCCTAACTCTTATCTATATTAACCAGTTGCCTTAGTGCCATCCAATGACTAACCACTGTGGTATATTTCAAAAAGGCTAATAACTTAGAAAGAGATCAACTATTTACAGCCCAAATAGTATACCATTCAGTTAATCTATAGATAGAGTAAGTAAAGTGCTGTGATTAGGATATCAAATATACCATATATCTACCATACGTAAGCCTTGGCATGCCAGAAAAAGGGAAACGAAGGTGGCAATGTCTCAAGCATTCCATACAAGATGAGAAGTATGAGAATGTTATTGACTGAAGATGCAATTCTTCTATCAGCATAAGTGCCAGTAGCACGAGCAGCGCCTGCATAAAACTGGTGAAAACATTAGTTGTGCATTCACACTTCAAAACTGCAAATATTATAGAAAGGAGGAGAGGTTGATTGTTTGAATAATCACTTTCTTAGTGTGCCACACAATTTTACATACATATATATTTTTTAATAAAGAATTCATACGAATAATGGATCAAGTGTTCATATTTTCCAAACTAGAAGTGTTGGCATTGGATTGCAGGAGTCCTGCCAAAATAGTTATTCTTACTCTTATAGCTCCAGCAAATTTACTTGTGGACCAAAGACATTATAAAACTGAGCCATACACTGCAAATATGATAGATTATACCAGAAAAGGAATAACAAGGAGTAGAGGACACAAGTGTTGTCTGAGAGCCATACCTCTTAAAAAAATCATTCTTCAGTCTTACAAAAAGAAAAACATATAGAAAAAATCAATGGATCAATCACCTTAAAGTAAATGTTCATATACTTAAAGTGAAGAGATCCATACCTGTCAAAAAAAAATCATTCTTAAGTCTTGCAAAAAAAAAAAAAAAAAAAAAAACAGAGAACAGAAATCTACTCATAATGTACATACTTATACTGCATAGATATAAATCCATTATTGAGTCCAAGTGAAAACAACCATAATGCAGATCTGGTCACTACAAAAATTCAATAGAGAAAATTCACTAAAATCTTGCAGAGCGAGAAGCACAGAGACTTAAAATCTAGATCTAGCTGTACCTAAGGACCTAAGCTGCAAAAAACGGAGCAGTGAGCTAGCTGTTCCTTTTTATTTCAATGTGTACTTGTGGAGCATCCTGAGACAAAGAACAACGTTCAAAAAGTACAGACAACTAGTAAATACATAATTGTTTAGAAGTGTATCAGTAACAAAAAGTAAGAGAAGTCAAATGAGTTCCAAGACTTACTATGAAATCAACTATACACTAATAAAGAAAGTTTTTGACTAACAAAATAGTGAAGGAAGAGAACAAAACCTAGCTGAGAAACAGAAATAGATGCCAACCGGCCGGAGTCGAATGAAATTGGGGTACGTAAGATGGTTCTGGTGTCTCTCCATCTGGATCTGGCTGAACCTTGCCTCATCCATGGTGCAGATGATTCTGGCGACGGATGTACTACACGGAGTCAGCGTCTATAAATCAGAGGAGGTAAGATAAAGGGAAGAATGAGAAACAATGCCTGACAACGATCTGCACAGAAGATAGATGCAACACCAAGCTGCTGCAATAGGAGGAAGAGAAGCACACGCTGAGACTATTTCGATTTTTCTAAATTACAGCACAAATCTCCACATTGCATAGTTCAGATTGGTAAAAAAACACAAACGCAGCGGACTTCATTGGAGGCGGTCGTCAATGATTCATCTGGATCTGACTGGACCTGAGAAACAATGCCTGGCAGTGAAATCCAAGGGAGAGAGGATGAACGGGACGTCGGCAGAGGGAAGAACACGGAGGAAGAAGAAAGGGCAAAGAAGAAGCTAGCCGCAACGCTGGAGGTTGAGCTGTTGAGAGAAGCTCGCACTGGTGGGGAGGTGAACAGAGACTTGTCAGTTTGAAAGGAGTTGGCGGTGACGAGAAGAGAAAACCGGCGAGATGGCAAGAAACTGGAAGAGAAAACGAGCGAGATGGAGAGAAATTGAACAGGTAAAAGCTGAGCAAGGACGGTCAACAAGAGAGGGCAGGTGGCAAGCGAGGGGGAGGGGAACCGCAAGACGATGGACGGCGCGGATAACATGTGTTGCAGCTCACGGTTGTTGTTTTGATTTTTCGTGCCAGACTCGATGATCCACGCGCGCACTGCACCGCACTGTAATCGTGCAATGCATGCATGGCGCCATGGCTGTGACTGGCGGTGAGTGTACGTCCTTCGAGCTGGAAAGGCCAGGCGTTTAGGGCTTGACCAAAAACATTTTAAGAAAAGAAACAAAATTGATTTTTAAGTCGGCGCTTAGATTGACAATCGAAGACTATAGATGTGTAGAATTTGCTGGATGCATTTCATTTCATTACTTAAGTTTGGATAAATATACTTGTTGCCGTGGACTCCACTGATTCGGGCTACTGAACCTGCGACACCGAGTCTCGACGTGCTCGAGTTCAACACGTTTTTTGCCACTTCCTTTTTTTTTTAGCATCACAGAGCTTTCATTAATCAATGACAGATCAGCGGCCGCTAATCCCACTAGCCAATCTGGGATATAGTCAAGCCAAAAAAGTGAGCGCTCCATGACCGAAACCATACTTGCACAGCAATGGGCTACCGAGTTTGCATCCCTATACACCCACTCAACTCGAAAATCAACAAAACTCCTGCCTAACTCCGTGATATCGAAACAAAGGCCTCCAATAGATGACCTGAGGCCAAACCGGTCATCAACCAGCGACTTGAGACCGCGGCAATCGACTTCCAAGATGACTTCGGTCGTAGCCATTCTCCGTCGCTAGCTCCCCGTCCTTCCTTCGCTGCCATGGCCTCCCTTTTGTTGCCAACAACAAGTGATTGTGAAGCTTTAATTCGGATTTCCAATTTAAATGCAATAAAAAAGACTGAAATTGGCCAAAATTGAGAAAGCCCAGTCAAACTAATCTAGACAGGTTTTAATATTCCATGGTCAAAAACCGACCAAATCAGACCTGTTTCACCAGCCTCGGTGCAATATGTTAATTGCTCTTGGCCAATTTTGGCTGTTCAAGGTTAGATCATTTCAAATTTGTTGAAAACTTCTTCAATCTCATGAGAAACTTACGGATCTTATGCCTTGTCTGAAACGTAGGAAATGTTTTCTTATCTCTATGTTTTTTTCTACTAAATTGAACTGATTTTTATGAAATTCCTGCATAGTTCCATGGAAATTTGTGCATTGCAACATTCTCTTATTCGCGAAGGCTTTCTACTGGATAAAACCACCCCGTTTGTATATATAGAGAATCAAGTGGATTGAGGTAAACCACGTACAATCAACAAGAAATCAATCAATTATTATTTTTCTCCTAACTTTTGCCCTTCCAACCCTCTCGACAGAATTTATTGACGTTCTAGGTGGCCCTATTTGATCCTAGGCCAACTCCGCCATGCTTCTCCTGGACAGGCCTATTTTGATCTGTGTGTTTCGTCGGAGGGCAACCAATTTAGCGAAGCAAGGTTTCATGTCACTTCTATGTTGTCAATAAGGAAGTAATATCTGTGTGGTTCATGGGCCCAAAGTTACGTTTGCACTCACGAATTCATGGCCTCACGGATCTAATGGACTGGGCTAGGCAGATTTGGGCTTCATCAGAATTCCCATGAAAAATATGCACCTTGATTATTTGCCGTTCAACCTGGATCGGGAATAAATATACACCCATATATGCGTGATAATAATTGTGTAGATAACCATGCAAGCTAGAAGGTTAGCTGCTCTAGGAGGCCCTACACATGCAATTTGTTTCGAGCAATTAGTACGAATTTATAATATTTTAATTAATCACGAAGTTATTCATGACCTACACTCACAGGGTCCCTTTCTAAGTCGCTATCGTTAATTGGCACCTAGAGCATTATGATTGTTATTCTTTGTTAATAAAATCTTCTCTGTACCCATCACGGGGCACACGATGTGTGTCTGCTTCCGGATTCTAGCTTCTATTTTTAAGCAAAACAAGATCTAGGGATTCTTGGATGGAGACTACTCTACGGAAATTCCTCCTTAATTTTTTTAGTGCTTTAATACACTCCTAGCTGGAATCCCTAGCTTGTTTGTGCTGTTTACCACTGCATTCCAACGTGAGTAGTTGATCGGAATATTTGTTCGTATATAGGTTGCCAATAGTTTGCTACAGGTGTCAAGATTCGTTCATCCAGAAGGCTCCCGGAGATGTGTATCAGTGTATATAGACCATTTTTCCAAATTGATATGAGCTCTGTTAGAAGAATTTTGTGTCTCTTCAGCATGCAACCAGAATGTCAACCCTCGGATGAGCTCTACTCCGGCCAGCTTTCCTTGAAAACGTCTTGTCCGCTGATTATGTTCTCGCGACGGAAAGTAACCGTATCTCGGCTGCCATCAAATCAAAGGTCCTAGGAAAGAACTTACTGTTTCGGCTCCAGGGACCTGGCACTTGTTCAGACCATATATGTATGTCTTCATTCAGACCTCGCTTTGCACCTGCCCCTGATTTGTTAAAGAAAAGGTACTGTCTCTAGTGAATCTACCGATACAGTTTCATATCGGTGTTGGATTTGGATGCGAGCCTGCGTCGTCGCTTTCGCCGATCATTCGTAAACGCTTAGCTTCGCTTGCAGCACGGACAAATCATTCGCAAACGCTTTTCTCAGTGATAAGTAAGATTAGATGCTTCTACTCCAGATAGCAAAGCAGCTTACATATACTCTGCACGAATGCTTGCTGGAGTAGCAACACATTTACTATCAATTAATTACCCCGGCCGGCAACGGCAATTATATGCCGCATTCGACCTTCCTTTTCCGGTGCAGATCGGATCGGAGAGACCGGCTTTTGTGCGCCTCGCTATTTAAACAATCCCCCGTGCCGGACACCTGTCGCCGGCTGGCAGGCCGCGGCCGCGCCCACGTACCCGAAACGGCATCATCATATCCACGAACGCCGCGCTAGTTTATGCCCCGCTCCCCCGGCCGGCCGTACGATCGAAAGCGGGCGGCACGCTTTGCTTTGCTAGCTAGAGCGCACCGAGCGGCCGGCCGAGATCCCAGTCCCCCAAGTCGAGCTAGATCCCAGTCCCAAGTGAGCGAACGATCGATGAGTGCAAGCAACGGCAGCGGCGGCGTGGTGGGGATCCTGGAGATAGACATGGAGATAGATGATGATGCTCCGGCGTACGGCCGTGTGGCGAGGGGACCGCCGGCATGCAGGCGGCAGCTGGTAGGCGCGCCGATCATCGCTGGGACATAACAATTCGACGTGGTTTCAGGTAGATGAAGCCGGATATATAATATCCATTATCTAAAAAAAAACAATTCGACGTGGTACGGACGTTTGCTTTGAATGTACTACGTGATACGTGGTCGTCGCTATAGCAGGAGGCGACATGCATGGAGGGACCGATCCGTCGGCAGAAGACTCCACGGCAAGACCGTGCCGTGTACCCAAGTCACCCTCCGTTAATAAAAGTCAAGTCTGTGTGCTCTAGATACAGTAATAAAAGAAAAACACGCTATCGAGTCGATCTGGACTGGACCACTGCTCTCCCACGATGATCTAGTAGTGTGGTGGTCCACTAGTGCTGCGATGACCTGCCAACATAAGATCTCATCGATCGGTCATTCCAGCTTACTTGCTGTACTTCAGCAAATACGAGTACTATAGCAATCAGATTTCAGAAAACGCATGCATGTGTGCAGTCACGTCTCTGCCAACAAATCAATTTCCATCCGTCGTATCCGCGCATTGTCTTCGAAAAAATCCTGTCCGCAACGACACACGTGTTATATTAGTAACAACTAAGACTCCTAGCTACTAATTGGCTACTAGTAGTACTAGCATTCAAATTCAAAAAAAAAAAAAAAAACTACTAGTATTACTATATACTAGTTGGTCCTCTTCTACTCCAAGTCGACGGCGGCGGTCCTAAAAGCTTCCCTGCTTCACGTACGGTTTCCACAAAAAAAGCAATGTGTACCCCAGCAAGTTGGCCATTAACGCAAACATTATATATGCTCTGATCCCTCTAATCACTTTTTGAACCGTGACATCCAACATAGTACTTAGATAGGGCAACCCTTGGTTTGGCAGCCTACATACTAAAGGATTATTGCCAATAAGCGCGTACGATTCCCGCCCAACATAAGTAATATAAGCTTAATTATTATATACGGAAGTACGTTGATCCAGGGCATCATCGACACGTCTTCAACCGCGACTACGTGCATTGGCAGTCTTCCCATGTACTTATGCTTGTTCCTCTGAAATCACACTGCTATGGAAGATATTAATCAACTTTTTATTGGTCTATCTCTTTCGTACTCTCTGATGAGAAAGTCTGCTTGTCGGTCCTGAGACGTCAACTGGTGGATTGCATGCCCCTTTTCGCTCTGTTTCGTTTTGTGAAACATACCTCCACTTATTAGTACTCTCTACATATGCTACGGGCGGCAATGCGTGACTTCTGGTGTGGAGTCTACCACGATATCTTTTTAGCTATTCATACAGCAGTGTCACAACTCACACCCACACACGTGTGACACACAAGTTAATTACTGTGCTGACAGCTTTCGTTCCTTTCCTAATTCCTATCCTCCTCGAGAAAAACTTACTTCCCTTTTTCATATCATTACAAAAAGGCAACGCACACGCACGCTCGCGATCAGTGTTTGGTTATGTGAGCCACTTGCTTCTTTAATTACCTTCTTTTCATAGTTCTAATTGCCACGTTTCGAAGTGATAATAAGTGTTTTGGGTCGTCCCAATCGTGTTGAAAACGACTTTTTAGTTACTTGTCTATCATACTTCAGTGAGTTCACGACTAAAAACATGCAGCACAAGACTAACCATGCCTGACGACTAGAGGGATAAGAACGAGTGGGACATAAGCGTGATGTGATCGGAGTGTTCCATGTTGTTGGTTTTCAAGAGTGTCAAATCATTTAGTAGTGTTTTTTTTAATGAATTAAGGCCCTTTTTGGTGTTTTCCCTTTTAATGAATTAAAGCCTTGTTTGGCATAGCTCAGCTCTATTCACGAGCAGCTTTTTCGGTGAAATGGAGCTGTTTTGAAAAAATTGCTCGACAAAACAGTTTCAAAAACAGCTTCATTTATGGCCGAGAGATGAAAATGAGGGAGAGAGCAACACTACTTTTTTAGCTTCACCTCTCTATTTTAAATCTATTTTGAAAAAAAAGTATTTGACAAAAAATAGCTTATGAAGTTGTTAGTGAAGCTCTACCAAATATAGTTGTTGTAGTGGCCACAACGCATTTAATGCATTTGGCGCCTGATTGATAATTGTTGGATGAAATAGGACCTTTGCCCTGCCCCTTGGAAATGCTAGTTGGAGCACTTTTCAAGTTTTCAATAGATTATACAGTTAGTTCCATCTAGTTGAAACTCCTCTTTCTCTTCGTAAATTTAGTGTCATGTTCTCATCCTTGTTTATATGGCACCACATTCGACGATAATGAAATTCTCTATTGAAACTAGCCTAAAATAAATGGTTGACTAGCTAATACATGATCACACTTTCCCAATGAAGCCATGAGATAATAACCGACACGATTTAAGAGTTTAAAAGATTAAAAGTGTTAGCCTAGGTCCTAGATGTTCATTATATAATATTTTTTTAAAAAAAAGGCAAAAACTTTGTTGTTGTTTTATTATATAAGAGACTAATGAATGTAGTCTTAACCGAAGCATACCATGTATTAGAGGTGATTTGGATCAAAATATACTGAGGAGTTGAGGTCCCAATAGAAGTTGCTTATAACTTTGAGTGCATTTGGTGACCTTAGCACCCCTTGCTTTGCCAAGCTAGCAAGAAACAAAGCATTTGGTAGCTTTGTGGCCTCCTTGGTTTACTGAGCTTTTCAAATTCTGCCAAGTAAAAGTACACAAATGGAACCTAACCATACACGTCAAGGATTTTTTTTTTTGGCCAACCCAATTGAGCCAAAACTACTCTCCTATATATGCTGGCAAGCCTAGCCTTACGTGGCGAGATGAGGTTAGCTAGATGTGCAAAACAATCAAACATGCTCTTCCTCTCCAACCTCACCGAGTCCATTAAGCTCTAAGAGCATCTCGAAGAGACACTCTACATGGCTATTTATCACAAAATTTAAAAAAAACAAAAAAAAAAAGCCCCAATACTCTATCTTTTCGCTCTCCACTTTTATAGACGCTACATGGCATCTAAATGCAATATACGATAGATTTATCATAAGTTCTTCCATTGGAGACCCAAGAGATATAAGAAAGAATATCCATCGAATATTTCTCCAAGCAGAGATATAGAGATTGAAATTTGTAGAGACTTCGTGCGGAGTGGGTTGAGATGCTTGAGCATCCCGTATCTTGGTGAGTCCACCCTTATTTGTAGCCACCTTTTGAATATCAAAACAACTTTGAATTGAAATTTGTCATCTAAAAAGACATAGATCACGTTTAATGCCACAATTCTCATATAAAGATTATTTTCCATACAAGATCATATGAAAGAGTTACCGATTTTCTATATCGTCTCTATGTGAACTAGTTTCGCCATACTATATGGTGGAATAAGATACTTTTTGTATTTGCGTTAAATGGTTTGGTGGAAATATAACTTCCCCATTTCGACTAGCTGCTGAATCTTCCATCTGAAGTACCACCCATCCACCGCCATGAGATCTTTCTCCGTTTGATTTGAGGAGGTCGAAACTAGCCTCCTCTGTACTGTTATCACATTTTTAACTGGCAAATGTATTAACCATACATGCATCGTGACGACTGGTTATTATTTCTGAAGTTTAATTTGGTCAATCCTAGGGAACATTAGGACGCACGGGTTGGCGGGCTTGGAGCATACGTAGAACGAACAAGATTCGATTCAACAGAAACAGTACTGTAGAGCCCCCACGTCCAACGTGCAACACGTTGCTCCATTCCATGGTGCTAGTAGCTGGGGTGTTTTCAGATGTCACCAGCCCATCACGTCCAACTAGCTAGCAAACGCCAGACGCGCAGATCGCTGTCATGCCCTGCCGAGGTAGCTAATTTCTCCTCTCGCATCATGTCCCCCGGGACCCAGAAACCAATTAATCCAACACATACGGATACGGGCCGGCCGTGTGTGCCTCGAGGGGAGTGGGTCGAGGGAACCGCTCCGATTCGTCCGTTGTCGTACGTCCCCCTTTGTGCTCTTTTCCTCCCGTGCTAATCGTAATCCTCAGCCTTCGCCCTCCGATCGATCCTGAGTAAAAGCGCAGATGGTGACGTCAGCGGCCACTCACGGTCACGGTCTCCCCCACACACCACACGCCCACGCGCTCCGTCTGTCTGGTTGTGGGCACGAACTGAACGGACGGTCCAAACCGAGTTCAGCGGGCTAGCGCGTCGTGCTCGTGCGTGCGTGCATGCGTGCACGCAGCGCGGCGTGTGCCGGACTCACTGGCTGACCCCGGGTCAGAGCTCGTTTTTGATCTGTATGTTGCGGCGCGGGGTGGTGGGGTTAGGCCGATCAGCCCCCAGGCCGCCGTGTTGACGGCGAGGCGACCCGACTCGCCGTACGTACAGGGGACCACCCACACCCACCAGGTGACGTGCGGCCGGGCGCGTGGAGGACCCGACGTGGCGGCCGCCGAGCGGGCCGCTGCCGCCGCGGGGGACGACGTGGCGCGGTCAAAAGGGCGGTCGTGCCGTCGTGCACCGCCCGCCGGAGGTATAGCCGGGCGGGCCGCGCGCGCTCGGCCCTTTTTCTTGATGGCGACGGCGGCGCTAGCGGATTAGCGAGGGCGAGGCGCGCTTTTTTCTTCCCGCGAACCGCGTCCCGGCCGCCGCCCCGGATAAAAATTATAATCGCTCTGGCTTGAAGCCACCGGGAGGCGGGATGCGCGCAGAGGCGGCCAGGTGTTTAACGAGTTAGGCGCTCTGGCTAAAACCTCGCGATCGCAGGGCAGATTTTAGGATTATTTTACCTCATCTCGATCGGTCCATCGCATCGACCTGCTTGCTGCAGCTTTCTAGCTACTCTCATCTATCTACCATTTAGCAGTGGAATCACGATCGACTCCGGGATTTGCCGGCCGGTGCGCGGTGCCTCCGCGTTGATCCATCACCTGCGGCCTGGATTTACCTACATACAGTACTGTACAATGGAAGAAACTTTCAGCTAGCAGTTTTACTTAAGATTCATTCACGAGATGCGTTCTTCTCTGGTTTATTTAATTTGGATAATAACTTGCTGTGAACTCAGCGGTTCGGTGGACTATCAATTAATTCCTGAAGAAGGGCGGCGTCATTTCGAACTCAGATGTGGACTATCAATTCCTGAAGAAGGGCGCGTAGCCGCGTACACGTGAAAACAGAGATGGCTGATGTCTATTGCTAGAATCGAGCTTGACATGCTGCTATTATGTGCATGAGCAATGAAACCTTGACCAGCACGAACTGGTATGGTAGGCCATAACGCAAGTTTGGAAGAAGAACCCAACAAGAGTCAACTGCCAAACTACGAGCGCCACACTGTGCATAAATATCGAAACGAGGTAGGCATGCATGCAGGTCAAGTGGTCAACTGAGTCCAGCACAAGCACAATGAGCACCTGGGCTGGGACCAAGCTAGCGAGCGAGTGCTTGCTTGCTCGGCCTTATTTGTCTGCGCTGGTGAGGGTGACCTTGCATGCTCGCCCAACTCCGTTTGTTCTCACCTGTGCTGATTCCTTTTTGTAAATTCCTCAGAAGAATACGGACCGGTACTATTCACATGCACTGCATATTTCTGTTCCCTGTTCAGCGTCTAGTAACTAGAAGCGACACACCACCAGAATCGACTGTACTATTATTGTTTGACACGGAGCGATTCGTACGATCCATAATGGCTCCATCAATCGCGAGCAAAAAAGACGGCTGTGATCTAGCTAGGATTTGCCGGTTGCTGCTGCCGCACCAGATCAAGATAGAAGGCGTTGGCCGCTGGCCTGGCTACGAGCTAGGAAACATGGTTCGTCTTTGTCCTTGTCGTGGCTACTCCACGCAGCACCGAAAAAACACACACACACACACACACACACAACGCAGGTGCTAAAGCTAGCTATAGGCGGCGAGGCTGCGCTTTCGGCAGGAAAATGCTACGGTAAGACGGTAATCCGTCATCATATCCATCGAGAAAAAAAAAAGCGTATACTACAATACTACTACAAGCTTACCAAAATTACCCGCGACACCGATGGTAGGATCGGAGGGCATTTCAGGCATCCTCCGGCACCCTGCCAAGGTAGTGGCAGTGGGATGCCCTTGACAGCGACGTGGCCTCTGGCGAAGGCCGTGCTGGATATATATGTGGCAATAGCTCACTCCGTTGCCGCATCGATCACCTTAGCTACTAGCTTACTCACTCACTACCTCTCGCTGGGGAGACAACACTCGTCGGGAGCTAGGATTAAAGATTGATTAGCTCACTAAGATCACTGAAGTCGAAAGACCAACGAGCTCTCGATCTCCTAGACGACTTGAGGTAGACAGCAGAGAGAAGGGACGACGAGCGAGACAGGAATTAATGGAAGGGCAGTTTGGCTGGGGAAGAGAGGAGGGAGGGTGGAGGAAAGGGCCGTGGACGGCGCAGGAAGATAAGCTGCTGGTCGAGTACGTCAGGCACCATGGAGAAGGGAGGTGGAATTCTGTCGCCAAGCTCACTGGTAATGAGCTAACACTGTTTCTGATTCTCGTTTGTTCTGACAGTCACTCACTTGCCTTTTTAGCTTTTTATTTTCCCCTTATAATTTTCTTTAACAACTCACCATAGCCAACCCACCTGAAGCTGCAAGTTGCATTTGCTTATTCGGCAAGTTGATGCAGTCAAACCTGCTGCAATTACATGTCAATTTAGATTCTATTTGTATTCCTGCGCACGAACACGTTTGCCAACTTGCTAGAGGTTCATGATTCTATTTATGCTCTTATTCTTACCCTGTGGTCTTTCGGGCATGCATGATGCAGGTCTGAAGCGAAGCGGCAAGAGCTGCCGGCTTCGGTGGGTGAACTACCTGAGGCCCGACCTCAAGAGAGGCAAGATCACGCCGCAGGAGGAGAGCGTCATACTCGAGCTCCACGCCCTGTGGGGAAACAGGTAATAATCTATTCTCACCGATCAGCTGGTAGCTGGTCATCATATCGATCATCAGCTTAATTTCTTTGTACAGCTGCAATAAGGTTGTTAGCTGATCACGCGTTTTGCTCTGATCGTGTAAACACAGATGGTCGACGATCGCGCGCAGCCTGCCGGGGCGGACGGACAACGAGATCAAGAACTACTGGCGGACGCACTTCAAGAAGGGCAAGCCGTCCAAGAACGTCGAGCGCGCCAGGGCGCGTTTCCTCAAGCAGCGGCGCGAGATGCAACAGAGCCAGCTGCTGCAGCAGGGGCAAGACCAGCAGCAGGAGAAACAGCAGCCCGATCACCACGACGACGACGACGATGACAACACCAGCAGGGAGGCAGCAGCGCCGGCGGCCGTTCCACTGGCGGCGCAGCAGCACGAGGAGGACCTGCGGATGCTGCAGCAGGACATGGACGACCTGCTGTTCCAGTTCTGCCCGATGGCCTCCTGCACCTCCTCCTCCTGCCTCCTCCCCGGCGGCGGCAGCTGCACCTCCGTCAGCGCGTCGGCGAGCGACGAGGGGTCCAGCGGGGATCAGCAGATGCTCGACGGCGGCGCCACGTGGGGGTGGGGCAGCCTGTGGAACCTCGACGACGTGGTGGATGACGTCGATGGCGGCGCCTGCGGCTGGGCCTGGGACAGCAGCTTCTTCCCTTTGCTGCAGGATCAAGGCCTCGCTTTCTACTAGCAGCTCTCTGCTAGCTGGCTGGCCTACAACTTTATATAGCCCTGCTACAAGTAGATGTTCTTTTCGTGCTCGACTGCTTGCTGGCTGCTGCGGCCTATGCGATGCGTGGAGGGTGAGAGCGAGAGGTCACTCTGATTTTGTTTACATGTGCGTTTGGATAAGGATGCAACACCAACTAAAGCCCACTTCGATCAAGTAGTAGTAGCCTGTCTTCATGACTTGTTTAGCTCGTCGATAAGCACTTTTTTCAGGGGGTGGTGAGAGATTTTTTTCACCTTTGAAAAAAGAAGAGATATAAGAGGGGAAGAAAGATCATGGTGCTTTTGAAAGTGCAACTTAGCTCATGTACTTCCATTTTACGCCGATGAACTCAAGTACTCAACATGTATTGAGACGCATGTGGTTCCGTTAGCTTGAGTTCTGAGTTTCTTAGCGCCTCCAACAATTCCAAATAGTGGAGCTACCAACAATTTTTAATAGTAGAACTATAGTAGTGTGTGCACAAGGAACAAAAGAGTATAGCCTGCCATAGAACAACTATAGTTTTACTACAGCTTTATCGTGGTCTAATGCTACGATATTGCTAAGTATTTCGCTATTTTCACTAATAATAATGTTTCAGCTCTGTTAAATATTGCTATCTGGCTTAGCTGCAAAATAATTTTAGCATTGTATTTTGATCGAGGCATATTTTCATTTCTTAATCAAAAGTACTATGTCTCTTTGTTATATTTTTTACCTGATACTAATTGATCATTATTGAATACCATTAAATAATTATTGATTGATCATTGAATGTTAAATGAAAAAGAATGTTAATCATAGTAGTGAGTATATTGATTGTTATGGTAAATGTTTGAATAATAAATATTAAGGCATATTGTTCTAAACACAATACTCTCTTCTATCTAAAATAAACACACATCTCGCTTTCCAAATAGTTAAAATCATTAAAGTCTGACAACAAAATATATATTTATGATGTGTAATTGATATCATTAGAATGAACACGTAACATACTTTTGTAACAAATTTATTTAGAGATATAAATATTGGTACTATTTTTATATTCTAAGATAAACTTGAAAAGGTTTGACTTCTTGAAAAGCAACATATGTGTTTATTTTGGGACAGAGTATATAAATGTATTCAACTATCTATGTTTATATAAGTTTTCTCTTGGTTACATGTTTTTGTGCATAATTATTTAAGAAGTTATATGTTTCCTGTAAAACCGTTAAATAAAATAGCTTATGTTATATCGCACTATAGTATTTATAGCTTTTATTAAAGGAAACCATAGCTAAAATATCTTAATCTTTGATTTAGGTTTGTTTGGTTGCTTCAATATGGCTCGGCTTGGCTTATAGGATGCATCCTTCGACTATTTGGATGGATGGACCAGCACCAGCCTTTGAGCCCTGGCTGTATGCATGAAAACCCAGCGCTCCGTAGAAACAAAATCAAAATCCATTTCTGTCAAACTCGGTTGGCGTGTGTCCAGCGAGCGTTTGAGTGTGAGTGGGCGCATGCATGGGGCAGGAGACAAAGCAGGTCAACCAATCAAAGTCCTAAGGCCACGGGAGTGTGTAACAGAACCGCCCAATTTATAAAAGCATAAGTGCAAAAGCCACTCGCCACGCAAGTAATTAGCACACTTAAGCCCTTATAAACCCGGTAGTCCGGAAATCTCGAAGGATTTCAAACCAAACATCATCAACCAAGATCGTACAAGTTTAGCGTCACCATTCACACGTTACAACATTTCACAAATAGTCCGATAACATCAAAGTATGGAAATTAAAGTTATTACAAACCAGGTCTCAATTTAAGTAGCGAAAGCAAAGTAGTTTTAAAAGCTCAACCCACACACGCACTTTAAAGTTTAATACAATGCCAGTCTGATGATCAATCCACAAAAACAAGTGGGGAGAGTAGTAAGAACGACCATTGCCCTTTGGTACTTAATCCACTGGATATAATTAGGTCTCGCAATACCCGTGGTAGGTATGGCCATCTGCACAAACAACAAGCAGGAAAAACCCTGAGTACGAGAATGTACTCAGCTAGATTTACCCGTCTGACTCAAATAAAAAGACTCCAAGAAATATGACAGACTTTATCAGGGGATAGCTTGACTCATTTGCGGAAAAGCGGTGGTAATCATTTTATAGCGACAGCTCAGCTTAATCATTCCTATTTATGCTAGGTGAGCACCTATACTAAGCATCATTGTAGTATATTAATCACAATTTAGCAATCAAGTAGTAACCATAATTGTAACAGCTTAATTTATTATCATCTTTAACCATATTCCATAATCATTACTACGATGGCGTAGCTCAAGTCAAGTGTTCATTGTCCAGGAACGATGGCGATTCGAATCGATTACTACTGAGCTCAGGGGGTATTCCTCACACAAACCACACTCACCCGTCGGTGAGCTACAGGTCACCGTGGCACATATCCGGGAAGAAACGCGGTTTCGACAGGAACCACCGTACCCAGGGGCCGCCCGACTGCCTTAGCCAGCCATGCTGGACCTCGGACTTACTCTTCGCGCCCCCGTGGTCCCCCATCCATCTCCAATACGGTGCGAACGGATCGAGAGCCGGCCTGGATAGTGTTAGGCTTCGCGGTCGGAACGGCTTATCCGGCCAGCTAAGTGTGAGGCATGCGTTCAACATGACTCGAGGGACGCGCAACGGCACGGTCCTTAATCGACACAGACGGAATCACTATTGTCCATCAACCCCATAAGACTCCGCCCGGTCTCCAATTATCACAGCCATAACCAATAACCAGATGATATCAACATAAAGCTTTCCATCAATCATAAGTAACCACCTATGCTCGCGGATGACAGGAAATAACCCGACTTTTGCCGTCTAAGCAAGCTAAGCAATAAACTCGCCCTAGACTAGTAGGGTAATCAAGGCAGGATAATCAAGGGTAAACAAGGATATAATGCATCAACGGTTGCACACAACTCCTATACTTAATGCATCAATCATAAAGCATAATTAGACTGTTAGAAAGCATAGGTAAGGAAATGCTCCGGGGCTTGCCTGGAATCCAACACAAGTCAGTGCTAGTTAGATGATACTCGCTTGGCAAGTATCTCCCTTCCCATTGCTTGCATAGTCCTTTCATCTTCAGGATGAGCCCACCAAACACCATCTTAGGGTTTTGCTTCCACACCACATTCTCATCAACTAGCGTACCTAGATGTCATGCAACGATGCATATGTATGAATACATAGAAGTGAAATAGATGATGCATCACTTACAATAAACAAAACAAGCTAGCATAGTCACACAAGATGACATGAGCACATTAGGGAGCAAGCTATTCATAATCATACCAAACATATAGGTTAAAAGCATATCAAACAAGACACCAATATACAAGATCTCAGGTGTATTAAGTTAACTAACAACAAGGACATGAGCCATTCTAATCAACATACAAAGTAAACAACTAGAACTAGAATCTATCAATTTCTGGACATACACGTAGCAGCTGAGTAAATAAATCATATCTGGAGTTCTACAACTCTAAATAAATTGAAACATGATAATCTAGAAAGCTTATAAAATTGTCTACAATTCATCTTTAATCATCAAAGCATGATTCATAAGTTTAATAGATCGAAATTACACATGTACAGGATCAAGTCCTGACAAGACAGAGAATAACCAAAACTGTTACCCAAACTTGCATAGCTGTAGTTTCTAAACCACAGGGCCAAATGACACCAAATTTTGACAGCCACTAGATACATGAATTATCTACAACTTTTGTATTCACAAGTTTCACAGCAAACATTATTATCAAGGTGAAATCATCAAAATACCAAAACCTGTCCAGAAAGCTCTAGAATTGATAAATAGAGCAAATAATATTTCACTTATGTTTCAAACATCAAATTGGGCATAACCAAAGTTACCGATAGTTAACATATATTAAATAAACACTAGAAAATATAATGACCAAGCTCAAATAAATTATTATCATACACTTTACTATTTATTTAACTAACTAGGTGGAATAAGGAGCATATAAGGAATATATATCAAAAGTGCATAGTAAATTCTAAAAAAATTATAGTAGCTCACATATATTCTCAAATGCCTACTGTTCAAATTTCATATTATTTTGATAAGTACAGAAACCTCCATGAAAAAGACAAATCTTAATTGCTATTAAGCATGTGAGAGCAACTTAAATCTAAAACTCCACACTTTCATTAAATACATGGCCATGTTAAGTATTCACAGGTCACATCAACATCATGCAAAGGTAGTGGAACCATATTTTCCATTTTACCATTTTTATTTTCATTATTAATCAATTAAATTCAATTACTAGACATCAAGCAAGATAATTCAATAACTCAATCAAACTGCATCCAATGAACCTCAAATTTTTATTACAGTATACACAAAGCATCAGTAGCCTACCACTCAAATTTCACATCATTTGGAGCAATACAACTTGAGATATGAATTTAACAAGAGCAAACCCTAGGTAGCAAAGATCTATTTTTACCTCACAAACTTTTTACTAATACATACAATATTATTATACCATTGGATAGATCTACTCACAAGGATTCCAAAAAGCCCTCATTTGCTATTTTACGATTTTTCTCTGATTTACCATGATTTATCAAAGTTTCAGCCGAAATAAAGCATAAAAGGAAAAACAAACTTGCACTCAGACCCCTGCAGATTTCGTGCACTATTTATCACTATTCACATGAGTCATAGAGTTCGCGGATAACCCCCTGGACTTGTTTCAATTCGAACCCGAGATCCTTCTTCTTCCTCCTCACGATGCAGAGCAGAGGAAACCACGGGATGGGGCGATTTCGGCCGGGGAGGCCATGCCGGCGGCCGGAGGAAGAGGCTGCGGCCCCGCTGGGCCCGCGCAGACCCGCAGGTGCCCTCGGCTTAGCCCGAGGCGGCCCAAATGGCTGGCCGTGGGTGCCGGCGGCTGCAGCCATGGCTGCTCCCGCGACGAGGCCTCTCCGGTGGTCGATTCGATAGGAGAAAGGGCGCCGGAGCAGCGTTGCAAGGAGGGGAACGCGGTTCTGTGCTCGGTTGAGGATGTGGAGGCACGGAAGAGGAGGAACAGCGACGACCGAGAAGCTCGGGCGGCCATGGCTATGGCGGCGTGCGAGCAGTAGCGACCGAACCGACACAAATCCACCCCGGTCGAGCGAGTGGGAGGGAGAGGAGGTGCAAGCGAAAGCCGTGACGTGGTCTGGGAAGCGCGGGAGTGGCCAACACGGCTAGAGCAGCAGCTCCTGCTGCCATCCATGGCGGCGGCGGCGCTCAGCGCGTCGCGCAGCAGAGAGCGGGGAAGAAGGCGTGAGGGAGAGGCCAGGGAGCGTAGGAGAGTGGAGAGGAGCGCGCTCGGGCTCTCCCCATCGGCGCAGCGGGCGGCAGAAGAGGTGGGGCGCGTGGCAAGGAAGGGGGCGCGCGGCGCACTGCATGAACGCCACCGAGGCCTTTCCACGGACACCTGGCGAGTGACGAGGTGGGTGCATTGGAGGTCGAGTTTGGGCCGGTTCTAGGCCGAACTGGGCCTCGGGCCTTAAATCAAAGTTGCTCAGCTCTGAACCATCTTCAACTTTCGTTAAGGGCCCCTGGCCATAAGGTGTCCAGATTAGTGAGTAAACAGCACCAAACTTGATAATGTCAGCGCGTTGGTAACGGTCACAAAAGGATGCCAACGTCTTGTCAAACTGAGCCGGATTGATGCCATCTCTTGGTATACTCTTTCTCAAGTAATTAGCTTCAACTTCTATTTTGGGTCTAACTCAAGTTGCTTAACCAAAATTGGAGAACGCGAGACGTCAACGTCGTGGACCTCGATTTCAGACTTGGAATATTATCGATTCTGAAAACAGCAGCTCAAAACTGATTTGTGGGCACTTTTTGAGCATGTTGTGCATCTTTTCATGACTTGGCCCTTAAACAACGTTTATTCCTTATAAAATTCTCTACAACTTTGATTAAGGGTGCACAGCCATGCAAACTCTCTAAGCTGCACTTCTTAAACGATCAAACAAAAGTGCTCTAGGGTTAACATAGGTCAACTATCACTTAGAAGCATTTTCAGGGCACTTGCTCGACATGAACCCTTCATGACTTTTGTTGTGGAATTAATGTAAGTTATTTGAGTAAGGTTGCATGACTTGGTTGACTCTTTATATGCTCATGCACTTGATAAGGTCTTTCAAGTGAGGATAAAGCTTATCATTTCATGTGACTAACACCTAGGGTGTTACAGAGTGCATGCAACAGAAGCCAAACAAGAGGCTACATGCAACGGGCCTGCCTCGTGGCCCTATCGATGATATATAGTGACCATATAATTAGATTATACGTTTAATGTGTAGACCCAATAAAATTGGACTGTTTATTTTATGATTTTTTTAAGATCTACTATGATTTTTTCAAATAGTCAGCCAAAACAAATAAAAAATACAAAAGAAAAAACCGCCTTATAACCGGACCACGGAGGTAAAATAAACATTTTTAAAAGTAGAGAAAGATGGTTTATCCAATTTTAGTATTTAGGGAGAAAAAATAGACTTTTGCAAAAAAAAAAAAAAATGCGACGAAAAAAAATTATATTATATAATAGCTAGGTACATCAACACGTTACAAACACTCTGGATTATAAAATAGTACCCACGCTGTGCTTTGCAGTGTAGATGACCGTATATACAAACACTTAGCAAATAGACTGAGAACAAATGTCCAACGAGCGATAACCAGCAAGAGAAATTAAAAACTCCTTCTTTCTAGTGTCTTCATGGAAAAGACCGGTGGAAGTTAGGGGAGAAAATGCGAACTTTTGGAATAGTAAGTAATAGGTGTGGGTGGTAGCACACGGACCTAGCTGCCTGGGCACTCTAATCTACTGGGCCTCGCAGGCGTTCCTGCTTAAGCCCACGATACCAAATTCAGGAACCTGCATGTGCGACTAGCGTCTTTTCGGCCTGGCGGCCTTGGTGGGCCGGCGGACAGGCCCGCGCCGCTTGTGCGGAACTTCAGAGCGACGTCCAATGCTCGCGAGTCGCGACGACGGTAGAGGATTTTCGTCCGTGGCTTCTTATACCCTCTTCCGGTCTCCTCCGTAAAACCCTAGCCGCCAGTATCGTGTTGAAGCTGAACTGCTGAAGTGCTGATCCCTCTTCCAAGCTCTGGTAAGTCTCTCGATTATCCTTTGTCCCTGGTAGGCTGGTACAGTTGATATGGACGTCGTGAGGCGGAGACATCATGGGCGTGTGGGGTTGTGAGGTGGGGTTCGATGGGGTTTGCGCCTCTGTCCATGGATCGGTGGATCCTATTGGGGAGATTTTGTGCCGTTGCTTTGGTCTTGGCTGGCCTCTTGCCGCCGTTGCGCGGCCGGCTGTAGCTGGCCTCTGGGTGCCTCTGGCGCTCGCGGCGGCCCCGTTGTTGCTTAGTATAATTTTGCCTCTGCTTATATTGAAAACCAGTAAGCAGCAAGGTTCACAACTGGATTCCTTGTTTCAGCAGGGACGATTTTGTCGGTGAGATTTTAGGGGCCCTGTTAATGATTGGAAAATTGATGAAAGTTTATATGCTGAGATTTAGGGTGTTCATGGGCCAAACAATAATAGAATAGTAGCAATTTGGGGATATCAGAGAAATTTCTATGTAGGCTTTAGGGTGAATAAGAAAACACAAGCGTGCAAAGTTGCCTGTTCTGATTTGGATTGGTGGTTGCTGCTTCCTTCTTTCTCAGAGCTCTCACTGTTCATTGACAGTGTTCAGCGATAGGATTCATCTTTGTTTTGCATCCTTGTGTAAGCTATAAGCGCTATGTGTTTGTTTGGTTTTAATACGTCCTTGCATCTTAATACTAGTACCAGACTGGATAAAAAAAAAAACTTCAGTACCCCTTTGCAGGCTCTCCTGTTTGCTGTGATTCTTGCTGTTATTGGGACTTTGGGAGTAATTCCTCTTTGTTCTCGTTGGGTTTATCAGGTATCAATCATCCTCCGCGCTGATTCAAGATGTATCTCCAGTACTACATCAACGAGAAGGGGGACAAGGTCTACACCACCAAGGTTTGTGTATAAGCTTGCACTTCAAGTTTCTCTGAATGGCTGATGATTTTGGGTGTTACTTGTTAGCCTCTGCTGACTTGGGTATCTTTGTACTTGCTTTGCAGAAGGAGTCGCCTCTTGGGGTGCCAACGCAGTCTGCTCACCCAGGTACACCGCCTTTGTTCACTGGAGTTACTTTTGTTTCTGCTGTTATAACTTGCCTGAGATATAATAGATAGTTTTCTTTTGTTGGGTATAAGGATGCAGTCAGTCATGGTTGTCTAGTTATGAGCAGTTGGCATGCTTGTGACTTGGACCCCTAACCAATTCGTGTCATTCATCCAATACTTTGTTGTATCTTCATATCGTCTGAGCCTAGATTCTGCATATTTTGAGCAGACAAATAAAAAAATTGCTTGCGCAACTTTTAAGAATGGAGTTAAGAGTACCAGTACCTACCAAAGCTGCAGATCATTCTCTCTTTTTTCCATGACAATTCCCTGTGCTTTATATGATCAATATGATCTCATTAGGCATTCGTATAATCTAGAGTTCAGGTCAATCATGAATGGCTTTACCAAGAGCACTGTCTGCCAGGTTAAAGCTTCATTCTGTCGTATCATTGGACTAGATGTAAATAGACTGTAGGGAGATAGAACATATCTTAGTTTACCTGAGGTGAACA
Organism: Chrysopogon serrulatus; assembly: GCA_015844335.1. Classification (NCBI taxonomy): domain Eukaryota; kingdom Viridiplantae; phylum Streptophyta; class Magnoliopsida; order Poales; family Poaceae; genus Chrysopogon; species Chrysopogon serrulatus. The sequence goes on along the minus strand of JADLZL010005111.1, from coordinate 85,352 downwards.
CTTGTGTTGCGGATGTGTAGGACCAAACAAAGATGTAACCTGCCGAATTGAAACATGCGGCATTTATTCTTTTTTATGGCTGCATTTGTGGTTTTGATTGTTTAATAATTTGGGTGGCCATGGCCCTTGCGTCATGATTTACTGAAACGTTTCCTTGTGGCGCAGCTCGCTTCTCACCAGATGACAAGTACTCTCGCCAGCGGTACCTATTGAAGAAGAGATTTGGACTTCTGCCAACTCAGAAGCCAGCACCGAAGTACTGAAGCTTCAAACTCTCCAACCATGGATGTTCAGTTTGTGTAACGGCTTGTTGGTTGGAATGTAGAATAGGTACTCTGAGAACAGAAATCAGACACTGCTAGGCACTACTATGGCATCTCTCCGGCACATTCAGGCTCTATATGTAATGCTATGTGATTGACAGGTCGTGGCTTGTGTGGGCCAAAACATCGTTTTGCCGTCCTCCTTTGGTCTTGACTGTTGACATGCTTAGTATTTGCTCATTCATCATGATCTTGTTTCCTGTGATAAAATAGGGTAGCGGAAATGGGCTAGGTTTCCGCCTGTTTCCATCTCTATCAGCAAGCCCACTGGTGTGTAACATAAGAGCCTTTGAACGGTTCCCAGTTGGCCAATTAACATGTGCTTAGCTGGTGGATGAAAACTGGGTTTTTGGCCGATGTTGGAAAAGATGCATGCAAAGATTGCGTTTGAGTGAATTTACCGATTTTTGGCCAATTCACGTGTGTGCAGACGATAGTTTAAGTGAATTTAGACAAACATTGACATGATTACCTGAAAATGGACAATGAAGGGCAAATACCCAACATGCAGAATTAGGTGTTTATTTTTTTTACACGAATTAAAAGGTGTTTATGATAGGCACAAGTACAATTTGATCTTGAAAGAACATGCAGAAAATAAGTGCAAGGTATATATGTGGACGCTTGGACAGGATCCTTATATGGCAAAAAACTTCAGCTAGAGGTTGGTCGCACCAAGTTTCTTCAATTATGTGTGCAATGGCCGCCACCTGTGCTTGCTTTGCCCCTTAGCTAAATTAGTTTGGAGCCGTGTGCTAATTTAGGAGGGGGATAGCTTTGGGCAGCTCGTAGTATTTGTGCTTGCTTTGCCCTTTTGCTAAATTAGTTTGGAGCCGTGTGCTATAGGAGGGGGACAGCTTTGGACAGCACGGATGTCCTGTGTACTTTGCTACCATTAGCGGATGGTGGGAAGAGGTAGCTAAACAAGTCAAGACAGTAGGGTCTTCGAAAGCAAATCACAAACGGTACAAGTGGCATGGCGCATTGCAGGTGAAGAAAGACATGAAGCAATGTAGCCAGAACGGAGGGTATATAAACTAACTAGTGAACACATTACATAAACATATGGGTATTAATCTACTTAGTTTCCCCCTTCCTCCAGAAATGGAACCTTCATTCAGACCCAGAAATGGATCCTATACGTCTCAGACCAAATTGTGCAAGGGGTGTAGATAGTAGAATCTATATCATTGTGATCTCATCTAAAACACACGTGGAATAGGAAGCCAAAATGTAGAATCAACTTATAATAGGTGGAATGTACAATAGTAGCCCTGTTTAACTCAAAAAAGCAAAGATTATCCTGCAATAAGACCATATTGATTAGACTGGTCTGTGCATCAATGCAAAACTACAACAAAATCAAAAAGATGATTTCTCCATTAAAGTAACCAGAGTAACAGCCACATGTTTTGGGGACAAAAAGGTTATAATGTGTGTGAGCAAAAAGGGTGTATTGCCTTGTTGCCAGTAGAATGTATTGCCTAGGTCTACTGAGTTGTAACAAAGTAAGCAGTAATCATCTGCACTCTATTTTTTTCACATACAGGACCTCTCCACTACTCTGGAGAGGAAACCATATCTACCTCCCTGGATGATGGATCATCATCTTCGTCTTCAGAGATATCATCTCCAGTGCTGATGATATCCGTATTGCTTGCCTGTCTAACAAATTGACCTCGCACCCTAGGCCTTGTTTCAGCAAGTTTCTTCCGGTTCACATACCTCACCTTCTTGTCAAAGCAGCGCTCTTTCCTTTTCTGCCTAAATTTAGCAAGTGCTGCAGCCCTCCTTTCAGAACGATTGCATGTTTCCTCAGGCATTGGTGTGCTCGATGCAGATGACCACGCATTCTGCGTCGGTAAATGACTTGAGTGCATATTGATGCCAGCAGGATTAAACTGAAATGATGATATCATAGGTAAACCATGGCATTGGGGATAAACATTGTACTGAGGAAGCATCGTTGGTGGTGTATGTGCTTGAGCACTGTTTATGTTTGCTTGAAAGTTTTGCACTGATGAAACTGCCATGTTGTGCTCTACCATCCCTGGATAATAAAATGGGAAATGGTATACAGGTGGAATTCCTGAAGTATCATTATGGCCTTCATTGCTTCGCTCCATATGTATGTTAGAAGAAGAAAAACATACCATAGGGTACTGCACAGGCATCTCAAAAGCTTCTTTATTCCAAATATTTACATCAGTACCAGTGTCACTTCTATCAGTTGCACTAGAGCAATTACCCTGATTATCCAAAGAATCTAACCGACTGCCACCTCTTTGTAGTTCACTATCAAATGAGCTGGTGGTTGGGGTGCTTGTCTTAACATATGCTAGAAATGCAGACGATTCAGCAATCCTCAGGTTAGTTTTTATAGGGCGTGAAAACATTCTTCCCGGAGAGGCTGGCAATTAAAATAAGTAATCAGAAAACAGATGGAGAAATAGAAGTGATTAACAATAAAAAAGGAAGACCAGTAACTCTTGGCAGAATAAAGGACCGATTCAAACATCTTACATGCTTGACTGGCATCTAGGACAGAGCCTGGTACACCCTCCATCTTGTCTCTCTGATCGGGCTCAGCAACAGAAGGATTAGACTGAAACATGCCAAGAAATGGAAGGGCATTTAAACAAGTATATTGTTAGCATCACATCAACCTATACCATATATAGAGCCAAGAGGGCAGATCTTTGTGGCAACATCAAAGAGCAGAAATGGAACTACACTAAAACAGAAAAAAGAATATCTGGACTGCGACAAACTTTCAAATGAATGCTGGGTCCACTACCTCATATTCAAGTTGATTTGAGGTGCCTGTTTCTTGATTCATATTTTCTTTAGGCCTATCGTCTGTCTCGTCTGAGAGGAGGGTGGTGCTATTGGTATTGGCATCACTAGGTTCTGAGAGCACCAACTCGAAGTTGTCATTGAAGAAGTTTTTCTCGGGCAAACCAAGCTGCCAACACCAGTACTCAATTTAAATAATAATTCATGCAGGTACAGCAACGCCTACAAGCATCTCAGCTTAGAGCAACGCAGAGGCTAAGGTGAATCAGCATAATGCCCTTTACCATCCGTCTCCGCCGCCACACATGGGTCCAAAGGTTGAGCAGCTCATTCGTGCGCAGCGGCTTCACCAGGTACTCGGCTGCACCAAGCCGCAAGCACTTGACAACCACAGACACCTCATCTCTGTTGGACATCACTGCATAGTTCCATCAAACCAAACAGGGAGGATGGTCACGGCACGCACATCACGGTAACAGACACAAGACACAGAATAGGAAGGCAGCCTACTGATGATGGGGATGTGGCGCAGGTCCTTGTTCCTGGCAATGTACTTGAGCATCTTGAAGCACTTGGAGACCGGCAGATCAACCTCAGCCAGGATGAGGTCGATCTCGCCGCCCTCAAAGTTGAGAATATTGATCACCTGCCGCGGAGACTTGGCGCAAGTTACTGAAAAAGAAAGTTCACCATCGCAACAGCACAACAGTAAGCTGCAAGCACACATGACGCCCAACAGATTCCTATCATTACAAGCTACCGTATTGGTAGTATATAGTACTAGTACTAATGATTACGCCCACAGCTAGAAGAAAACACAATCCTAATCCGGAAAATCCCAACGACTAGAGAAACCAAGTACAGGGGTACAAAGGGTTAACTAAGACTAACCATGGTACGAGCAGTTGCAGAGGAGCCGCAGCACCTCCCGGGAGCTGGTGGCGTCGCCGTCGCAGAGAAGAATCCTCACCTTGCTCCGGTCCACGAACTGCTGGCCTCCCCCAACCCCGACACCGCCGCCGGCGCCGCCCACGCGATCCCCCTCGCCGCCGCCCACCATACCCAAACCTCAAACCCACCAACCAAGGCTCCGGCCTCGGCCAAGGGGACACCAACCGAAGCGTCGGATTCAGCAGCGTCCGGAACCAGAGACACAGACGAAGCAGGACGAAGCGGTCGGTGGATCTGCAGACGCCGCCTCCTCCGTCCCCGCGACAGCCAGCATCTCCCAATCAACCCGGTCCCCCTCGCGAGCTACCACCGCGCCTGCAGATGGCTCGTTAGCAGGTATACTATCAGCAGCAGCGGCGGCGGCTGGGGCCGCCGGGGGGCGGCGCCCCTCCTCCGCGCGTCGCGGTCCGGCCCGCACCATTATCCGCGCCTAATCTATTGAGGGGCGGCGCTGGCGGCGGCGAGCGAAGGAGTCCGCTCCTCTCTGCGGTGCTTCGCTGGAGCAGGATATTTTCCTCGCTTTCTCCGCTTTCCTCAGTGGGGTTGGGGCACGCAGCAGCCAGCAGCAGGCTCCCTCGCTCGGCGCCTCGGCGGGGCGAACACAACACAAAGAGGAGGGCGGGGAGAAGCCGGAGCCAACCGCACGCCGCCGCGGCCGCGGAGTAAAATAAAAAGCAAAGCGACGGCTGGTCGCGCTCGAGCGAGCCGGCCGCGCGATCTTGGCCGCCCGTCCCGACGTCCCCGTCCCGCGCAAGCAGCAAGCCAGCAACGGAGCCGGAGCGGTTCGGATCGGGGCCCAGCGAAGCAGTGGCTGGCTGACGGACACGGACCGGACGAAAATATCTAGCAGCTCGTCTCCGTTAAACGCTTCGCTTTTTTGGCTACGTGTCCGCGGACTAGTCGTCGCTGAAATATCTAATCCTCGTAGTGCTGCGATTAGTAAACGGACCAGGTGGAGCCACGCGGCCCACGCCCACGCTTCGGGTTCCTGGACTGGAAGTGGACCGTGTCGCTAGTCGCTACTGTTACGGGGATGGATGGACAATGGACCGGCCCGGTGGGGCCAGACGTGGGCCTCCTAGATTGTGGGTGATGGGGTCGCGCGCCACGTCCTCGTGCTCATCTCCTTCCAGTGCCCCCGCCCCATACGCGCCGGCGCGGGCACCACGGTGTCCGCCTCCCGGCCCCTCGTTTCGGATCACCAACGCGTCTACGGCTGGACGCCGCCGGCGCTGGCTCCACAGCCGAGGAGGCTTCCGCGCGCGGCCAAAAAACCGAGGGAACGTGCGTGTTCGCTAGGTTCCCGTCGTGACGAGCAAAAGATTTCGCCTGCGCGGCTGAGGCTCGACGACGGACGAGGGCCCCCTGCGGAATCCGGGCTGGTAGCGGCTCATGGGCGTGGGGACGCGGGGGCCCTCCACTCTTTTGTGCGTTCAATCTTGACGATCCAGAAGTTTTTGTAGCGGTGCGGACATGCAAAAGCCTGGCAGCCAAATCAGCAATGGGCCAGGAGCGGCGATGCTGATGCTGCGGATGGGTCAACTCAGGTGTCAAGCTCAGGTTTCTCAACAAAAGAAAAGAGTTCAAGCCCACGATCACGAGTCCTACGTGTCGACCATTGCGGTTTCAGGTTTTCAGCCTAGGAACATTGGTTTACACAAAATATATATGTGGTCCTCAGGACATCCTCACGAGTTTAATTAGACCTGATGGTGTCAACTTTCAGCTTAGTCGAGCGAGACATGAATTGGTATTGAATTGTTTGCACAGCAGGTCTACAACATCTTATACAGTCACCGTTTCAGATGATAAGTTTCGGTGACACAAATCACACGGTACACTTTACTGACACCAAAATCAAGAGGCATACACATTGAGCCCGCAGTCCAGACGATGAGGTAGTGTATACAGAGTTGCAGAGAGGCTCAACAGAAAACCAAAAAGCTTAAAATACAGCCCAACACGAAGTAATGCAACTCTTTATTCATCCTTACTAGTACGTATGAGTTTAGCACTCCATAACACTTGCATATACATATAGCCACGAAGCGAGTGGAATGACTATGACAAACATGTCTACAAAGACGGAGTGGCAGTTGCAGTTGCCTTGGCAGTGTCACCAGTTGCCTTGGCAGTGTCAATTGCTCCAGCCTCGGTCAGCAGGGGCACCAGCTTCCCACCGTCATGCATGGCCAAGGTTGCTGTTCAGCAGGCGATAAATACATCGTTAAAACACAGTTCAGATGCAGATGAATAACAAAGTGAACGCAGCTTTAGTTTCTTGGAGTTGGAGATCAGTACGAGAATGACATTGACAGAGCTACAGAAGGTAAACTCACCGTCACAACCACCAATACGCTCTCCTTTCACAAAGACGTTGGGAACAGTTCTCTGACCAGTCCATTCAGCGAGAGCTGATTGCAGCTCAGCCCCATCACCTTCGCACAGTGATCAAAATGACAATTCAGCAAACAGTTCTCATGTAACGCAATTTGTTATCTCTTGAGTGCTCAGGGCATGTTAAAATGGCTCATGTTCACTCTGTTCACATTTAAAGATTCACATGGTATCCATTGGTGTAAAGATGGTCTAATCATTTGAGGAGCAAAGTTTTTGCAACTTGTCAGCAATATTAAACAGATTACGTGAAACATGGTTTGCAGAAGTACTGAACTAATCTCCAATTTGATTTAATGGTAGTATATGTTCATCAGTTCACGGACACTTTCAGAATTGCAGTTTGATCAGAACTAACTTTTAAAATATCTTGCAGCTAATAGATGAGCTGATAATTCTACCAGTTGAATCTACAACCATCACCATTTGATATCGTAAACCTTACCATTCATTGTTAGTTTATTTGGTGACTATTGAGATTTTGAAATTAGACTATTTATGAAATATAGAAATGAACCACAAATAAATTAGTGCACTAAAATCAATTGAACTACTCACTTTCCACATCCAATTCAATAGCCTTGTAACTTGCCCCCAGCTGTTTCAGCAGTTGCTTCACTCGGGTGCAGAAAGGACAGTAAGTTTTGCTGTGGTCATCACAACATTAAAACATAAGGAATTTATATACAAACAATAATGATCATTTGAATTAGTATAAGCATATAAGATTAAAACATAATTTGTATATGCAAAGAATAAATGATAATTATCGTTTGAATTAGTCACCCTATTCGCTTGTCTTATCACCGAGCTTATCTGCCCGCTTGAACGTTATTTTTCTCTCACAGCAAATAATGTTCGAATGACAGATATTTGTCCATTCATTTCACACTCATGCAGCTATACAAAGAGTAATGTTTTTTTTTACAAGTTTGTTGTACGGCTCAGCAATATTCATTCTTTTTCTTATAATGCCACTTCATTATAATGAATGGGTAGAGTGATCATATATTAATAAGATCACTTATTATCGGCACAAATGAGTAAATAATTTCCCTCATAAAAATAAAGAACAAACCAACTGCTTAAGCATATATATTTGTTTTTTTGAAAGGGCAGAAGCATGTATATTTTTACAGTAAAAGGGGATGGTAAGAATGAATCCTGAATCCTGAACAAAAAAAAAAAATGATTGCAATTCAATTTCAATCAATACAAACACCCAATATATTTTCCACAACATATTCAGTCTGTCACAAAGTTGAGGCAACGTTTATCTATATAAGGAAAGAACAGCCAATCTCTCTCCTTTTCCACCCTGCCCTAGTTCAGCATGTCTATACCTCGCGGAACTATTTGTCCTGTCCCAGTCGATTGCAAAATCGAAAGGGGAAAGTGCTTCTACCAGATAACTGCACCATCACATACGTAGCAGATGGCCCAACACGAAGCTTGCACTCGTCTTGCAACTATGGTAATAGAAACAAAGATTTGATGAGCAAGACCTGAAGACGACGACGGGGGACGAGGCGACGATCTCCTTGGCCTTCTCGAGAGCCATGACAGCGGCTTGCAGAGCAGAGTCGTCCGAGCTCCGAGCGAGATGGGCAAAGAAGACGACGGGTATATATGCGATTTCCAGAAAAAATCAAAAGGCGGTGTGGTGTCCGTGCCGAACCCCGCCACGTCCAATTTATGGAGTATAGCGACCGGGTGGTGCGTGCCGATTCGTCGTCGTGGGAACCGTGGACGGCAACCGGAGAATTTCGTGGGCCCGGCAGCCGCGTTGACGGACGCAACGTGTACGCTAAGGCTACGAAGCCGTGCCACGAGCGCGCTAACGCACGATCTGAAGAGGGAATTGTGGCTCGCCTTTTCCTCCCAACTCTGCTCTACTAGTCGCAACTGGATGGACCATTCTAGATCCACGGTTGAGCACTGCGACTACGTCACGAGTGACCGGCGTTTTCAACAACTCATCAGTCGTACTCTCTCCGTCTACTCCTCCGTTCCATAAATAATTACACTTATTTGATTTTTATAGTTCTTGTTAGACCATTCATTTTATTTAATTTTTTATACAAATAACAAAATAAATAAATTATTATAAAAATATGTCTAGTGATAAAATAAGTTATAACAAAATAAATAATATTTATTAAAATTTTTTAAATAAGACGAACGGTCAAACAGAATTTAAAGAAGTCAAAGAAGTACGTTTAATTATGGGATGATGGGAATATTAAATTTTGCAATTTAAGAGTTTAAATTTGTCTAACAAATTTTTGCAACCCTAGAGTTTATAGGGTCTGCCATACTAGGCTATCACATCAAGTGGATCCCATATTCTGTGTCTTTGCAGTTAAAAAATATCTCAATATAAGGTCCCCTTTGGATTGCAGATGGATTGCAGGATAGGGCCTTGTTTAGATTACCTCCTAACTTCCAAGTTTTTTCACTCTCTCTCCATCACATCAATTTGTACCCACATGTAAAGAGTATTAAATATAAGTAAAAAAATAACTAATTACACAGTTTAGTTGTACATCATGAGACGAATCTTTTGAGCCTAGTTGGTCCACGATTGGATAATATTTACCACGTACAAACGAACTGCTACAGGACTTTTCAATCTCTCTCCATCACATCAATTTCTACCCTATATATGGAGCATTAAATGTTAGTAAAAAAATAACTAATTGCATGGTTTGGTTGTAAACCACGAGACGAATCTTTTGAGCCTAGTTGGGCCATGATTGGACAATATTTACCAAATACAAACGAACTGCTACAGGACTTTTCAATCTCTCTTTCCCCCATCTAAACAAGGCCTAGGTATAGAATTTTTGTAGGATTCAACTTCCTCAGGATTATTTCCTACCTAAGCCTTTGGTTCAGTAGTAAGAGGAAGGAAAAATTCCATAGGATTGCTTTCCCATGACTCAATTCCATGAGGTCGGAGTTCATGGAAAGTTTCCTGGCGCGAATGGAAATCCTTCCCGCACGGCCCACGCACCGCTTTTGCATGCTAGCGCTGCTTTTCACGACCGCTTTGCCGTTTCCTGACTTTGGGCCCAACAAGAAAAAGAGGGACGAGGCCCTGCTCTTCCCATAGCTGCCATGCTTGGCGGCGCATCCTTCATCGATCTCTACCAACCGACGGCGTCGCAAGGCGGTCACTCCCCTCCACACCCAGCCGCGGCAGCCCGTGCCCACCACCGAACGCGGCGTCTCAGCACCAGATCTGGCGACCCGAGTTGGCATCCTCGGTGTGCAGATCCTCGGCGTCCATCTGCCCGCTGCTTCGTCGCAGTCCACGTGACGGCACCCTCCCCAATCCCCCATCGTCAACAACGGCCAGCAGGATTGCTAGTAATCCGTATGTTTCTTGTCCATCTCCCATACTTCTTTTTCCCCGATCTGAGAATGGATACTATATTTTAATTTGCCAAGATCCATGTTGCGCTCCGTCGTCAATCATGGCTATATCGCAGTTGTTTAATTTGAATAAATAATTTTGCCTCAATTCTTCTGACAACACCAAGCATTTTGGATCTGAACTCTATTTTCGGGAATTATGTTTGTCTTCACTTTTTACTTATTTCAGCAGCAGTACCATGCCTCGTATTTATCTAATATACATTTTATTTTCTTGTTAGGGATGCAATGCCTTGTTGAGATAATGCTCAGACGAATGTACATTTTTGACGATGACCATTGGACTTAAGATGCTAGTCAAGATACAGGTAACGCTTGTAATTCAGTTGTGCCTGTACATGCCTTTACATTCGTAAGTATCACTGATCCAGGTTGCTAGCTGAAAAGCATGGTTCTAGGTAGTTACGCTTTATTTTGGTAAAAAATGAAAGAGGCAGGTGGTAATAAGTGGAATATGTTATATTACGAGTACAATGGTAACAAATTAGGAGTACAACGGTCGTAGTTGACCTTGAAGATCATATCAGTGAAATATATTATATTAAGTCCTTCGTGCCATGTACTGATCCCACATTCGCCGAGCTATGTCATCTCGCTTGCGGTTTCCAGCTTCTCGGGAGTTGTTAAATGCCTGTATATCCCCAATGTAGTTCTGGTCTCCATTTGGCACGTCAATAATCTGGTCTGGATCAATCTCTGTATTGCAATTATTTGGCCACGACATATCACCATTGTGTAGGCGTATGAAATTGTGCAAAACACAACAAGCAACTGATATGTCAACTTGTTTATTAACCGGGTAGTGTGAACCAGTTCTCAGGATAGGAAATCTCATTTTTAATATTCCAATTGTTCTCTCAATATGGTTTCGCAGCTGTGCATGTCGAAGGTTGTACAACTCCTTGTAATCACGTGGCTTTTGTCTAGCTCTGCCTTGTTCCTGTAGATGATATCTTGTCCCACGATATGGGGCAAGAAACTGTGTTGTGTTTGCATAACCGGCATCTACAAGAAAAAATTTACCGGGAGGTACTTCGAAACCATGATTGAGTGCATCTTGTAGAACCCTTGCATCTGAAGCTGATCCCTCCCAGCCAGCATGTACATGTACAAATTTTAAGTCACAAGCTACCATAACATTCTGAGATAGTGTTTGCTTCCTATTCCGATATGGTTCTTGTTGATCTATAATGGAAGTATCATTGGTATGTGAGTCCCATCAATACAGCCAATACAATCCTACAACAATAAGACATATTTTTATATTAGAAGTAATCTGTTTATCTTTCTATAAAATTGAAAGAATTAACTAGTGCATTTCTTGATACCTGAAAGAACTGAAATTTTGGTCTTCTCAAGATCTGATGAGGATGTAGGGAAGGTGGCCGTATGTATGTGCATGTAAGTTTGTGTAACTGCATCAAGCACCGCTCTGAAATGACGACTTATTGTTTCTCCACTGTGTTGAAACTCATACTGCAAAGTCTCATTACTTGCATTTTTAGCTAAGGCATACAGGAATATAGCAACTTTCTCTTCTACTGAGATAGATCTTGAATCAGCAAGTAATTGTTTCTCACGCAAAATATGGACCAGAGCTTGGAAGACTTCAACTTCCATACGGAAGTTCCGTTTGCTGAGGCTCTCATGGCCGGTTAAGATTTCATTAACACGGTCAGCCCCTGATAGTTTTGATGTATGTATGAATTGCTTACTAGATGATGGTTGTGATGAATCCCCTATGGTAGGGAGGACAAATAACACGAACTCATCATCATTTTGGGAACGACGTCGATAGTTTCCATCCATGGGAAAATGTGTTGTGTGCTTATTTTACCAATACCTGATGTTTGAGAAAGTGCAACAAACAATCAAATTTTACTTTGCAGTGCTTGTGTCGGCAAAGCAAAACGGAAGTATGAGACTTATGACTCAGAAAGTATGAGACTTATGACTCACCATATGAAGTGGTTGATCAGATCTCTTGATGTGGTTGCAGGTGACCGGATGGTGTTGGGGCTTCACGGAATGCAGACCAGCAAAGAAGATATATGCTTGGAGAGGACCTGATGGTATTGGGGCTTCTACAGATTGCAGTTGAGCAAAGGAAATGTATGCAAGACATACACATGTTGTGTATATATAGGCAGTTTTGTGTAACGGCTAGTACTTTGTAACGGCTAGCATTGATTTCATTGCTGTGTACTTGTTCGATTTAAAAATTGGGAGCATTGACTATTTCCTATTCCTGTGTTTCACCTGAGCTCTTGCCAAAGGCCACCTCCTTTCCTTTCCTTCGTTTTCAATTCCCATAGAATTTGAGAAATGTGCCACCTCAATTCCTGAGTTTCTCCCTTCCCTATACCTTACCTGTCCTCCCATCCAAAGGGGCCCTAAATTGGCTCCATTGCATTTCCAAACACAGTAGTGGTAGTACTACTCGTAGCCAAGGTTTTTCTTACCGTTCGGTCTAAAAAATTCGCCGGCGGGCGGTTTCGGCTAACCGGCCGGTTTAAAATGGTTACCGAAAAAAACCGGACGAATTCAAATGTCAAATTCGAATTTTGAAGTAAACTCAGTTCAAACGGTAAGGACCGGCTAACCGGCCGGTTAGTACCGGTTACCGACCGGTTTAAATGGTAACCGGTCCTAACCGGTCTGGTGTCTTCTTTTTTTTTGGCTAGGAAAAAATATTTTTTTCGGCATGACCTTTGCAGAAATTGATGTCCAAGAGCACACAAAGCCATAATAAATATTGTCACACACATACATAGTGCATAAATATATAGTCGGTACCCACCGACGGCTAACAAAGTCACACCAACGAAACAACAAATAGTCCGATAGAAATACATGGTCTCATGCACATATCAACGCTGCGATATGAATGGAAAGACCCCCATTCCGCACCCTTGCTCATACTCGGCGGTGGACATAAGATTGATACCTCGCACTCGAAGGAGGTCCGCCTTGAATTGTTGCCAAGTTTGGCCCGTCCATGTCGCCGTTGTCTCTCATTCTTGAACTAACATAGTGTAAAAATTAGGGTCCTCCCATTCATAGACCCATCTAGTCGGAGGCTGCATGCTCATGTCAGAAATAGTGTAGTTGTAAGTAGCCTGTGAGGTATCGCTGTAGGAGGAAGAAGAGTACCGTGGAGTCTCGTAGTCCGTCGGTGCATAGGCTCTCCTCTGCGAAGACGGTTGTCCATGGTCTTCATCCTGAGTAGCATGTGTGAACTGCGTCTCGTCTGCAATGGACCATAATTAGAACTCACATAATAGAAACAAATATGCATAAGTAGGTGCAATTGATACCTGTGAAGTGAAGACCACCACCACCACCACCACCACTGTAACATTCCGCAAATTCCTATGTAATAAAAATCCCGACTTTTTAAAATTTTTGTCTGAATGTGTGTTGCATGTAGTATCCGACCAATACTTTTGTGAAATGTTCTTTTCTCATATCCCTCTGAACTGCAATTTATAAAATTAAATAAAATATAATTAGCATCACATGACAAAGCTCCTAATTAAATTATGCATCGCATGTAACATAGGTGCATGTGTAATTTGGATTTTATTTTGCTTGTACTTGGAGGTTTTCCTTTGTCTAAATATCCCAGATCAAAAATAGGAAATACCTTTCCCTTCCTATAGACCATCCTAACCTACATCTCTTCCCTAAGCATGTTTGCTAATCGCCTTGCTCACGTACACAACACACCACCCTACGGCAAGCTACATGCATGAGCACATCTAGCTCACATCTTCTCACGTACACACACATAAGGACCTCTCTGTTGCTGCTTGTCTGTTGTTTGTCCTCCAGAACAGTAGCATGCACATACGTACGACACAGATCAATCATGCGTGTAGTGTACATTGACATGCACACTACACGTCCGTACGGCCAACCATAAGAAGCTAGCACAGCAAGCCCGTTGTCCCTCCATGCCTCTCACATACACACACGCACGTACGTATATGTACGCACATGGAGACGTCTCAGTTGCTGTGCTTGGCCCGGCGACCTGCAGTCCGCCTCAAACCGGCAAGCAACCCGGCACTCTCCTTCCTTGGCCCAGCCCAACAACACGCCGAGCCCAACTGTCCTCTGCTGCTCACGTACGCAGCACGCATGAGGGAGAGCCGCGCCGCTGCTCGATCCCTTCGCTATGAAGGAACGGCCGCCGCCCCTGCATGCCTCTGTACGAAGGCCCAGCCCAAAACAGGAGAAGCCAAGCCCCGTTTTCTCTTTTCCGTCACCAAGCCGTCGCCGTTCTCTCCTTCCTCTCAGTGGCGCCGTTTCTTTCCTCCTCTTGCCGCTCTCTGTTCCGCGTTCCGTCCGACGAGAAGAAACGCCGCACTGCTGCTTTCCGTCCCTGCCAGGCTATCAGCGCTGAGAACAGGATAGGGACGCGGACGCGGACCCGCCCGCTCCCCAGGCCAGCACTGCGACTGCTTGCACTTCGAGAAGCTTCCCGAGCCGCTACCTGCCCTCGCGTCGGATGCACGCCACGTGCGTCGGCCGTCCCATCAGACGGCACGGACGCCGGAGCCCTCACCTGAAGCCCTAGCGCCCCACCTATAAAGCCCCGCCAGCCGCCGCCACGGCCCTTCCCTCTCCTTCTCGCCCACCTCGCTGCGCCCTGCTGCGTCGCAAGGGCGCCTGCGTCGCCACCGCAAGGCGCAGCAGTGGCACTGCACGCGGCCACACCAGAGCAGCCACGGCGGGCCACTCGCTGCCCCGCCACCGTGGCGCGTCTCCGCCGCGCCGAGAGCTCCTTCACTACCGCCCCAAGCCGAGGACGTCGCTACGGCCGCACCAACAGCGTCGCCGCGGCGTCCGCCCTTGCCCCGTGCCACGAGACGCTGCCTGTGGCGCCGATCTTCCCCGAGCTGTCCCTGCCTTCAGCGCCACAGCAAGCTGCATCTGCAGCCGTCCCCCAGAACTCCGGTGAGCTCCATAGCCCCCCAAAGGCCCTTCCTTTCTTGTCGACGTCTCCATCCTGTACACCTCTTCTCTCCGGTTCAAGCCCTCTCCTTGGACACAGGAACGACGGGAAGCCAGGCCGCCTCCACTCCGTGCTCGCCGCGACGCCGTCCGTTCTCGGCGCTCGCCTGTAACCCGCCATCCACCAAGTCGCGGCTACGATGACGACGTCACAGCCGAGAGCACCACCACTCCGCCTCGCCTCCAACTCAGTCTTCACAAGCCATCGGTGAGCCCTTCCCTCTTTCCATCCTCCGTCGTCAACCTCGCCTGATTCGGCCATCTTGCCGAGTTCCACGTGTTGCAGAGGAGCCGCACCTCCCCTACCTCGTTGAACCACCAGCAACGGGGGCTGCTGCTCGGGACCTGCGCGGCGACGACTTCGCCGTGTCAAAGCTCATCGCGGCCAGAACGGCGACCCGCCCGATGCTGCGGTGACGCACTGATCTGCCCGACGCCGGCATAAGCGTTCTGCCTGCACCGAGCCTTCCGGTGAGCACACCCAAAACCCCACCTTTTCCCTGCCAACTGCTCTGTGTACTTGCCTGTCCGGCCGTCGAGCCGCTGCCCCCGTGCACCCTCAGAGCACAGCTGTCCCGCACGCGCAACTGCACGTCGTGCGCCACGTCCAAGGCCGCCGCCGACACACCTGCACAGCAAGGCCTCACCACATGACGCCCCCTTCAGTTCACGCCGCACGGCAGCGTCGCGTCACTCGTGGCCGCCGTGGCTTCGCCACACGCCACCGACGCCCGCCATCAACGGCCATTTCACGGCCTCGGCGCCGTCTCGCGCTCACAGCCACGACGAGCTCCCTGCCAACGCCCACGTCTCGCACCCGCACACATCCTCTGGGCACTCACGCACACACACGGACACACAAGCCAAGCCAGCCCACCAAGCGCCGCCACGCCGCGGCCTCGCTGCGTCGCGCTGCACCTGGGAACGGCACCATGTCGAGAACTCCCAGCCTCACCCAGCCATTGGCAACCACATGAGCACAACCCGGCACCTATACAAGCGCAGTCGCACAGCACACGACCACATGCACACGCACACGCACACGCCGTGACCGTAGATCACCCAGCTCACAGCATGTGGCAGAACCGTCTAAATTAGTGCGCTCTCAAGAGTACTTGTCTTCCATTAGACACTAAGTACTCAGGGAGCACAATAATTTAACCGATTCTGTCGAGCACACCCAACGGGAGAACTCGATAAACCACAAATTTAACCAGGATACAATTGAGTACGGAACTTACATCACTTAGTCCATTTCATACAACAAGAGTTCTCAAATTTACTCATTACAATACCAGAGTTCAGAGTGCGAAAATAAAAACAGCGGAACGAAAATAAACATCTAGCGGAAAGCGATACAAGGATTCCGTCTCAGGCCCACCCAGATGAATCCTCCACACAAGTGCTACTCCTCAAGTCGAACCACGCAACACGGAAATAAACCCCGAGTACACAATGTACTCGCAAGACTTACCCGTATGGGAAGTATATATCCCGACTCTCAAGGATATGCATAGGCTTTAAGGTTTGCTTTGGTTTAGTTTATTTGCGTAAAAGCATTACTAAGCATGAGTCCTTATTTCCGTATTATTAGCCGTATTTTAGTAGATTAGCTATCCATGCTATGTTAGCACCTGTACTACTTTCAAGCAAGTGGTAAGCAATCAGGATCTCTTTTTATCCATCTTTCATCTTCCATTTCTTACTACGCTGCCAGAATAAGGCTCTCGTCGTTACCGTTCAAGAACGGCGATTCGCGAATCAATGTGCCCAGCTGGGTACCCCAAAACACACTCCCCGTCTGTATCCTAGACACAGCACGAGAACAACTTGCTTTCTCCCCGCCGGGGCTCCGGATCCCCGTCCTAACTTGGACTCAAGCCCCCCAAGACTTACGACCCCGCCGTAAGTGGTGGTGCAAGGACCTCCACCATCCTCGCCCCCATACAGCCGGTCCGGATGAAGCCGGAACCCAAGACAAGAGAGAGCAAGCCTTCCAAGCGCCCATACCCAAGTATGTGTTCGGGATAAGGAGATCTGTGACTTAACCTTCAACCCTTAGCAACGATCAGTCCTTAACCGACGCAGACAGGGAAACCGTGTAACCAAATTAAGCCCTGTTGGCCGCAGGACATAACTTGCTACACACCACCAATAACCATACCATATCCCCGCCTTGGTCAATATATTCCTTTTTCCACCATTTTATCATGTGAGTAAAGTATCCTCCTACTTGTGAGTAACGGCGGGTTACTCACGCTACCGACAAACTTAAACATAGCAGCTACTCGACCCTATCATACTAGTAAGACTCATAGGATAGATAAATATATGCATGTGGGTTTCATAACAATTCCTCTGAACGTAAATGCATAACATATAGGTATTCATAAATTCATAAAATATAGGTTATGCACCGGGGCTTGCCTTGGGCAAAGCGGGTCACCGAGTCGATCACCCACAGCTCGTGGAACTCCCGAGACTCTGGGGCGTCTCCGGTCCCGAAACTCCTCCACGTACTCCTCGATCACCTCCTCGTACTCGGCGTCGTCGAGCAACAAATAACTCGTTCGCTACATGCATGCGATAAAGATGCAATGAACAAAGGCAACAACAACTCTTAAACTAACACACATAGACTAAGCTATCAACTAGCTCTAATGGCTAACATGATAGGCTAAGCATCATACTTCATAAAGCATCGTTTCGTGATAATCTTAAGTTATAACTTCTTTTTAGTCATTTTATTATATATTCTAGCTAGGGTGTCTTACCTACCTTACTAAACTAACCCATTAGGAGCTACCAAAACTACAGAGAGTACACATGATTGTATGACAGAGCTATCTGCATCAAATGTAGAGCTAAGCTACTAATCTATTGCCATGATAAATCATTTTCTAAATTAATCTATTACGGACAAGCATACTAGAGTAATTAAATACTCACCGAAACTCTAAAAAGAGAGACATAAACAAACTACACCGGTGGATAGAGCATGAATTTAGGAAACTAGCAAAATTGGTTTCATCATTTTTGGATTTTTCTACTAATTTATGTGATTTTCTAAAGTTCAAATTCATAACTTAAATTGGAAAACTAATTCTAAATACCCCGGAAAAAGGAAAAGGGCAAAGCAGCCCGAAGCGGCCCACTTCGGCGCGGCCCACGCGCACAGGCGGCCCGCGGGAGAAGCCCGCGCCTTGGCGACTTTGCAAGAAACCCCCGCACTTCCGTGTATTCGCGCGACTACTATTAACACTATTGCATAAGAAGGGAGCTTCGCAACCAACACCCTGCAAAGAGTCGTCTTTGCAAGGAGGGGGTCCCCTCGAGCAAGGGCGCCCAGCCGGGCGAGGTACGCGGTGAGCAGCGGCTCGACCGGCCGGCCAAGAGCACTCCCGGCGGCCCCGAGGTGGCCGAGCACCTAAAACTACAAATAAGCGTGCACCCCTAGGGCTCTCTAGCGGCATCATGAAGCAGGCGCCGCACGGCCGGGCTACGGCGGAGGTCGCGGCCGCGTTCACGGCGGCGACGCGGCCGTCCGGCGCGATAGAGCCACGGCAAGAAAAAAAGGAGGAATGTGCCGAGCACCAGGGGCTCACCCTTAACCTTACTGCGTTGTTGGTTGGGTTAGAGGATGACCGAGAAGCGTTAGCCGCGTGCGAGCAGAGAGCACGGCGGCGTACCACGGCCGGCACGACCGTGCCAGTGACTCAGGGGTGAAGGTAGCGGTTTGGTGGAGGTGCGCAGGCCGTGGAGTGAAGTGAGGCGAATCTTACGGCGCCGTTGGATTGTATTATAGAGCTTGGATTTGGTGGGAATTTGATGGCGCCTTCTCCCGGTGTGTAAAGGCCGGCGATGGGAAAGCCGTCAAATTGGAGCACGACAAGGCTTAATTCAAAGCGGGGCGGGGTCGGCTGGCTCAGGGGATTCAAGACGGAGCCCGTGACCGGATGGAACGGCTTGAGGCGACCTTTCCCTACCGAATTCAATGGTGCGGCCCCGGCGGTCATGGCGGCAGCGAAGAGCATCGCGGAAAGGATTGGACAAGGCCTGGCGGAAACGGTCGGCTCTGGCGCTCGACGCCGTGCGGGACAGTAGAGCTCCGTAACCACACACGCCGAGCATGGAGAGGAGCAGCTGGCCGGCGCCGCAGCGCCATAAATGGCAAGGCGACGGCGAGGACAAATTTCGCCGGTGCGGAGGCGACGCGGCGGCAATGACGCGACGGCAACGGCAGTGACCGTTGTCGGGCCAGCAGCAGCTAGACGAAAGCGCAAGGGGATGGGGTAGAGACGCGACGGCGCCTTGAGTCGGGCCCTCCCGTGCAAAGGCGGACGCCGCCAGCACGCGGTGATCACCACACCGAGCCAAGAACGTGACATGCACGAATTTTCAAGCGACGACCACGACCTAAGCAAATGGATACGGCCCAACCAACTTGTCCAGGCTCAAGAGAGCACTTAAGGCTACTAGACAAGGTGTTCTATTCGGGTCTATGCTTGAGCAGAGAAGAAACCGTGTGTGCATGCCAACTTGCGCTTTGTCCGAGACATCGCAGAGCTCTGCGGAGCGTGCACCGGCCAACACCGTGAGGTTTTGGGGGTTTTGGAGCATGATTTTCGATGTCTAAGAGCCGGATAGGCGGCCAACCAACCTAACCATTCTAAAGATGGTACTTTGGGCTACTAATCCAAGCTATAACATGGCACCACTGCTTGGATAGATTTTGCAAGAATTGCTTGCCAACATAGGTTTGTCAGCTGATTTCCAGACTTACGAAAAGGCTGAGCTGAAACTTAACTCAATAGGATTTCTGAGCTGCTGGAAAATCTAGTTAATGGAATTATTTTGCAGTGAGGTGAGTTGCTTTATTTCCTACAAACTTTATACTACAAACTTCATGTAGATGCCACATACAAGTTATATACTATTTTTGCTTAATAGAAATTGATCTTGAACCTTAAGTGATACAAAAGAGCACTAAAGGCCACTTTTGTTTAACAAATTTATTGCCATTTTTAACTTAACAACAACCATCTATACACCTTTACACATGCAATAACACATAAACACGATGCTTATGAGATGATTTAGCAAATGTTTTAGCGCATAACACCGAGGGTGTTACAGCTCTTCCCCCCTAACAAAAATCTCGTCCTCGAGATTTCATGTGTGTGCCTAGTGTGGTAAAGGTAGGGCATTCTAAACATCTTAGTTTGATTACCTTGGCACATCCGGTAGGAGGTGAGGATAATTTTCCAAAAGATAATCTTCTTGTTCCCACGTTGCTTCTTCCTCTGAATGATTTTGCCATTGGACCTTATAGAATTTTATTACCTTGTTCCTCGTAACCCTTTCCTTCTCATCTAGGACCTTGATAGGATGCTCAATATATGTGAGATCGGGCTGAAGAGATAATCCTTCAATCTCCACTACTTCTGTTGGAACTCTCAAACACTTCTTTAGCTGGGAGACATGGAAAATATTGTGGACTGCCGACAAGATGTCGGGGAGTTGGATGCGATAAGCAACAGAACCACATCGCTCGAGGATTTGATAAGGCCCAACGTATCGGGGAGCCAACTTCCCTTGAACTCCAAACCGATGCACACCTCTCATAGGAGACACCTTGATATAGACATAATCACCTTCTTCAAACTCCAATGGTCTTCTTCTCTTATCTGCATAACTCTTCTGACGAGCCTGTGCCGCTTTTAGGTGGCTTTGAATTATGCGAACTTGTTCTCTTGCATTCTTGATAATGTCAGGCCCAAAGTGACCACGATCTCCCACTTCAACCCAGTTAAGTGGGGTTCTACACTTCTTGCCATAGAGAGCTTCAAAAGGTGCCATTTGAATGCTTTCTTGATAACTGTTGTTATACGAGAACTCAGTAAAAGGCAAGCATTCATCCCACTTCTCGGGAAAAGAAATGACACAAGCCCTCAACATATCCTCTAAGATTTGATTAACTCTCTCGGTCGACCATCCGTTGGCGGGTGATAGGCGTAACTAGCAAGAAGTTGAGTGCCCAAACACTGTTGCAAGTGCTTCCAGAATTGAGAGACAAACACCGACCCCCCATCATCGAAATGATGGTCAAAGGCACTCCATGCAAACACACAATCTTCTCAAAATATAACTTGGCATACTTTCGGTAGTCGCATATCTTGTCTTTACCGGAAGGAAATGAGCTGATTTGGTAAGGCGATCTACTATGACCCAAATAGAGTCGTACCCCCTTGGCGGTACAGGGGAAGACCATTAATAAAATCCATACAAATATCTTCCCACTTCCAAGCAGGAATTGGTAGGGGCTGCAAATAACCCGGTACGGAGGTGATCCGCCTTAACTCTTACGCATGTGTCACACTGCGCTACGTATCTAGTGATATGTTGCTTCATTTTAGGCCACCAATAAAAGGGACGAAGATCATGATACATCTTGTTGCTTCCTGGGTGAATTGACAATTTGGAATTATGTGCCTCATCCAAAATTGTTCTTCTAAGTTCTTCGCTAGCGTAAAACCACCAAACGATCCTTGTATCTAACCACCCCCATCTCGTCAATGCTTTGAAATGAGGACCACGATTTTCAGCTATCAACTTCTTGATATGGGGAATTTCTTCAACATCTTGCCTTTGTTCCATAATAATCTTCTCATGCAAATTAGAAACCAAAGAAATATGAGCTAGAATTTCGGGATGGAATTGAGACAAAGACTCCTTGGCTCTATATGGCTTCCTACTTAGAGCATCCGCCACCACATTGGCTTTTCCAGATGATAAT
Organism: Chrysopogon serrulatus; assembly: GCA_015844335.1. Classification (NCBI taxonomy): domain Eukaryota; kingdom Viridiplantae; phylum Streptophyta; class Magnoliopsida; order Poales; family Poaceae; genus Chrysopogon; species Chrysopogon serrulatus. Next base: position 63,632 of record JADLZL010005111.1, on the reverse strand, counting down.
GAACTTCTAGATTATAATCTTTGATCAACTCAAACCATCTCCTCTGCCTCATATTTAACTCCGGTTGAGTAAAAATATATTTGAGGCTTTTGTGGTCTCAGATAGATGTGCACCTTATTTCCCAATAGGTAGTGCCTCCAAATTTTTAGAGAATGCACCACTGCAAAGAAGCTCTAAATCATGGGTAGGATAATTAACTTCATGTTTCTTCAACTGACGGGGACGCATAGGCTATCACTCTTCCTTCTTGCATGAGCACACAACCAAGTCCCGTCTTGGATGCATCACAATACACATCAAAAGGCCTCTCAATATCGGGTTGAGCAAGGACTGGGCCGAGGTGAGTAACTTCTTGAGTTTGAAAGGCTTCCTCACAAGCGAGGAGTCCACACAAACTTGGAATCCTTACGAAGTAGATTGGTCATGGGTTGGGCTAATTTAGAGAAGTCCGGAATGAAACGCCGATAGTAACCCGGCTAAACCCAAGAACCGCGAACTTGATGAGTGATTACGAGATCGCCAATTCGAACATCTTGCACCTTGCTAGGATCTCTGAGATACCCTCGAGGAGTCAAGACATGCCCCAAAAATTGCACTTGATCTAACCAAAATGCACACTTACTAAACTTGGCATACAACCGGTGTTCCCGCTAGTCGGGTCAACACGACTTCGGAGATCTTTGCGCATGCTCTTGCTCGTTCTTGGAATATATCGGGATATCGTCAATAAAGACCACCACAAACTTATCTAATTCCGGCATAAAGACTGAATTCATAAGATACATGAAGAAGGCAGGGAGCATTGGTGAGGCCAAAGGACATAACCAGTACTCATAAAGACCGTACCTAGTAGAGAAGGCTGTTTTGGGAATATCTTCGGGACGGATTTTGATCTGATGATACCCAGAACGGAGATCAATTTTTGAGAACACTTTGGCACCAGCTAACTGATCGAACAAGAGGTCAATACGGGGCAAGGGGTACTTGTTCTTAATGGTTACCGCATTAAGAGGGCGGTAATCCACACACATACGAAGAGTACCATCCTTCTTCTTCACAAAAATGGCTGGACAACCCCAAGGTGATGAGCTAGGACGGATAAAATGATCCTTTAGCAACTCTTCTAACTGCTTTTCATCTCGCTAACTCTGGTGGAGCCATGCGGTAAGGACGCCGTGACACGGGAACAGTCCCCTGGCTCCAACTCTATGGTAAATTCTATCTCTATCAGGTGGCAACCCCGAAAGTTTATCAGGAAAAACATCAGAAAACTCACATACCACAGGAATAGAAGCAAGATCGATAGAGGCTTCAACATGGGCAACCACTGATGAGACTGGAACTGGTGGCATAAGAAGAGACATCCTATCCTCAGAAGAAGGAAGCTTCATCTCCACTGCTCTCCGATCAAGGTTTAGGACTACTTTATTTTGCTGCATCCAGTTCATCCCAAGAATCACATCTAACCCCTGACCAGCAAGATCAAAAACTGGACACAATAGGTGTGAGTGGCTAGCACTACACGGACTGTCTCTGTCCGGGTATTAATGCACAGATGTGCTCCCGGTGTCAATATCTTATAGGCAATGCACATTTCCACCGTGGGAATATCGTTCCTTAGTGCATATCCCATGCTCATAAATGAATGTGATGCACCAGAATCGAACAACACGAATGCTGGATGAGAGTTGATGGAGAACATACCAGCCATCACGGGCTCTCCACGCGGGATCTCATCCGCCTCGGTGTAGTTAACTTGTCCAAAGGTGGGCAAAAGTGCATCTTCTTCTTAATAAAGGTCCTCTTGACCAAACGGGAATTAGCTGAAGACCGAGAAGGCCGGGTTCTGTGGACAATTCTGAATAAAGTGACCTTCCTTGCCACACTTGAAACATGCATTGGGTGACACTGCCTTGCTGCTTTCTTGACCCTGACGAGGTGGAAACTGCTGTCTCTGGGCCGCTGAAGTCTCCGCTGGGTCCGCTGTGGTTCGCCGGGTGGGTGCACGGTATCGAGGCCGGTACACCGGACGGGCTCGCCGAGACGGGTACGAATGCTGTCCCCCGTGAGAGTTGTGAGGCACTCTCCGGACCATCTGGACCTTCCGAGACTGGCCGGTGACTAGAAGAACCCATAGCTGCTCTCTTCTGCTCCATTCTCGCTCAGGTGTGTCACGCCGCAATCCCTCCATAGTGATGGCAGCATTCATCAACTCACCAAAAAGTACGGTAACCTCCAAAGATATCGACTTCTCCCCGCATAAGACTGGTAAGACCACGGTTGAAACAATCCATCTTCTTCTCATCGGTGTCCACACGAGTGCCAGCATACTGGGACAGATCGTTGAACTTGTGAACATAATCCATTACAGACATGTTCCCTTGCTTCAGATCAATGAACTCCTTCAAACTTCACCTTTCGGATGGCCGCCAGGAATAAAGTCTTTGACGGAAGGCGGTCTGCGGAAACTCGTCCCAAAGTCACCTGGTGACCCGTGCGCTGCATGGCGGTGAAAGTGTCCCACCAAGTAGTCGCGGACCCCTGCAGCCGCCGCTGGCAGCGGCAAAGTGCACCTTCTGGTCATCGGTGATCCTGGTGAGCAAAGAAGAACTTCTCGCTCCGCACCACGAAGCCAATGCTCCGCGTCAAGAGGCTCTGCCGTTGGGGTGAAAGTAGGCGGATGAGTCCCCACGAAGTCCTTGTAGGTGCAGGACTTCTCCCGGTCTTGACCACCGCCTCCATTTCCACCATTGCCACCGCGAGGAAATCCTCCAACAGCCTGTGCCATCAGCTCCAGGGCACGGGCTGAGTCTCGGCGAGCAGCTGCCATCTCCGCCATCATCTCCGCGATGGTCGGGGGAACTGGTGGTGGTGGTGGTGGCTGACGAGCCTGAGCTGCTCCGACCCCGTCGGTACCACGACCACCACCCCGAACCTCCTCCCGGCCGCCATCGCCTTGCATGTTTCCACCGGCCGTGTAGCTACCACGCTCGGAGTTAACCCTCATCTCGCAGCGCACCATCCAAAATCAGCAACCAGGTCTTCCAACTAAAAACCAGCGACTGAGGGAGCTGACAAGACTGAAACAACATCTTTTAGCATCTAGATTTCTACTTGGGTAAGAGCAATGATTTTTAGTGAATTATCAATTATTGAGGTTCACGTGAGGGGAGGCTTAATCATATAAAGTTTTCTCTTTAATGATGCATGCTCGACCTATTCGCTCGCTCAAGCCAGAAATATAGTGGCACACGCATACATTTTTGGCACATCGCACACTCACTTGCCGGGCTCTAATCGATCCTTATGTTACGCAAGTTAGTGTACCTGCAGAAAATAATTAGTTAAAAACAAAGCCACTATCCTAGATACATAACCATATTTCTAGGGCTTATACTTATATACGCAAAGAACCACGCCCTAACCTTTTGAAAAGACTTTTGTTGGTCAAGTTTTAGATTTTAGAAATAGGTTCTTAAGCTCCGAATACTCAACTATGCTTTGATACCACCTGTGGCAGAACCGTCTAAATTAGTGCGCTCTCAAGAGTACTTGTCTTCCATTAGACACTAAGTACTCAGGGAGCACGATAATTTAACCGATTCTGTCGAGCACACCCAACGGGAGAACTCGATAAACCACAAATTTAACCAGGATACAATTGAGTACGGAACTTACATCACTTAGTCCATTTCATACAACAAGAGTTCTCAAATTTACTCATTACAATACCAGAGTTCAGAGTGCGAAAATAAAAACAGCGGAACGAAAATAAACATCTAGCGGAAAGCGATACAAGGATTCCGTCTGTGCCCACCAGATGAATCCTCCACACAAGTGCTACTCCTCAAGCTGAACCTGCAACACGGGAAATAAACCCTGAGTACACAATGTACTCGCAAGACTTACCCGTATGGGAAGTATATATCCCGACTCTCAAGGATATGCATAGGCTTTAAGGTTTGCTGGTTTAGTTTATTTGCAGAAAAGCATTACTAAGCATGAGTCCTTATTTCCGTATTATTAGCCGTATTTTAGTAGATTAGCTATCCATGCTATGTTAGCACCTGTACTACTTTCAAGCAAGTGGTAAGCAATCAGGATCTCTTTTTATCCATCTTTCATCTTCCATTTCTTACTACGCTGCCAGAATAAGGCTCTCGTCGTTACCGTTCAAGAACGGCGATTCGCGAATCAATGTGCCCAGCTGGGTACCCCAAAACACACTCCCCGTCTGCATCCTAGACACAGACGAGAACAACTTGCTTTCTCCCCCGCCTCGGGGCTCCGCATCCCCGTCCCTAACTTGGACTCCAAGCCCCCAGCACTTACGACCCCGCCGTAAGTGGTGGTGCAAGGACCTCCACCATCCCCGCCCCCATACAGCCGGTCCGGATGAAGCCGGAACCCAAGACAAGAGAGAGCAAGCCTTCCAAGCGCCCATACCCAAGTATGTGTTCGGGATAAGGAGATCTGTGACTTAACCTTCAACCCTTAGCAACGCTCAGTCCTTAACCGACGCAGACAGGGAAACCGTGTAACCAAATTAAGCCCTGTTGGCCGCAGGACATAACTTGCTACACACCACCAATAACCATACCATATCCCTGCCCGGTCAATATATTCCTTTTTCCACCATTTTATCATGTGAGTAAAGTATCCTCCTACTTGTGAGTAACGGCAGGTTACTCACGCTACCGACAACTTAAACATAGCAGCTACTCGACCCTATCATACTAGTAAGACTCATAGGATAGATAAATATATGCATGTGGGTTTCATAACAATTCTCAGAACGTAAATGCATAACATATAGGTATTCATAAATTCATAAAATATAGGTTATGCACCGGGGCTTGCCTTGGGCAAAGGGTCACCGAGTCGATCACCCACAGCTCGTGGAACTCCCGAGACTCCCCGGGACGCCTCCGGTCCGGGAAACTCCTCCACGTACTCCTCGATCACCTCCTCGTACTCGGCGTCGTCGAGCAACAGCGCGAACTCGTTCGCTACATGCATGCGATAAAGATGCAATGAACAAAGGCAACAACAACTCTTAAACTAACACACATAGACTAAGCTATCAACTAGCTCTAATGGCTAACATGATAGGCTAAGCATCATACTTCATAAAGCATCGTTTCGTGATAATCTTAAGTTATAACTTCTTTTTAGTCATTTTATTATATATTCTAGCTAGGGTGTCTTACCTACCTTACTAAACTAACCCATTAGGAGCTACCAAAACTACAGAGAGTACACATGATTGTATGACAGAGCTACTCTTGCATCAAATGTAGAGCTAAGCTACTAATCTATTGCCATGATAAATCATTTTCTAAATTAATCTATTACGGACAAGCATACTAGAGTAATTAAATACTCACTGAAACTCTAAAAGAGAGACATAAACAAACTACACCGGTGGATAGAGCATGAATTTAGGAAACTAGCAAAATTGGTTTCATCATTTTTGGATTTTTCTACTAATTTATGTGATTTTCTAAAGTTCAGCTCATAACTTAAATTGGAAAACTAATTCTAAATACCCTGGAAAAAGGAAAAGGGCAAAGCAGCCCGAAGCGGCCCACTTCGGCGCGGCCCACGCCAAGACAGCGGCCAGCGCACAAGCCCGCGGGAGAAGCCCGCGCGCCTTGGCGACTTTGCAAAAACCCCCCGCACTTCCGTGTATTCGCGCGACTACTATTAACACTATTGCATAAGAAGGGAGCTTCGCAACCAACACCCCCGCAAAGAGTCGTCTTTGCAAGGAGGGGGTCCCCCGAGGCGCCCAGCGCGGGCGAGGTACGCGGTGAGCAGCGGCTCGACCGGCCGGCGGAGAGCACCCGGCGGCCCCGAGGTGGCCGAGCACCTAAAAACTACAGCGGCACCCCTAGGGGCTCTCTAGCGAAGCACATGAAAGCGCCGCGCCGGACGGGTTACGGCGGAGGTCGCGGCAGCGGGGTTCACGGCGGGCGACGCGGCCGTCCGGCGCGATAGCCACCACGGCAAGAAAAAGGAGGAATGTGCCGTAGCACCGGGGGCTCACCCTTAACCTTACTGCGTTGTTGGTTGGGTTAGAGGATGACCGAGAAGCGTTAGCCGCGTGCGAGCAGAGAGCACGGCGGTGTACCACGGCCGGACGCATCGCGCTGACTCGGGGTGAAGGTAGCGGTTTGGTGGAGGTGCGCAGGCGTGGAGTGAAGTGAGGCGAATCTTACGGCGCCGTTGGATTGTATTATAGAGCTTGGATTTGGTGGGAATTTGATGGCGCCTTCTCCGTGTGTAAAGGCCGGCGATGGGGAAAGCCAAAATTGGAGCACGACAAGGCTTAATTCAAAGCGGGGCGGGGTCGGCTGGCTCAGGGGATTCAAGACGGAGCCCGTGACCGGATGGAACGGCTTGAGGCGACCTTTCCCTACCGAATTCAATGGTGCGGCCCCGGCGGTCATGGCGGCAGCCAAGAGCATCGCGGGAAAGGATTGGACAAGGCCCGGGCGAAACGGTCGGCTCGCGCCGACGCCGTCGTCGACGGTAGGAGCTCCGAAACCACACACGCCGAGCAAGGGAGAGGAGCAGCGCTTCGCGCGGCCGCAGTGCCATAAATGGCAAGGCGACGGCGAGGGGATTCTGGCCAAATGCGAGAGGCGACGCGGCGGCAATGACGCGACGGCAACGGCAAAGGACCGTTGTCGGGCCAGCCAAGCGCTAGACGAGTGCAATGGGGACGGGTAGAGACGTGATTTCCGCGCGCAGGTCGGCCCCCAGCAAAGCGGCGCGGACGCCAGGCACGCGGTGATCACCACACCGAGCCAAGAACGTGACATGCACGAATTTTTAAGCGACGACCACGACCTAAGCAGCTCGGATACGGCCCAACCAACTTGTCCAGGCTCAAGAGAGCACTTAAGGCTACTAGACAAGGTGTTCTATTCGGTCTATGCTTGAGCGAGAAGAAACCGTGTGCATGCCAACTTGCGCTTGTCCGAGACATCGCAGAGCTCGCCGAGAAGCGCGTGCCGGCCAACACCGTGAGGTTTTGGGGGTTTTGGAGCATGATTTTCGATGTCTAAGAGCCGGATAGGCGGCCAACCAACCTAACCATTCTAAAGATGGTACTTTGGGCTACTAATCCAAGCTATAACATGGCACCACCGCTTGGATAGATTTTGCAAGAATTGCTTGCCAACATAGGTTTGTCGGATTTCCGGACTTACGAAAAAGACTAAGTCCTGAAATGAAACTTAACTCAATAGGATTTCTCGAGTCATGAAAATCTAGTTAATGGAATTATTTTGCAAAGAGGTGAGTTGCTTTATTTCCTACAAACTTTATACTACAAACTTCATGTAGATGCCACATACAAGTTATATACTATTTTTTGCTTAATAGAAATTGATCTTGAACCTTAAGTGATACAAAAGAGCACTAAAGGCCACTTTTGTTTAACAAATTTATTGCCATTTTTAACTTAACAACAACCATCTATACACCTTTACACATGCAATAACACATAAACACGATGCTTATGAGATGATTTAGCAAATGTTTTAGCGCATAACACCGAGGGTGTTACACAAAGACCCCACCACGACGAGCACATCCACCACGAGCTCCTCCGGACGCGGCCTCCATGGTCACAGGGGCCGGCTGCCGCCACCGCCAAAGATCCACCGAAGGCCACCAAGTGCACGAACACCACCCACCGCACTCGCCGCATCACAAAGACGCTGCGTGCACCGCGGCGGCCGTTCGGCTTCGCCCGCCTTAGCCTTGTCCTCACCGTCGGCTCAACCTCTCGCCCCGCACCCGAGACCTTGGATGAACTTGAGCCGCAGCTACAATCGCATGCCCGACCTTGATCGGGTTCGGTCCGACAACCGAACTTCATGCGAACCGAGCACCTCGGCAGCGCCTTCGGACATTTCGTCGAGCACTTGGGGCACGGCCGAGCCTGTTCTCTTTCACAAACCAGCCCGGTGGCCCATCCGGCTTGGGTCGGAACTCGACCGGATGGCCCAGATCGACTTCCCTCTCTTCACTTGCCGATGGACCCGCGGCAAGCAAATCAGCCCAAATGAATTCCCGTTCTTTTTCTTTATCCAATTTCATAAATCCTTGCTACCTTCCAAAATCCACCAAAAATTTATCCTACCTCCAAAAAATTATGAAACCAGTTTCATAATTTTTCTAAAATCCTCATCTACCTCCTAGTGCAATTGGTTTGCTTATTTGAGTATGTTTTTAATACAGTTTTTATTGCTTCTTATTTGCTCGTCGTTCTCGGCTTTTATTTTTGCGTAGCGACGATTCAGATGATCGTATGGACCCGACGACGCACCCGGAGGTGATGGACCCCGATGATGGGCGACCTCAACTTCCAGAGACGCTGCACCACTACTACCTCGACATCGCAGTGTCATGGCAAAGACCTTTACTTAGAGAATCCTATTAGACATTGCAAAGTAGAGTCGCTAGCGCTTTATATTTATTCATTTGCTAGAATAGGAGTTGCATGCTATTGCCCGAGCCCCGATTGCCTTGATTGAAACCACTTCACCCCTCGATTACCTAGCTTCGCGCTTGCCACTTATATTTATACCTGTCTGCTTGCTTGCATTTACTCCATCATAATTACATACATGCCTTTGATATGTGATGTGTGATGGTTGGGTGATACATGGATGGTGGTTGGGGTTGGCCGTGAGGCACCCCAATGAGGTATATGTGTTGGTTTGATACGCGACGGGAGCGGTGAATCCCGAGTGGGTGGTGGTGATATGAGGAGTTCTGGGGATTTTGCCTTGCCCTCGACCTGATTCTTGGAGGTACTGGCTAGAGTGAGAGGTTGCTATGGTGTACGGAGTGCACCAAGGGTAGTTCCTGTGGCGGGAACACAGAGTCCTGGATGACGGTCCATGAGGGACATTGGGGATGAGGAGTTGTGGATAGATCACCTCTGAGGGGTGAGTCTAGTGCTGTGAGGCACACGGTTTAGTGGAAAGTGCTCGCTCTAGCCAACCTAAGGACTGAGTAGGTTGCAACCATAAATCACGGGTTCTTTTCGTACACACCACATGCCTAGGTGGGTATGGCCCGTTGCCCAAATTAGTGCACGACCACCAGTCTCGTGGGAGATAGTAGGCACGCGGTGATGCGTGACCCGTGCAATTAGTGTCGGGAGGGTGGAGGTTACCGCATAACCTCGATGACACGACCCCAGCTTTTATGTAGTGGCGTCTATATATCTTCACTCCTACCGGTGGATAGGTCCGGTGTTCGTCCGGCCTAGTTTGTGGTGGTGGTGTTCACCGCTTGATGGTGACTCATTGGCGGTGCTCATATGGGGGTAACAAAGGTACTCTCTCGCAGAGGTTAAAATCTATACGTATAGCCGCGGTCTCGGTTATGATCACTTACCTGTGTGCGGGGTTCAGCTCACTAGCTTCTCTTGTGCTTTGCTTTCTCTCTCCCCTGAAGATAGGTCCGGCTAGAGGCCGTTGAGACGAGGGGCGTGTGGAGGCCGCCTCGTTGCTTAGACTGAGAGATTGAGGGTGTTGTAAGGGATGATGAGTGATGAGATATGAGATGAGATGAGAATGGTGATGAGACATATTGATGATGATGGTATGTGAGTGTGAGATTTCGGTTGGGAATTATAGAAGATTTATGTTATACTATTGATGCCTTTTTGCATGCGCTAGGATGCAAACAACAACTAAACATTAGGATCACCAGATCCCTTTATTTTCTATTTCCACCAAAGCTCATTCGGTGCTGACCATGGCCTGCACATATCTGGTGGTGTGCAGATTTCTTTACTTGCAATGGTGTTGAGATTAGTAGTTGGTTTTGCGGTCTACTCTCAAGGATGCCCGTGGATTGAAGATCATCAAGCTTCGCTTATACGAGTAGATTATCGGTGTTATGTTTGTTTTAGCCCGATGGGGCTTGTAATTAGATTATGTATTAGGCTTATTTTTGTACCTTGTGTTGTATGACTTTGTAATCGGTTAAAAAGTGGATGCCCGTGATAGCCGAGATATCCCGGGGACTATCACGAGAGGGGGCAAAAGAGTCGGTATTTCAAGTTTTGAAATCCCGGTTCGCTTCAACCACCACCACCACCTCCTCCACCACTACCATATCCACCACCACCACCATACCCACCACCGTCACCGTCACCGTCACCGCCATCATCATCGTCATCAGAGCTGCTATCTTGAGACTCCTGATACGGTGGACTACGCTGACCCTCATCGTCCATCTCTGCCGCCGCTCACTACTTCTTCTACTTTTTTTCCTTTTTTTCGGTGACGCTTGGGGTTAGTTTGCTTTGGTCCGGCCTCGCAACTTCCTCTTTCCTAGGTGGTCATCACCCACATGTTTACGGGCCCAATCACCGATGCAATCATCCCCCCCGTAGCCCCTGCGTAGATCTTGGAGGTCTATTTGGTCTCTCGCTAACAAAAACAAAAAATACCATAAATAAACTGTGGTACATAAGTGGCTAACTCAAACATGAACAAAAAAATATACGACAATATGGGAAGGTATAGGGACATCAACATCATCATCATCCTCATCCAAGACTGGATCCTGGTTCGATCTCCCATACTCCATCCATTCTCGAACCAGATTATCCCGATCATAGAATGAAATTTATGCAAACTGGTCAACAAAATCACCTTCTTCACGCGGTGCCGGGCCGGTGACCTCCGCAAGACGTAGCCGAAGGTTGTAGTTGACATACACAAGCTTGTTTAGTTTCTTGTGCGACAACCGATTGTGAACCTTCGTATGGAGCAAGGCAAAGTGCTCCAGTTCCGCTCGCATCCACTGGAGAAGACACACTGTGCAACAAGCCGCAAAGCAAGACGCTGCAACGACGGCATGTGTCTACCGAATAGCATCCACCAGGCCACTGTAAGTGAAACCCATTATGTTAGGTACATATACAAAAAGAGAAAAAACACGTACGAAGAAATTCTTACATGGGGTTGTTTTTGGGTCTGTCGCCATTCTCATTGCTAGTTCGCTCCCAAACTCACCAAGCTTCTGTCGAAATATGTCAGCCTCCTGCAATGCCTGCACAGCTATTTCAACATCCGCCATGCGCGCAAATGCATCCTTCAATGCATTAAACATTTCTGGAGTGGGATCCAGTTTGTATGCAAGCTTCGGATTTAGGACAGCAGCTGCAACATTTGGAAAACAACATACGTTAAATATTGAATATAAACAAATTGGTAAAAAACATAAGTCATGATCATACCTGCACCAACATAGGTGCCTATGTAGACATTAGAAATCCTGGCATCCAGAATCTGTTTGTACTCATTCCATGTTGCCACATTAGTTGCGAAGAAATCCTCCATCTCCTATTTGACCATCTGGAAGGCGTACACCACATCACACAAGTTCGGCCGCTTATCTTGATCAAAAAGCGAAGGAACTTGTACAATCGGCCGCATCTTGGTCGATGATGTATTTCAACCCTTCCCACCACTGTATATTTGACAACCTTGCATGAGCATAACGACCTTGTTCGACCACGCCCACTTGCTCTATAAAAACTCAGGAGATCCCATCCACTGCATGAATTTTTCATGTTTCCGGTAAAAGCTCTCGAGGAACATGTAGTTGGTCCCAAATCTAGTGGCATTCCACTTGACCAACTCACCACCAATAGCTTTCGTCATCATTGCATTCAACGAACTATGGTTGTGCAACCAAGTTGAAATGCGCTTACAAACCTTGACCATACCGGCATGTTCCAACCTCTCACCAATGTCCTTCAACATCAAGTTGACGGTGTGTGCAAGACAAGGTGTCCAAGCAATGTACTCATACTCCTCCATAAGATGTTTGCATGCTTTCTTGTAGTTTGAACCGTTGTCGGTAACCGCATGAACGACATGCTCGCATCTAATCTCGTTCACCACCTTACGAATCTCCTGAAAATAATAGGCACATTTATTAGTAACGTCGGAAAGAATATGCAAGTAGAAAAAATTAATAGACACATATGGAAAAAAATAGGCGCATGTGGAAAAAATTACCGACTAGAGGTATGTGGCCGATTGACTCATTCCAGTCGCATCAATAGACTTGTGAAACCAGGTCACCCCATTGCAATATATCAGAAAGTTGATCACACTCTTTCTAGTCGGGCCAGTCCAAGAATCACACATCAACGTGACGCCAAAAGTGGGCCAATCCTTCTGAAACTTTGCGTACTTAGCCTTCAAGTCGTGCTCGTTCATATCAAGGTACTTGCCATCAATTTCCCTTTCAGTGGGTGACGTGATACCTTCACCTGCAACAATAACCAAATCATTAGATTAAAGAAACAAAGGTAATGCAACAAGTTCTCCAAGTATAGCTACTTACCCCACTTCTGTGTCTCTCTGACCGCACTTACAAAGTACGGACTATCGGCCTGTCGTCCAGAGATTCCTGCAATATGGAAAAACTTTCCCCAAGCTTTACCAATAGCTTCCTTCGCATTCTTACCCCTTCAAGGCCCATTTGCCCGTATCAATCCTTGGTTGCACCATTCCTCTCCTCCCACCGGCTGCCAAATTATAGTCCTCCACCACCACAGGAGTCTCCCTCCGTGAACCTGTTCTACCAAAGAGCCTCCCCAAAGGATTCCCCCCTTGCGAACCACCACCCTATGAACTACCCCCTCCTCGCCGTAAGTACCCCTCTCTTTTTCACCCCGGTCGGTAGTCATGTTCTTCTTTGGACCGGGCGGAGTGCTTCCCTGCAATCGAGCATCATATTCATCTTGATCGAGGGGGAGTGTTTCCCTCCGCCGCCGCCTCTCGTGCCAACTTCTTTCGAGCCCTGGTCCGAAGTTGCCTTCTTAGTCCTCTCAATATCCCGCTGAAAATACTCCCGGACATCCGGTGGCACCCCGTTGCAATGCACCACCTCACTCTCTCGCCCAGCCAAATGCTGTTTCAATCTCGTGCAACCACCACCTGATTTCTGAACATTACAATAGTTGCATCGCCATCCAGGAGCAAGATTCTCGCCATGTTCCCATACAATATCTTTGTGTCTTCCTGACATTGTGCACCTGCGAACGAACATGAAAAAACACAAAGGAACCAATCACATAAATAAAATTTACACAATGTCACACCTAAATAAAATGTACGTAAACAATATGCCTAAATCATTTATAAAATAATACCTACACATCCTACCTCTAATCCTAAATTCTAAAGCAAAATAAACCTACACATCCTACCTCTAATCCTAAATTCTAAATCAAATCCAACCTAAATCCTAAACTAAATGTTTGCTAAAACCTATCTAAAGCATAAATCAAATGATACCTACATTCTAAAACCTACCTAAAGCCATTACCTACCTAAATCATACCTAAACCCTACTCTAAATACAAAAAAAGCATTTTTACCTCGGGGCGGTAAGCCGCCGGCGACCGCCTGGCTAACCGACCAGCCCCCCCCGGCCACGCCGCCTCGCCCGGTCTCCACTGCATCCGGGGCCGGGCGGTAAGCCGCCTCTTCCGCTTCGGTTAGCCGGGCGGAGGCCGGGCCTGAGACGCCGGCGGCACGGCTTCGTGTGGAGGCGGCGGGACAGAGAGCCGGATCGGCTCCCGGGGAGGGGTTCGCCCGCGGTAGGCAATAAGTGCCCTTGGGGCCAGTTGGGCCTCACGGGCCTTAATGGGCCGTGGCCTTTTTTTTTTTTTTTTTCAAACTTGCAAACGCGTCAAAACAAATACTAAACGAACTCAAATTTGAAAAATTTTGACACCATTGGATTCTATAAATCATGAACTATTTTTAGAATTTTTCTAGATTTTTTTTTTTAAATTCAAATTTCAAATTTTAAAAACCCTAGCGGTTTGAACCGGTGGCAAACCGAACTGTCCGTTCGGTTTGGTCGAACCGGCCAAACCGGCCGGTTTACCACCGGTAAAAAACCCTGCACGTAGCTACAACCTGTACAAGCATGGTCATTAAAAAAATGCAAAGCTTTCTCTGGAGCGCTCTCATCCACACGTTTTCACCATCCAGCAAGGAGAGGTCAAAAATAAAAAAGAAAAAAAACCCCTTCGAGGACCTTCCCATCCACACCTGCTGTCTCTTTCCCTTCCCCTTCCGAAACTTTCCATCTGCTTCCTTGCCTCCGCACACCCCGCCGCACTACAGCTAGCACACAACACAGGCACATCTTCCCAATCCCTTGAAGGCCTCGTCCTTGCACAGACACATCTTCCCCAATCCATAAGGTCTTATTTGGCTGCACCTAAATACACTTTAATCCCTACGATTTTGAAGGGATTAAGGTATATTTTGAACTAAAATACACTTTAATCCCCTCAAAACCGTAGGGATTGAAGTGTATTTAGGTGCAGCCAAACAAGGCCTAAAGGAGCTGCGGGCGGCCGCCGATGTAGTCGATGGATGCGTGGTGGCAAGATGGCGGGGGCCGCCGGTGCTAGGCTGATGAACCCTCCTGCGGGATCCATGACTTCTTGAAGTCAAGCGGCCACGTCGTCATGCCAGGCGCCGACTTGGCTGAGGAAGCGTGGATCTACGTTCGTGGGTGCCGAATCGAGAGGGGGCCTCTGCGCTTCAACTCCTGGCGGCGACGTGTACGTCCCCGACTCAAGATGAAGAGGTGGCCCCCGAGGTGGCGGCGATTGGGGCGCTCGGCGTGGAGTCGCCCCCTGCGGTGGCCGCGGATGGGGTCGGGCGGCGTGGATTTGCCCTTGCGGTGGCTACATGGGGGGTTCTTTGGTGTGGCCGTGGCCCCTACGGTGGGCGCGGCCGGGGCTACCCGATGTGGGCCGTGGCCCCCGCGACGGCCGCAGATGGGGTTGCCGGCGTGGAGATGAACCCGGAGGTAGCTGGGCGCCTGGCAAAAAAGGTGCTTGGCGAGGATCTGCACCCCTGCAGGTGGCTGCGCGCCTAGGTGAGGTGCTCTCCAGATTGAACCTTTCTCGCCACGAATGCTTCATTGACATGTACAAGGTTATGGTGCCTCTATTCTTCACCCCACCCCCTAGTTTATGTGCTGATGGTTCAAAGTAGCAAAAATTGATGCAAAATAAGTGAAGTAAGTGTTATGTTGTACCTTTCTAACAAATGGCCATAGTCCTATCTTCCCATCAAAAATACAATTACCAGCATCATCAAACATAGGTCTTCCTACTACCGTCAAAAACATAACTTTACCAATGAAATTCTTATTCTGCATAGTCCTATGCGGGTCGTCCTCATCTGGTAGCATATAATATTTTGCGTAATCAGATATTGTGTTGAACCACTTCTCGTCCATATGGATGATGTTGTACATTTCTTTGAACCTGGGTTCATTTGGCAATGTTCGTTCGTCTAACATGGAGACACACCATTTTAGTCTCTCTCTCTTGTTTTCTTCCCGCAACAACGGCTTTAGTGTGCTAGAGTGGCGTCATAGTAGCCCTTCTTTGAACCACTTATGTAGAGTGCTCCCCGTACACACCGATGGCTTTTGCTAGAGATCGAATAGTGGTCCTCCTATGCAAGGGAACACCAAGAATCACAGATAGATATACTTGCAACTTTTTGCGCCCGCATCTCTTGGGCATTCTTGATCTAACATCCACTGGCCTTCCTTCTGCACAGCATTGCTTCGCTCTCTGCCAAATGCGTTGCACTCGATACCTACTCACGTTGAACAATTGTGCAACTATAGTTGTTGTTTTTCTCTTTAGTTTTCCATGATTGCTTCTCTCAAGCAAGGCTTCATAGATTTGTTGTCGTTCAGCATCTGTCAAATTCCTAAATGGACGTGCATTTTTTCTCGAGTAGCATGATGTTGATCTTCAACATCCGAGTCCTCCAACTCCTCTTCATCGAAGTCTACCTCCACAAAGATTAGCATACACACCATACTCATGCATGTCATCCATCATGTCTACAAAAAGAATTACAAGGTGAGCTAGTACAGCAATTGGTAAAAAAAATGCAGAAATGAGTTAGAAAAACCAACAGTCTCATTGGATGGTAGTGATTCAGGTTGACGGATATGTGTGCTTTGTTAGTAATATTTTGTACCTTTTATGTGTGCGTACATGAAGCAAATATGTTTGAACTATAACTATCCAATTCAACGTGCTTTGGAAAATTAAATTAAAAAAAGGTTTGATGATGGTTTACTTATAACTTGTTGTATCTCCCGTTGCTTTGCAGAACTTCAATGTTGTCATCTTCGTCAACATCCGAGTCATCCAACTCCTCTCGCATTGAAGACAATGTCCATAGCATCATCGTGCATACTATAGTCATCCCTGTCCTCCATCATGCCTACAAAAAAATAATGGTAAGTTGTGGAGCAGTTGGTGCAGATTTGTAAGTGTTGAGCAGCAGATTTGTAGCTGTAGGAATTTTCAGGACAGAAGAACTGTAATTGCAGGCCTACTCATCCATTAAGAAGGAAAAGGGTAGTTGGACGTTAGCTTACTGTGAACTTGATGCATTTGTCGTTACAGATCAGGAGGGTCAAAGGTTAGATCAAATTTAAGTGGACCACCAAAGTTGACACATGCATCTTGTGGATGCTCTTCCTCTACTCCAACTACTGCAACGGGGTGAGGCACAATATGTAAATCAAGTTGAGACAAACATTATTGTTGTTTGGATGAAAAAAACAGAAAAAGAATCACCTTCATAATGTTCTTGTTCTCTGTCGGAAACAGGAACATTGAGATCAATGACATGCACACCAAGGCGTTTATTGTTATGAAGATGTAGGGGCTGACCTTGGAGATGGGCTTCAGCTGCATAAAGTTGATTTTGCTGGACATGAGCAATTTCATCTTCTTGCTCATTTGCAGGTTCTCCATTAAGATTAGGTAAGAGCTCTCCATGTTGATCTGGAAGTTGGGCTTCATGTTCATAAACTTGATCTTCCTGGAGTTGAGTGTGTTCATCTTCCTCATGGGCAGGTTTTTCATTGAGATCTGGTAAGAGCTCTTCATGTTGATTTGGAACAATGTTTAGATCGATGGACATGGCTGAGGATGGAAAATGGCTTCCACTTCCAGGATGATGGCGTGGATGATCTGAGGAGTGTTGCACTCTTATGAGGGAGTGTGGAGCTTATTAGAGGGGGCCTATGGTGCCATAGGCGGGAAATCAGATGATTCAAATTTTGGAGGATGCGTGGATTATTTCTGAGCCCCGGAATGTGTTGAGGGAAGATTTCTTTATTGTTTACTAGTCTCTGGAGTCTTCTGGCTAAGTTATGCCAATCTTTGTACTAGTGACACGTGTAACATTGTGTATGTGCTGGCTATAATTTTTTTCCAGCGCTATGTCTGTGCAATCATAACAAACTGAACCTTAGGTCAGTATGTCAGAGCAACTATAGGGGCATTTTGTCATTTCCCATGTGTATTGTTACCTCCCTCCAGTCCTACAATTGCAATATTTACTAGACAGAGGAAGTACGATAATTTCGTGACAAAGACAGCCGTCGGTGGCCTCTGAATGACTCTGCCAAGTTCAAGATTTCGTGATTCGTGAGGGGCCTTTGACAAAGGCAAAGCCGTGGGCTCATTTGAAATCTCGAACGTTTGGGCCGCGGTCTTGCATCCAATGACAGCCCACAGATATATATTACTAAGCCCACCAGAATGAGCCAATCGGCTTTGCTTCAAGCCCATAAGAGAGGCTTGCTCCGTTCATCAGAAATCAGAAAATAGGAATATGTTGTCAAAGAAAAAAAGTCTACTTCAGCCCCCCAACTATGGTAGACATCTATTTTACCCCAGCGGTTTTTAAACAGCAGTTTTGCTACAGTTTAGGAGGTAAATTAGACTGTTTTATATTTTTAGGGTTAAACATCTATTTTACCCCAACGGTTTTTAAACGGCAATTTTGCTACAGTTTAGGAGGTAAATTAGACCATTTTATAGTTTGAGTTATGTAGTCTACCTCTATCTCCAGTAGTTAATGGGGGTGAAGTGACTTTTTCCTTGTTGTCAAAAGACTCTCAGCGTCTGGTTCTTATGTCCAGTTCCAGGTACGTCTGATCTGTTAAGTATTTTATTATTGAGGGATTTCCTTGTATGCCATTAAAAAGTTGGCAATCTCACTCAAGGACCTCAAAAGTTCAATCTATCGGCAGCTGTACAAGTTCAATAAATTTTTTTTTCTTCCAAGCCATTCCGTCCGTGCTCCGCTTATTTCCCCAGCGTTTGAGACCCCTCGACGTGTGGGCCCGGTCGGTGCTAATGTCCTAAATACCCTTCCTCATTTCATTGTGCTATGCCGAAAAGAAGAGAGAGAGAAGGGAAGAAGGGAAGAAGGAGAGAGGAGTAGGGAAGGAGAAAGACAGATGCAGAGCACCGGGTGCCCGGCACACGGGCGTGGAAGCGCAGGCGCGGCGCACGCGAAGCTCGGCCAGCGCGAACGGGCACGCGCTGGCGCAGTGCGGGCGGCCGGCCGTCTGCGGGAGCACGCCGGCGCGAAACGGACTCGGCGTGGCCAGCGCGGGCCGGCAGGCGCGCTGCGTGCGCCCAGCGCGCGGCGCAGGCGCAGCGGGCAGTGCCGGGCGCTGGCGAACTTCAGCGCGGCGGCAACGCAGGGCGCAGCAGCGGCGTGGCGTGTCATGGCGGCACAGGCAGGCGCGCGCAGTCGCGGCACCAGGCGAAGGCGCAGGCGGGAGGCAGGCTCAACGCGGCTGAAGCGCAGGGCGGCAGACTCGCGGCGGCGGCGCAGCCAAGGAAGCCTGTGCGCGGCAGGCGTGGCGGCGTGGCCAGCGCGGAAGCCCAGGCGCGGCGGCGCTGGCCGGGCGCTGGCGGGCGCCTGCGCAGGCGCAGGCGCGGCGTGGCTGCGCGCAGGCGCGGCAGCGTGGCCAGGCGCGGTGGGCGCGCGGCACGGAGGCGACCGGGCGCAGGAGCCGGACTGGGCGGGCGGCCGGCGGGGGCAGGCGCGCCGGCGCGGGGCGCGCGCGCAGCGGCAACGCCAACCCAACGCGCTGCAGGCGCGTGTACGGCGAAACGCGAGGGCGCAGCGTGCGCTTTGAGCGCGAGCGGTAGTGTCCTTGCTGTGCAGAGGCGAGGGACAGCCGGAGGTTGGGAATGACGCGTGGGGTCTGCTCGTCATTGATAGAGAAAGAAGGAGATGGCGGGACCGGGCTGTCAGTGACTCAAGGGCATTTAGGACTTTTTGCAGTGTAGTTTGACACCGTTAAGGGGAGAAGCGGACGGAATGGCTTGGAAGAGAAAAAATTATCGAACTTGTACGCTGCTGATAGATTAAACTTTTAAGGTCCTTGAGTGAGATTGCCAACTTTTTTAATGGCATACAAGAAAATCCCTCTTTATTATTTCGTTCTGTTTCAGTTCGTTTGCCCAGTTCAATTAATCAAATGTTGATGCAATTTGTTTGCTTTTGGAGAAAGTTTAGGCAAGCATAAAAAAAAAAATAAGTGTAGTTCCTCGACGTCCAATCGCATCAAAGAATTCCGCGCTGGATAGCGAGAGGAACAATCATTTTTGCTTCACATTCTTGACACTGCCCACAAACCATAAAGGTTCACAGGCACAATGAAATCAAGAGAAGCCATAAAAAAAGAAAAAGGGATCTGTAACAATTCACTGACACAAGAGCAAACTAAGAAGAAAACCACCTAGCGATGGAATATTACGCAGACAACTCAGTCCCTTAGATGTTCTTAAGACCATGCGATCATCTCCGCAGGAGTCATTACAGGTCTGTAGGACTCATCACCGTTGCCACAACGAACCAAAGTTGTGTCTTTTTTTTCACCAAAAAAAAAAAAAAAGAAATTGACTCGGGAGTCAAAATTAGACCAGATCGATGATTTAAAGCGGTTTTTCGATTAGTAAATGTATGTAACAGTCGCCGAGTGCCCTGCGGCGCCGGAAAAAAACCGAGGGCACAAGTTGAAAGCGAACTCAGGATACAACAGGGCGATGTTGCTTCAAGGGAACGAGTCTACTGGGAACCGACCGGTCGAGGACCGAAAATCCCAGCGACCAGATGACGAAGCCAACCGCAATATCGACAGCATCAAAGGCAAACTATCAAAATAACAAATCGAAATCGAAAGAAACGAGCAGCGCAGCAAATAACAAATCGAAATAGAAAGAAACGAGCAGCGCATCTATAGGAAATCCAATCTGACGAGAAGGGGAAGAACGAGAAGAACGACGACGGCGGCCGCGGCGGCGGCTGTCAATTGAGGCCGGGGGAGCAGCTATTTATAGCCGCGGTGGGCGTTTGCCTTGCTGCGGTTTGTTAGGTTAGCTTGTCAAACCCTAATGGGCTGAAAGATACGTTAGTGGGCTCTGTGGTTCAGCCCCACGTTAACAGGCTTTAGGATTTAACCTTTGGGCCTGCTAAGCAAATTTGGTACTCGGCCGCCCACAAGCAAATGCTGGATAAGTTATCTATTCTTATTTCATCGTAAAACAAATGTCTTAATCTGGATGAAGTATTTCATAGTAAGACGAAGTATTCGGGTTGGACACAAAAGAAGATATCGACGGAAAATTGGAAATGAGAAAATTCAATAGTCAGCAGAGTTTATATAGCACACTTTATTCGAACAATGTCCACATTTGTTAAAGGGTATTTAATCCATCGTTTTTAAATGGATCTTGTGATATGAAAACCACTGTCATTAGTAGTGTTAGAACTTAGAAAAAACAGAAGTCTGTCACAAACCTCTACGTGACCCACCTTTTCATATGCAGTTTCATACTGCACTAAATATCCATTACATAATTCACAAGATTGTGAGTGAGGAATTACAAAATGCATACTGATTAAATCGAGCTATGAAGGTGCAGACATTCTAGCAAAAAATTATGGCACCGTGGAGAAATGTGAGCAGAAACTACAAGATAAACAAACTATCAATAAAAAATAAAATCCCACCACTATGTGCTTCTCCGTTGATGAGACCACATGCTCAATCAAGTGCATGGATCATCATTGTTAGAATGCATAGATCAGCCTCCAATATGACACCTTTTCTGTGGCCATAAGATGAGTTAATTAATGAGTAAAGTTGATAATAAGATCATCCAAAGCTTTAATAATTTTTATTAGTAATAATATAGTCAGATCTATCTGCATACTGTCAAGTGGTATATAGACAGTTCATCCATAAAGAGCATGCAGTGAGGCAACTGAAAAAAAAGAAACTCAATAGTAATGGGCCTAGAAGAGGACAAATCAAGATCAAGATTGACAACTGAATCTCTAATACAAGCATGCTATTCATTAGTGTGGTTCTTGTATTGTTATATGCTACGCACAGAAGATGGCGTACAAGCAACCAAATTGGGTGATAAAAGAGCACCATCTAAGAACACCTTTTTTTTTTCT
Organism: Chrysopogon serrulatus; assembly: GCA_015844335.1. Taxonomy (NCBI): domain Eukaryota; kingdom Viridiplantae; phylum Streptophyta; class Magnoliopsida; order Poales; family Poaceae; genus Chrysopogon; species Chrysopogon serrulatus. The sequence continues at coordinate 42,243 of JADLZL010005111.1, read as the reverse complement.
TTCTGAGTGGCATATTCATAACCCTTATTTTGCCTTCAAAGACACAATAGTGTCAATGTGGACATTGTATAATCTGATTGTGAAAAATTACTGTGGAGTAAAAACACCAATTTCTATTAGTAAAAACACCAATTTCTATTATTCCCATAATTAAAACATGATGATTCTTAATTTCACTCATGTATCTCAAAGCAAAATTGGGGTACTACAGCTTATAATATCAAATGGAACATAAGTGAAAATGTGACAAGGTAAACCTAAACACAATATTCTAGAAAGAAAATGTTTATATCGATATCTGTTAATGATACATGAGGGCTGAGGCATGATGTACAAGAATAGCTTCAGGCATTTGAGAAAGAGAACTTGGACCTTAAGGCTAAGCTTCAGGGGTTCGAGAAAGAGAATATAGGTTTCAGGGCCAAACTTCTTGTGCATCTAAAGATTTGAACATACCAATTTTGGAACATGGAAAGCGTTAAAAGATTGCGAGGATTAAGGCAGAATGCCACAGGTCACAATATGTATCTCAGAAAAAAGAATATAACATCTAATTCAGTTCTAAAGGTACTGAGTACTGACATTTTAGTGTAAACTTCTACGTCTACATATACCTTGTCCATAATTAAAGAAAATTCCATTACCCTGCTAACTGAATGTGGTGCACTATCTCAGATGAATAGATGATGTAAGGAGAACTACCTGCTGAAACCCCAATGTCTACACAAGCTTGAAGCCTCAACTGAAACTAGAACATACTTACTTGGAATTGTCTAAATGATGATGTAAGTAGAACTGTGTTGTTACTACTACAAAATGCACTTTCAGAGGCACATATTTTCCATTAGCAGAGGGAGGTGTTTTCCATTAACAGAGGTTGGTGACCCGGCTAACTCTATGAAATGGTCTTTTATTTCCGGAGGTGGTCGGACAGGCCGCTTCTTTAATAGAGCAGGGCAATTTAAGGCAGCCACCGGCCGGATATTGCCACCTCTGTTAATAATTTTCAAATTAGAAAAATTGTCCATTTTTTTATTTTGTTTTCGCACTTGTATTTGTAAGATCGATTGAATTTCTTCTGCATCTCTTAGATGCTCTCCTGGAGCTGGCAGAAAGATATTTGGTTGCGAGGAAGAACATGCCTGTACAGATGTGCCTGCTCCATCCTTTACAGTGAGATGTCTCGTGATGGGGTTGCTGCTTCTCCCTCGACTGTCACGTTTCCAGACGCCGCCGCCTGACCTTGGGGAGGATTGTTCTCTCTCTCCAGCTGCACGGGAGGCGGTGGCTGCGATGCAGTAGTAAGGACAATGTCGTACCTATTCCAAAGTATTAAGTTGTCTTTGGCATCTCCCAAGTACCGGATCCCTTCCTTGGTGGGCAAGTCGATCTCGTGCCTCTGGTGATCAGGGTGGACATCTACCACCAGGACCTTGGCGTAGTCAATTGGGATGGGTTGGCCCTGAAAAGTGCGGCCCGGCATTGCCATGCCTGTGGCCACCTCCATCATCCGCTTCATGTTCCTGCCGAGCGGGATATGCAATGAGCACGGTGTACATGAGACAATATCAACAGCTGGTTGGTTCACAGTCGATGCCGAGCTGCTAGGAACAGACTGGCCTTGGTCGGTTGCGCTCGTTGCATTACTTCCATCGAGATAGCCTTGCTCAAAAACTGTGACCTCAGTTGCACCATCTTGGGGTCACCACTTGTCAGAACGTTACGGATCTCTTCCATCACAATTTCCCTCATTGTTTCCTCTCTGTTTTCCTGGATCAACTTTTCCTTGGAAGCCTGTTGCGTCCTACAGGAGCCCGCGTTGATGCCCCAGGCGTCTTTCCAGCTCATTCTCGAGGACATGCCTCGGACGCGGCCACGATGCTCGGAGTTTCCCAACGCGGCCGACAGCTGATCCTTTTCCCTATGTGGTGTAAATGTTCCAGCTTGCTCAGCCGCAACGAATGCTAGAATCCTATTCTCCGCTTCCTCGGTATGTGGCTCATTGAATTTACTCTTCCCCTGCGTGAGTTGCTTCGGCCTACGGGCTTTGAGGAAGTCCCTTGTCCTCTCATTCAGCCCCTCATACTCTATAGGCTTGCCGGCCTCAGCTGCCTCCCTTTCTTCCCTCCGCCATTTCTTTTTCTTTGCCACATACCCTGTACTGCCAAGGTGGTGGGGGTAGAGATTCCTCTTTGCTAGCAAGGAGAGCTTCTCGCTCTTGTCCATAGCGTCTTCACTTGTGTGACATCGGACAAACTGGTCCCACCTTTCCTGTGTGATAAAACCATATTCTTTAAAAGGCATCTCCCCCTTCTTAACGTACTTCTGGTTAAGCTTCCACCTGAACTGGCGCAGGGATTTCGCACAGGTACTCAGCGCATAGCTCCTGCTGAGCTCTTCATTGGTGCCCTGTGGGTATGTGAATCTCATCTTAATCTCCTCCCATAGGGAATTCTTAAGTAAAACATCAACCTTCTTCCATTCGTCTATGTTGAAGTCCACCCTTTCCCTGACCAACACTCCGCATGCATTACTGAACTTGGAAATCACCGAGATTGGCTCAAGGGGCTCCCCTTTTTTGCCAACCTCGTGTATTGCAAACACCTTGGTAGGTAGCTGGTGTCTGCCGTGCTGGCCTCGTTTCCTCTTAGACTTTTCTGAGGACGTTGTAGGCATCAGCTTAGGCGCAGAGGTTCCCTCTTCCTCGTTGAATTCCAATAGACAGGGTCTTAGTGGGATCTAGCAAAGGTAAGAACATTAACTAGAAGGTGAGAAATCAAATAACTTGACCTAATAGGAACATTAAATCTTATTGGTTAAGCCCATGAGGATTGAATCGGACCTAACCTTGCACTACCATACCTCGTTAATTTGGTGTTCATCGTCCTTAGGATTGAAATCTGCTCCATCTCCATGAGGTTTCTTCTTCAGTCTTGAGGTAAGGTCCTCCTCACCACTCTCATACTCGGTTTCCCAACCCTCACTTGCACTAGGGCTCGGTGTAATAAATTTGTCGAATGGGGGTGAAGGTTGTTCTTCCCCACCTTGAGTGTTCAGTTGCTTCTCCATCTGCTGCGGTAACAGAAATAGAGTCCTCACTTTGTCAAAGATTTCTCACAAATGTTTCGTGCCAAATATGTCCAGAGTATAACAAGAATTCTTCCAAAATTATATTCAAACGTTGTTCTCACCTCGATCTGGTTTCCAGAGATGCCACCTTGAATTGACCTACGATAGAGATATCACAAGGCATTTGCATAAGCAAAAATATCTCAACAGTTGCCATTTCCATAATTTAATACCTATATGGTTTGCATAATGTGTCAATGTGTCTAGCAGGGATAAACAAGAAGAAACATTATGAGTTGGAAGCACAAAAGTTGAAAAAAAAAGGGACAGCTAAAATGTATATTTGAACAAGAGAAGCCCCATTCTACCGCTTATCAATATCAAGAATCCAAAAAGGTATTCTCTACATGATAATAAGAAATGAGCTGTTGTGTACAAAGAATGGGCAAAGAATTGTTGTTATATTTGTTTCATCAAATCAAGATGCTTACAATAAAACTGAACAGATTGAATTATCCTGTAGAAATCAAGAGATGGACAAAAGAAGGGGAAGAAAGTGCTACCACTGCAGTATTTGCAGCACAAACAAGTTTTGATTAATTCATTTACAATCAAACATCATGACAATTCTAGATATTAAAAGGGATCGACCACCTATGACAAACAGCTCCCATTCTTTTCCCCCAAAAAGAATGCCCTGGTTTATGCTCATTATTAAAGGCTTACAAGTTTGTGTGCCCACATTAATGGCAGAGTTTTGCAGGAATGCGAGGATAAGGAGTCAAGGACTTGTCATCAACAAGCTGCGACGAACCAGAACAGATACATGTGATTCTATCATTTGTGAGTCGCCAGTCAAGCATCAATTGCCCATGGCTGAAAATTCAGAGTTGCCTCATGCCGCAGCATCAGAAAATGTGAGCAGAAGTCCACATGGAGATAAACTCTAGCAAAACCATGAAACGACAGCCAGTAGTTCTAGTCTAGTCTGCAACAATGTGGGATAAGAATAACTGAATAAGAGTGACAGAGAAAGAAGCACCAACTGCATCAGTTAGATATGACAAAAAAGTTCACTGACATTTCTGTTTCGCATCTGATAACCGCACAAAGTGTTTAGTGTAATAAACGTGGTCGATAACCATAAACACCAATTGCACTCAAGCATGTCCTTCACCCTTGTAAAGTTGTATTCTAACTCATTTCCGTCCATTTATTTGTGCTGATTACTTTTCTTGAGACATGGTACTGCCGTACTGGCACCCGACAGTATGCACTCCAATGTACTCAACTCATTTCTCATAACGTTTATGACATATTTTTAAGAATTTTGACTTTAATGTTATTGCTTCATATAAAAATTACAAATAGTTTCTTTCAATTTATAGTACTTTCTTTCTTCAAGATTCCAATAGAGATACTATTCTGTAACTTGGCTTTTAATGTGGTGCTATCATGTATGAAGATTCTTGAAACCCTGGATACTCATGCACTAGTATAAAGATTATGAAATACTAATTTCATCAAGACCCCAACAGAGATACTACTCCTTGATAGACTAAGTCTAGTGCTTATCTAGTGTAATTGGTGGCTGTGTCCCCACCCTTATCTTATCTTTACTTTAGTGGCTGCTGCCTTATCACTTTGCTTAGCTTCTAAGCTAGCTTTTCCCTTTACTTGGCTCTCAAGAAGATGCCCTATATGTACCCCCCTGAAACTGTCTTTTTGGCTTGGCTAATGAAATAAAAATTCTGCCCCAAATCCTGTGATTTGTTCCAACAATTGGTATCAGAGCCTAGTTAGGGTTCTACCTCTTACCTTCCCCATCCCAATCCAGCCATGTCAGTCCAAACGGTTCGCACGGCCTCTTCTTCCTCCTCCAATCGTTCTGGCCGCTCCATCACGTCCAGCGCGAGGCACAGAGGTGTCGTCGGCGCGGATCTCGCCGTGGAGGCTCGCCTTGAGGAGGCAGAGCGCCGGCAGATGGAGGCGGAGCAGCGGCAGCTGGAGGCGGAGGAGCTGGCCGCGGCAGCCGCGGGCGCAGCGCCTAGCGGCCGCCGAGCCGCAGCGCGTGCGCTGAGCAGGTCGCTGCGGACGCGCGGCTGCTGCTGCGCGGGATGCGGCGGCGGCAGCAGCGGCCCTGCGCTACAAAGCCGCAGGCGGGCGCGGTGGAGACCGAGCGGACTCCCGCGGCTCGCGTCGTGCGGGCGGCGCGGATCTCGGCGGGCATGCAGGCAGTCGGGGTCGGGAGCCACGCGGAGGGACGCGACCAGGCGGGCGACCTCTACTTCAGGACCCACCCAGGCGCGCCCTTGCGAGGTCCGCAGACCGCAGCGGCGCAGGGAGCACGAGATGCGCGGGGCAGACGCGACCCGCGACGGCCGCGGGAGGAGCGCGTGGATCCGCGGGCAGAGGAGCGGGCACGCGATCTGTGCCTTGACCTGGATCAAGACGCGGATGGACTCCCCAGAGGCCCGCAGCGGCTCCAGCAGCGGACATCCAGGCAGGGGCACGCGCTGCAGGTGCCCACGGCGCTCCTGCTGGTGCAGCAGCGGCGGGAGGTCAGGCCCAGCGCGATGCAGCAGTCCTCCCCAGGCGCCCGTGGAGGCTCCAGTTGCGGGTGGGCGTGCTGCGGCTGCTGCCGGTGGCTGTGCTGGCGCAGCGGACGCCGCCGAGCGCGTTTATCAGCGGCTTCAACGGCGGACACGGCCTCGACTAGCGGGTTGTGCTCGCCATGGAGGCCCAGCGGGAGCGCGAGCGCCGAGCAGCAGCGGCGCAGCGGGCGTTCTACGGCTGCGACCACGACGACCGGGACCGGGCGCGCGGGCGGCGGCGGCGGACGCGACGATCACGACCAAGGCCCACGACGCGGCCCGGACGGCTACGCAGCGACGTGCGGAGCGTGAGGAGCGGGGACGGGATGCTGGCGCACAAAGCCCTCATAGGCGGCGCGCCTCCCCTTCGCCGGAGCCACGCGTCCGCACCATCGTCAAGGACTCCGGTGCCGGTGGCGGGTGGCCCATGCTCACCAAGACCAACTACACCGAGTGGTCGATGCTGATGAAGGTCAAGCCCAGCGCGAGACTTGTGGGAGGCGATCCGGTACGGCGACGCCGACTTCTACGAGGATCGGAGCACACTGGAGGCCCTCCTTGCTGCTGTCCCGATGGAGGTGGGAGCCACCCTCGTGGACAAGGAGACGGCGAAGGACGCATGGGACGCCATCGCCACCGCACGCATCGGCAGCGACCGCGACGCAGGCCACGCTGCTGAAGCTTCGCCGGATCTGGGGCGAACTGGCGTTCAAGCCCGGAGCGAGGACATCGACGACTTCTCCGTCCGCCTCACCTTGTTGCAGCAGCAGCTGAGCGGTGCGGCGATGTCGACATCACCGAGGAGAAAGCCGTCGAGAGTTCCTCAGCGCCCGTCCGGATGTACAAGCGGCTCGCCACGTCGATCATCACCCTCCTGGACCTCGGCGAGGCGGATCGAGGAGGTGGCGGGTCGCCTCAAGGCCGTCGACGGGCTTGAGCAGCTGCCTCCCCGAGCCGATCTCCCGGGCGGCAAGCTTCTCTTCACCGAGGAGCAAGTGGCGTGTGCGCCAAAAGGAGCAACAGAAGAAGGCGGAGACTAAATCGTCTGAGCGGCCGTCGACGCCGACCGCGCAAGGAGCGCAAGGCTCGAGCAAGGCGGTGCCGGCAAGGCGGCTCGGGACGACATCTGCAGAACCTGCGGCAAGACCGGCCATTGGGCCAAGGACGCCAAAGGGAAGCGGCGCGACGCTCGATTAACACGTCGTCGCGGGCGCGCAGAAGTGACGAGCCGGCTCGTTCCTCGTCCCACGGGAGCATCGAGCTGCACTCCTCTCTGCCATCGCCGCCGCTCTCCTCCACCTCGGCGAGCCGCGCGCCCGCCTTCGGCTCCGGTACGAGCGGCGAGAAGATTGACGGCTGGTACCTCGACACCGGCGCTACCCACCACATGACCGGGCGGCGGGAGTACTTCTCCGACTTGGACTCCAGCGTGCGAGGCACCGTCAAGTTCGGGGACTCCTCCGCCATGGAGATCAAGGGTGCCGGCTCCGTCATCTTCACCGCCAAGACGGGCGAGCACCGGCTGCTCACCGGTGTCTACTACATCCCCGCGCTGAGGAACTCCATCATCAGCCTGGGGCAGCTGGACGAGAACGGATCACGCGTGGAGATCGAGCACGGTTTGTTGCGGGTTTGGGACCGCAGCCACCGGCTTCTCGCCAAGGTAAACAGGGGGAGCAACCGCCTCTACGTCCTTCACGTACAGGTGGCGCAGCCCCTCTATCTTGCAGCTAGCCGTGACGACGACGCCTAGAGGTGGCACGAGCGCTTTGGGCACCTCAACTTCGAGGCCCTGAAGCGACTCGGGAGCAAGGAGATGGTTCGGGGCATGCCGCACGTCGATCACGTGGAGCAGTTCTGCGACACCTGCGTTCTCACCAAGTCGAGGCGGCTTCCCTTCCCTCGTCGAGGCCAGCTTCCGCGCCACGGAAAAGCTGGAGCTCGTGCATGGCGACCTTTGCGGGCCCGTGACCCCGGCCACACAGAGGCCGGCGGTACTTCCCTGCTACTCGTCGGCGGCGTCTCCCGCTACATGTGGGCTGTCCTCCTCGGCAGCAAAGCGGTTCTGGTAGCGCCATCAAAGCGCCACCAAGCTGTTGCGAGAGAAGGAGTGCGGCCGCAAGCAGTGCCGCACCGACAACGGGAGGCGAGTTCACGGCGGCTGAGTTCGCGGCGTCTTCTTGTGACGAAGGGATCAGCGCCACTTCTCCGCCCGTACACCCCTCGGCGAAGCAGGGGTCATCGGCGTCGGAACCGGGCGGTGGTGGCCACCGCCCGCGCCCTCCTCAAGCGAGAGGGATGCCGGCGATCTATTGGGAGAGGCGGTGATGACTGCCGTCCACATCCTCAACCGCTTCGCCCACCCGGTACTCGGCGGCAAGACGCCTTCGAGGCGTGGCACGGACGCAAGCCGGCGGTCAACTACTTCAGCGTCTTCGGTTGTCTCGCGTTCGTCAAGGAGCTTGGCCACGTTGGCAAGCTCGGCGACCGGAGCACTCACTCGGGGTCTTCATCGGCTACCCCGACGACGTGAAGGGCTACCGCATCCTCGACCCCAATTGCACGTGACGTGGTGTTCGACGAAGGGCGAGGCTGGACATGGGGCAAGATGGTCGGCGACGGATCGGCCGACACTTAGCGACTTCGTCGTCGACTACGTCCACTTCGAGAGCTTGGGGAGCTAGCAGCGTCTTCACCGAGCTCGTCTACCTCACACCACGCTCGCCATCGGCTCCGGCGAGTCCACCACCGGCCACGCCCGTGCTCCTACACCGGAGCCTTTGCCATGCCCCTTCTTCTACACCGGGGCGCTGCAGCCCTCGTGCTCCTACACCGGGCCCGTCTGCACCCGCTACACCACGCTCTCCACCGGTGCTCACTTCCCAGGATCGACTTCACCGCCCCGGTCCACGACGAGCAGCGCACCGTGGAGTTCGCCACTCCGGCCCCACGGCGAGGACCGCATCGGCGCCTACTACGACGACGAGCCCCTCCGCTACCGCACCATGGACAACATCCTCGGCGAGCAGCCCCATCCCCGAGCTTGCTCGGCCACGACTTCGAGGCGGAGCTACTCCTCGCCGTCGACGACGAGCGAGCCCCGCTCTTTCGGCGGAGGAGGGAGACGCGGCTTGGCGGGCCGCGATGAAGGAGGAGATGGACTCCGTGGAGTGGAACCGCCGTGGGAGCTTGCTGATCTTCCGATCGGCCACGCGCTATCACCCTTAAGTGGGCGTACAAGCTGAAGGGACGAGGCCGGGCGGTGATCAAGCACAAGGCGAGGCCGGGTGGCTCGTGGCTTCGTCAGACAAAGGAGGGAGTCGACTTCGACGACGCCTTCGCGCCGTTGCACGGATGGAGTCCGTCCGGCTCCTCCTCGCGCTAGCTGCCCGGGGGGTTGGCGCGTCCCACCACATGGACGTCAAGTCGGCCTTCCTCAACGGCGTCTGAAGGAAGAAGTCTACGTTTGCCAGCTGCCGGGATTCGTCATCCCCGGCAAGGAGGGCAAGGTCCTCCGCCTGCGCAAGGCCCTCTACGGCTTGCGACAGGCACCCCGAGCTTGGAACGCCAAGCTCGACTCCACCCTCAAGCAAATGGGGTTCCAGCAGGGTCCTCACGAGGCCGTCGTCTACCGGCGGGGCAAGGGAGGCAATGCCCTGCTGGTGGGCGTGTCGTCGACGACCTTGTGATCACCGGCACCAAGGAGGAGGAGATCGAAGCATTCAAGGCGGAGATGAAGTCCGTCTTCCCGGATGAGCGACCTCGGCCTTCTCTCCTTCTACACTGGGGATCGAGGTCCACCGGGACAGCTCCGGCATCTCGCCGCCATACCGCCACGCCAAGCGGATCGTCGAGTTGGATGGCCTCACCGGCCGCAACCCACTCACACTCCCATCGGGAGAAGCTGAAGCCGAGCCGGGAGAGCACGGCAAAGGAGGTGGACGCGACGCCAGTACGGGCGCATTGTGGGGAGTCTCCGCCCACCTCGTCCACACGCGCCTAGACTTGGCGTTCGCCGTGGGCTACGTCGGTCGGTTCATGCAGCGACCGACGAGCGGAGCACCAAAGCGGCCGTGAAGGATCCTCCGCTACGTCTCGGGGACCTCCGACTATGGCTTCATAAGCTACCGAGGTGCCCCGGAGCGGCGCACTTCATTGGGTACAGCGGCAGCGACCACGCCCGGCGACATCGACACGAGCAAAAGCACGAGCGGGGCGCTATTCTTCCTCGACAAGTGTCTCGTGAGCTGGCAGTCCATCAAGCGGCCAGTGGTGGCTTTGTCGAGCTGCGAGGCGGAGTACATCGCTGCCACGACCGCTTCCACACAAGCGCTTTGGCTGGCCCGTTTTTGGGTGATCTCCTTGGGAGGGAAGCCAAGCGGTGCAGCTGAGAGTGGACAGCAAGTCTGCCTTGGCTTTGGCGAAGAACCCCGTCTTCCACGAACGCAGCAAGCACATTCGAGTGAGGTACCACTTCATCCGCAGCTGTTTGGAGGAGGGAAGCGTTAAGGCTGGGTACATCAACACCTCGGATCAGCTCGCCGACTTCCTCAACAAGTCTCTCGGGCGAGTCAAGTTCCAGGAGCTTCGTACCAGGATTGGGATGGCCCAAATCCACCCGGAGGCAACGCACAAGCCTTAGGGGGAGATTGATAGACTAAGTCTAGTGCTTATCTAGTGTAATTGGTGGCTGTGTCCCCACCCTTATCTTATCTTTACTTTAGTGGCTGCTGCCTTATCACTTTGCTTAGCTTCTAAGCTAGCTTTTCCCTTTATTTGGCTCTCAAGAAGATGCCCTATATGTACCCCCCTGAAACTGCCTTTTTGGCTTGGCTAATGAAATAGAAATTCTGCCCCAAATCCTGTGATTTGTTCCAACACTCCTGGATACAGTTGTAGTACTACAAAAAAATGAAATGATTGTTATCAATATTGTATAAGCTGTGAATTTGGCTTTTCTCTTGGCACTATCAGTATTCTCCATTTGCCAGCAAGCATTAGGCGATACAAGTTCCTTGTAAGATCAACACAATACTATTACAGTGGAAACAAAATAAACATTCAGCTCCGGGTATGTGTTTTGTCTTTACCATCCAAAGAGCATTTACTCTAATGTGAGTACCATTCAGATTAATCATTCCTCACAAGACAAGTCTTTCGAAAATGAAAAGCAGAAAACCACAAATATCTAGCTAAGATATGCTAGAGCTTTCTTGATGCTTGTGAATAAATGTACAGTCACAGCAAATAATCAGCCATTCATTAAAAAAAAAAAAAGATCAGCCGAACATACACAATCGTGACTGTAGCCAATTCTAAAAAGGAGTTGGGCAGCCATTAGGCTTAAATATAATTCGTGCAATATCAGAAGTAAACAGACTCGGGTAGCTATGATAATAATTTCTTCCCTCAGAGTATGAAATCTAACGCTAATACTATAGACATTCACAGAGTTGGCAAGCATCCTGATTTATTGTTTCGAGGGGATCCGGAGATTACCTCACCTTCTGAGGGCATCCACAACCGCCGCCGCACCTGGCCGCAGTCGGTTAAGGGGCTTCGCAGCGAGGAAGACGAAGATACAGGCGATGCTGCTTGACTGAGAGGTGGGAGCACGTCCGGGCGGCGAGGGAGACCCAGGGGATGGTCCTCAGCGGATTAGGGGAGCTCGGCGTCGGGCAGGTAGCGGCCTCCGGCGGGCGGCGCTCGTCGATGCGTGCTGGTTCGGCGGGTAAGGCGCGGCAAGGCACGGACGACGGCGGAGGCCTGAATTCCTGAATTTGGGCAGCCCTTCGGAGTTCGGACCTTCGGGGTGGATTTCTTCTGCACCGGGGACGTAGACGTCATCCGTAGGCCAGTCTCGTATGCAATAAATATTTTTTTTTTTGAGAAACTATGCAATAAATAAATTTAAGAAATAAAAATATGCAGGCTTGGCATTGTTAGGTGGTGAACATTTCCTTGTGATGTTGATGAACCTGCTCAACAAATCAAAATAAGTAGGTCCGCCTCTCTTTCATAATGCTTGTTTAGCTAGCTCATCATACAGATACTGACCTAAGTAAGTGTATTATTTAGTTCCAAGACAGAGAAAAAAATCAACGCAAATAAACATGGACACTCGTGGAAAAATACTTTTTTTTCCCTTTGAACTGTAGGTTACTTTGGCTTTATCCTAAATTAAACTTCTGCATCAACATAGTCAAATTAATTCCATTAAATCCTATCGATAGTGTATTTGTTCAGTATTATAGAAGTTAATACTTTTTTAACAAAATGCAGTAAAAAATTAATACTTATCTAAATTTAAACAACATAAATTTTTGAAACATGTCATCGTTTATGAGACATAAAAATAACAAATTTCAAACAAATCATCTAGATAACTTTTTAGTTATTTTATATCTCACAAACAAAGTCAAGTTTGAACAAAATATTTTACATAGTCATATATAATCATATCATCTACACGTGTGATTGGTTTGCATGTGTTGCCAACTCGTTTTGACGCCAAGAATCAATCCGGCCAATGGAGCTTATATAAACTAAAGTATTGATTTCGGCCGGAATTCTTCCTGCTCTTCATTCCCAATCAAATGAACGGGGCACAGGGCAATACCAGTGCGTAGTCACCCAAGAAGGCTGTTGGGAAAATAGGTAGCATATATAAATCAGACCATTTATAATAATAGAATAATGTCGTGAACATAACATTCGGTGAGGCCCGGGACCTACCCTGTGGCCTCAAGGCCAATTTGCAAGGCCATGGGGCCAACCCTAATCTGAAAAACCTTCTGCCTCCCTGGCCCAATGGGTACTTCAAGGCCAACCCAAAAATATTATCACTTTTGTTTGTAATCATACACTTAAACAGCCGATTGGACAAACTTTGTTTGCATTTCGACGATATTTCTGGAGTCCAGCAAAAATATTATCACTTTTTTTTGCCCATCAGTGTTACTTCGGTAAGACATCAGGAATTTTGCCTAATTTCACTAGCACAAAGCACCTGCAAATCGCACAAACTGACAAACATGAACAGGAGCTGCACTGCCATGGCTATGGCAGCAGTTCAGGGAAGGTCTGACACTGACAGTAAACATTAATCGCTACAGTGAGACTTCGCAAATGGGCACCAAAGATGTCAAGTCTTCGGAAGACTCCCTTCAGTGAGATTCTGAGTCTTCATCTGCAAACAACAAACACCACCCCAATTAATGTATAATTTGTGTAATCTTTTAATGACAAATCAAACATTATTAATCTACTAAAACCATTGCACAATAACCATCTACATTCGTAATAGTGCACCTTGAAAAAAGAGAAGTGCATGAATACTTAAATAGCAATAGAAAGGGAAATAGATTTCCCTTCAAGATTTTTTTTGTCACGCGAATGCATATGTCAAAACATCAATTGAACACAGCATTCTGTTAGATTTTGCTAAACACAAATACCGCCTAGATGGGGATATCCCTGCGTGTGCACGTTGTTGTCAGCAGCAACTGTACACCCTACACCTTATCCAAAAAAAAAAAAAAAACTGTACACCCTACAGCCATGTGGTTGGTGTGCATATCCCACTGACCGAAATTAAAAGGAAAAACTGAGTGTAAATCCTAATCCTAAATTGCCTTTACTAGATAATTTTTTTACTTGACAGAGGTCGAACAACAGATAGTAAGCAGCAACTCTAAAAGGTTGGACAGCATAGTTCTAATCTATAATCAGAAATGAGATTGCATAAGATAAAAGATAATTGGTTTTACAAACAAAAACTGATTAAGGAACCACAGTAATCAAGGCTTTGATACTAGCTTATATCTTGCCACCAACTTGCATTAGATTGAAAAAAAAACAAAGCAAACCAGATGTCATGTGAAAAGCTGCGTCGATAGAAGCAGAGTGTGAGTTTTATAATTTTCCTGAACTCACATTTTTATTAGAACTTGGAATTATAAATTGTTGAACTAACATTTTTATCGGAAGTATATGTTGTGACAGACTGTTCATGATTAAATCCACAGATCAGTGCCCGTGAAAAAGATTTAAAAGGCTACCATGTGGGACGCGTAGAATAAATCCTTTTTAAAGTGACGTGATTATATCAATGAAACAAGAGGTTTATCTACCAATGAACCGCCAGAACATCCTCTTTACCGGTGATGCAAAAGGCTACAGTAAATGTAAGTATGGCAAACAACAACACCCCCCTCCCCTCTTTCTCTGTCCAACCAAGATGCAACAAAGCAACAGCATTTAGGGCTATGATATGCGCACGTAACCATACACCTGATGGAGATTCAGATTAAACATAGTCAACGAAAAGCAAAACATTATCAACATACAAGCATGGACTGTATGCAATCACAGATGAACTTATATTTCCAGCATCAGCGCAGCTAACGTTTCCCATGGTCAACTTCAGGAAACTGGTGGAATCTGTGATTAGAGTTAACATATGACAGACCTAGCAAGTGAATTACTGATCAAATCAGGGATACAAACAGCCTATAGTAGTAGGTCAACTACCACTGCACAGTCATCCAAAAAGAATTGTTGGGAAAATAGGTAGCATCCATAAATCAGACCATTTATAATGGGACAATGTCATGGTATAACAGAATAAATAAGAGCAATTCTAACCTATAATCAGATTGCACAAGATAATTGGTTCTACGTAACAAAAGTTGGCTAAGGAACCAAGAAACAACAGCAGCAAAGAAAACCCAGTAATCAAGACTCTGCTACTACCTTATATCTTAATCTTAATACCAACTCGGTCAATCATCCTCAACCTTCACATTATCCAGCTTTGAATCCAACTCGTCCTCATTGTCCTCAGCATTCTCATCCTCTTCCTCATCATCAGGCTCTCCATCAGGTTCATTCTCATCTAGTGGGCCCAGCACATCCAGGGATTTCTTAGCCTTCAGAATTTCCTTCACCTCATCAATCCCTTCATCAGAGATGAAATTCCCGTTGATGTTCAGCTGCACAAAAGCTGGTTTATTTGCGACTGCCCGCGCAAAACACCGAGCTCCAACCCTCTGCAGCATGTTCGTGCTCACATCAAGTTCCTTGAGATCTGTGTGGCCATCTTCCAATGATTTTGCAATAATCACAGCACCGTCATCCTTTAGTTCATTTTCAGCCAAGGTCAGCTTCTTGAGTGATTGCATTGCTGCTAGGCATTCTGCCAAATCTGGGGCTGCTTTGGCATTTATTTCATTTCCAGCCATTTCAAGGACCTCCAACTGCGGTGCTGACTGTTTGAGGGCTTTGGCAATTGCTATCGCACCCTCATTCTCAAGATTGAGATCACTGAGATAAAGCTCAACAAGATCAGGAAGCTTTGGAAGGGTTTTGCTGAGAGCTAACCCTGCATCAACACCAAACAAGTTGTCCCTGAGATCAAGTTTCTTCAGACGAGTACATGTCCCTAATGCCTCAGACAATGCGACTCCACCATCAGATCCTATCCTTGTTGCTGAGCACCTGAAACTCTCTACATTTGGAGAACGCTTAACCATCTCAGCAATATACATAGCACCTTCATCTCCAGTCATATTGTTATGGAAGTGAAGAACCTTCAGCTTCTCAGTTGCAGGAATAAGCTCACATAGAGCTTTTGCGGCTTCCTCTGATATGCCATCATTCATCACATAGAGTTCTTCCAGGGATTGCTGTGATTTCAGGAGCTCAGTGAATGCTCTGACACCCTTCTCACCCAAAGCATTGTCAGAGATGTTCAGATATCTCAGGACAGAACCCTCTAATGCTTTGGAGAATATGCGCATCACATCAAGGGCTTCATCCTCAGGCCTTCCTGCCACAAAATCTGAGATATCAACCTCTGTGAGCTGATTCTTAACTGACTCAAGAATTGGCCCAGCAACATTGGCAGCACCAATACCAAAGCTCCTGTTGCTAAAGCAAATTCTTCTATATGAATTTCCTGGTTTGGTAAGTGGACTCAGCAGTTCCTTTGCTTCATCTGCCTCAATAAAAGCACGCTTGCCACCAGATATATCTAGTACAGTATGAGCAGGCACAAGAGGTGTCTCAGCTACAGGTGCCTCCAGTTCTGCAGTAGTCCTTGGGCCTTTTTTCAGAACTTCCAACATCATCTTGCTCGTTTCCTTTGCATATAGCTGGACAGCAGAACTCCCATCACCATCTGGCTCCCTTTTGAAATACTCATCGGCTGAGGCAAAACAAAGTTCTTCTATCCTTTTTGCGTTTTCATGAGCCTCTTGCTTGCTCAAAAGACCATATTTGCGAGAAAAAATGGACTCTGTGGACAGGTTCTTTGTCATCCTCTCAACAAGCATGACCCGTGTGCTTTCACTTGGCGGCCACAACTTTATAGAGAATGTCCTTGGTTGGAAATCTTGTGTTGAATCCATGTGACAAGGTTGGACTTAACACAGCAACCTGTAATAGTAGAACATGATTTATACTAGCCTTGCTTTGATAACATACATAAGATATCGCAGTAGCAAAAAAGACAATAATAAACCAACAACAAGAACCAATTAAAAGTATGGCTGACGATTTAAGTCTACAACTAAAATACAACATTGATTCACTAAAGAAAGGTATAGGCTGAAAGCCATTTCACAAGTGGTTTGACTATAACCTTCTGTATGTAGGAAATGGACACATCACTTACTCTGAATAGCATGTATAGGACTTGGCAAGTTCAAACAAAATAAAAGAACCTCTAATGCTATTATGCTACTGTCACAGGTTTATGGAGCTTATAATCTATAATAACATATAAGTTCGTAATAATTTGCTAATCCGTATGTTCGATGTACATTACTTGAAACACCAATAAGCTGCACTAGCATATAAGATCCCGATGTCAGTGCTCAACTGAACCAAACAAACGAACAGGGGTGAATGCAGTAACGGGCATAGGTGAACATCGAAGTTAGTAGACATAATACATCTATACGCTTCTAATTTATCAGATCCAGATGCAAATAGCTTAACTTAGGGTTTGGGTACTCAGCTTCGCCCAGCAGGAACGGAAGAGAAGAGTACGCGTACCTGGCGGAGCGTGTCGGCGGCGAAGGGCCGGAGAAGACCTGGCGAGAGACCGATGGAGACCTGCACCAGGACAGGGGCAGCGGTCGCCCAGTTGTCGCCACGAGAGGGAGTGAGAAAGGGGGCACGCACTTGGGGAGAGGTAGAAGGAGGAGCAGTGTGAAGTTTGGAATTAGTAGATCCCGCGCGAGACCGTGTGGCTGTGGCTGTGGCCGCCGCCGCTTTGGGAGTGTGGGGAGCGAAATGTATTGCTACTAGGGTTAGGCTTGGAGTATATACGTGGGCTGGTTGGGCCGGCCACTCGGGAGTATACGGGATGGGCTGGGTTGCAGCACCCATTCTACCTCGCTAAGATATTTTTTTTCTTTTCAAACTTCAAAACCACGAATCATATTTCTGAACTGTTAAAACCATTTAGATTTTTATAGGGACGAATGTGCGTGCGTGTTGTGAGTGTCTGCATTGTATTGTATAATTTTCAAAAAAATCTCCATAGCCTTATATAGATTGAAGTGGTTCTAAGGCTATTTCGTCCATTTTTTATTTTATTTAATATAAATATAAATATATATTATAAGATTTTTTTAAACACAAAAATATCTCTAGGCTTCGGAAAGTGAAAAAAAATGATAAGTTGGGGGCACCGTCTCTATATTATAGGGGCATTGTATTATAGGGGCACGTTCGGTGATCTCTCTAGGAGAATTTATTATTGCTTACTAGGTATAAACTATTAGATTAGATTAGATTAGATACCCAACATATCTTGAAAATTCCTCAAAACATTATAATCGATGTCTATATGTGTTTTAATAGACTTTGCATGGCAAAATATGAGATACAACTTACATTTTTGTTATCTTGCATTTTTGTTGTCAAATGTTTTCAAGTAATTTTAGATAACAGTTAGAATCTTTTGAGAATATTTTAAAAAATCTAGATATTTTCTCATTTTTCTATAGCTAGATCTGTTTTTGTGGAAGCTTCTAGAGATATTGTGATGATATTTAAACATGCTATTTTTTTTGCATCCTAATCTATCTCTAAGATTTTTTTTGGAACTTTTAGAATCATAGAGATATTTTTCATGGTTTAAAAACTTTATCAAATATTTATATGATTTTCAGCTAAACAAAGGATGAAACCGCCTTCAAAACCAAACAAAGGATTTATTTTAAATAGTTTTGAGATTTTTGTAAGTAAGATGTTTTGTTTTGAAATTTGAGAAGGGAAATTAGACCACGTTGATAGTTTGAGGAGATAGAATGTGACTTTTTCTAAGTCCTTTTATCCTCTCAATTATCCAAAGAGCACGTATTGACTTCTTAGTGTATAAATTAGATTTTTTATCTGCATGACTTTAACATTGTTCTTTTTAACCTGCACAGTTTAGACGACAATTTTCTTTGATATGGCATCAAGTAATACGATTGATGTTGCACCACTGGGAGGGCAAAATTATATGATATTGTGTTTTGTGGCTATGCAGGTGATTGTTGACGGTGGATAACGTCAACTTTTATTAGAACTTTAGACATGAAAGGATATATGAATACACACTAATCTAGGGTTTTAACTGACAAATTCCACGAGTTTTGCATATTCTATATTTTCCAGGGACTTTCCCGAAAAACCTTAAAAGAGGGATTAAAGTGCATATTAATCACGAAACTTATCCGCCACGGGAAAGATCACGATCGAGACGTAGGAAGGATCTAGAAGACACCCGAAGCAGCGGACCGGCAGACCCCGACAGGTGGGGCCGTCCGGCCCCACCATGGCGCCGGCGGCGCCTCCTTCTAGGGTTTGGCCGTCCCCTTCTAGAAGCTTTCTCCACCGCCTCTTCGATGCATCTCGGCCCTTGGTTAAGTCGGTTTGATCCTGCGGCACACGTTCATCCCACTGGACTATAAATATAGGGGCAGACCCCCTCCCTGGAGAAGACATTCATTATTCATCAAGGCCTCAAGCCATCAAGCATCAAGAAGCCTTCTAGTTCATCAAGAGCCTTCTAGTTTATAGTTCTAGTTAGCAAGATTAGAAGTAGAGGAGATCTAGTTCTTCATCGGGATCTGGACCCCCCGGGGTCTGTCTGGAGCATAGGAGTTCGGTATAGTTCTAGTTCTTTCTTTCTTATTGTATTCTTTATTTTGATTAGAGAGACATTATTCTTAATAGTTCATATATTCTTAATTGCAATAGTCATTGTCTACTTTGATTATATGTCTAGTATAGTTGGTTCGATCTTATTGAATCCATGTAATTGCTCGTATAGCGTTTATCTAAATGTACAATGGGTAGATGATGAACAATATGTAGACGTGGTGTCTAGATATTCTGTTTGTCTGCGAGTGCACTCTGATGTGCCGGGACGTGTGGTAGTCTGCGTAGGTGACAGCTATATTGGTTCCTCTATAGTCCACCCCCCGTATGTAGGATAGCAGGGCACGGTCGCGAAGTTGGATGATGACTCTGCTTCACATCCTCCCTAGATGATGCCCCTTTACATGTGATCATGATGTGGGATTAACTTAACGATGATTACTAGGTATAATTACACTAATTAGAGTTATTCATTGACGTAGTTATAGAATTACCGTAGACAGTTATCTCCTTAGTTTATCCATTGACTAACTATGATTATGACTAGAAAGTGCTCTGATGATTATCAATATAATTATGATATTTGATTATGCTTATCACCCGTATTTATCTATATTTATCTTGTGATCTCTGCTATTATGAGTAGAGTAGATGACATTGGTAATATCACTTATTCATTGTATATAATTCCTTATCAATATAATAGGTTAGAGTTTATTACAAGCTTTCCCAAAGGTATAAATATAAATTGACAACCCCGATAGAACTCCCTAGGTAAAATGCTACAATGGTATAATTATCCGTCCGCTTGCGTAACCGATTTTAGTTTATATTCATATTTCTGCCTAGTCATATTGAATAATATATACATATAAACTTATATTTATTCCTTAGCATTATAATTAGGGATGACAACTTAATTCATGCTTAGGAATGCTAGTGATAAATAAGTGGCTAGTTGCTAATGACAAGTTAATTTAATACTATGTGTTTCTAATCTTGTTAATTAGTAATGACATTAGAAATACCAACAAGTATTTTTGGCACCGTTGCCGGGAAAGGCACAATAAACTTAGAAAATATTGATAATATATATACAAAATGGATAAAGTCATATTACTAATCGATCTATAACTCAAACAGTACATCCTTTTTTTTATCATTTACTTATCTTATGCGGGGGTGATGAATGAATGGTTTTTCTCTTCCAAAGAACTTCACTGACGATCCAGAGAAACTCCTTAGGAAGAAGAAGTTTGTAGAAGCAAGGGACAAATTTAAGTCACCATCAAAAACACCCATTGCTGCTCAAGCTAGCTCTTCGGAGGAGTCAGCTCCAACACTGGAAGAAGAAATAGAAGAAGAAATTGAAGAACAAGTAGAAGAACAAACAGAAGAGCAATTAGCAGAAAACCTAGCTCCTGTGTTTAAAAACATGGCTAAGAAGACACTACGTGAGTTCTCTGCCCCAACAACAAAAAACATCCTGACCGACTAGCAAATAACACCGGGGAGAATGGATTTGAGCTCAAGCCTGCTCTCATCACCATGGTTCAAGCCAGTCAATTCTGTGGAAAAGCTCATAAAGATGCAAGTGCACACTTACAACACTTTCTAGAAATCTACAGCACCTTCACGATCAGAGGAGTACCAAGAGATACTATTTTACTCCTTCTTTTTCCGTTCTCATTATTAGGGAAAGCTAAGCAATGGTTCTACATCAACAAAGACAAGAACACTACATGGAACCTGTGCTCAACCACTTTTCTGGTAAAATTCTTTTCTACAGCCAAGACGAACGCTCTGCGTGGAAAAATTATAAGTTTTCAACAGCAACATGACGAATCATTCACTGAAGCATGGAAAAGATTCCAGAACTACATAGAAGACTGTCCTCATCATGGAAGAGAGGAGTGGCTATTAATGTAAACTTTCTATCACGGGCTTGTCTCTAGCATCCGTGAGTCTATTGATGCTACAGCTGGAGAAGCTTTCCTATCACTTAAGCTCTTAGATGCTAAAGCACTTGTTGAGAAGATGGCCTCAAATTCAAGCTATAACAAAGAACGTACGCAACCCCGCAGGAAAGGAGAAGGGATCCATCATCTCAAGAAAACTGACATGGTCACTGCTAAGCTAGATCTCATTATGAAGAAGCTCGATATAGAGAAGAAGGAAGTTATGCACATTAATGATTCCCATATGACATGTGAAGAATATGGAGACTATGGGCATTCGGCTATCAGCTGCCCTACACTGCAAGAGGATGTGAACTTCATCAACAACACCACCTACTATCGTCCTCAATAAAACCAAGAATGGAATCAAAGAACCTCGACAAGGTAATTACCAAGGTAACAACCAAGGTAATAATAATTTTAATAATTATAATCTGCCACCTTTAAGAGATTTAGTTGCTGGTCAATCTAAATTGTTAGATCAAATATCTAGAAAGATAGCTTCAAATGATAAAACATTAGAAAACATAAATACTAGAATAGACACTTTTGCTTCTGCTATAAAGAATCAGTACAACTTTAATAAAATGTTAGAATCACAATTAGCTCGCTTAGTCTGCTTTGTTCCTCCATTTAAGAAAGGTAAGATTCCGCACCAACCTAAGATTTAGAAACCGCTAACCTTGTTGATATTCACAATGCAACCCAATATCATATTGAGCCTGCAGATGTACAGTGGATTGACCACTCTCTACCTAAAAAGATGGGAGACTCTGGAAGACCTGTCATTCCTATCGCTATAGGATGTCACAACTTTTCAAAGGCTATCTATGATTTCGGCGCTAGTGTCAACATTATGCCCAAGGTAATCTATGAGAAAATATTAAGTAATCCCTTGTTGTACATAAATATGCGTTTGCAGCTTACAGATCAGTCCATTTGCTACCCTGAGGGAGTACTAGAAGAAGTTGTCATCAGAGTGGGACAATCATACGTTCTAGTTGATTTCGTGGTCACGGAGACAGGAGTGGATGAGAAGGCACCCATAATTTTGGGCAGACCATTCTTGTGCACAACAAAAGCTATCATCTATGCGGAATACACCAAGATCGTCCCTATCCATTAAGGACAAGAAAGAAAGATTCGCGTTCAAGAACCGCGTCCCCAAAAGCTCTGCGCAGCGCGAAGCAATTCTATCAACAAGAAGAGCAACTACAATGTCGGTGCCAAAAAAAAAAGAAACAATAGAAGCAATAGAAGATGGAGGGAGATCAAGCATGCACCAAGAAAACTACTCAACTAATTGTTTGCTCTCAATACGTAAAAATGATCATATGCTACCCAAACCATTTCCAACAAAGAGAGGTGATCCAGTATACCAATCATTGAATGCACAATCAAAGACACCACTTTTGCCAACACCATCTGCGACACCGGATCGCCGCAACGTAATGTCAAAATAGGTATATAATGATCTATTCAATAATTTACCTTTATACCCAATATATATTCAGTTGTAGATGGCGGATCAATCACTAAGATTCCCTGAAGGTATGGTCAAGGATGTCATGGTAAGAATTCACGAGCAATATATACCTACAGATTTTCTAGTTCTTGATATGCAGGAAGACGACGAATCCCTGATCCTTCTGGGAAGACCATTTCTTTACACAGCCAACGCTATCATCTACATCGGGTCCGGGCAGATCCACTTCAACTTACCCACTGGAAAGGTACGTTGTCAATTTAGAACACTTGTTAACCAGGAGCAGATCAGGAAGCAACGCGATAGGAGAAGACGCCAAGGCCACCGTCAGGCTGTCTAGCCTCGCTGTGGATAGAAAGAATTTTCTGGCAAAATTGTGAAGTATGAGGACTGCTACAAGGAGCAAGAAGAGAACATACAAGCACCACGCTGGAGTGAGTGGGAAGCGAAAGCTGAAA
Source organism: Chrysopogon serrulatus (assembly GCA_015844335.1). Classification (NCBI taxonomy): domain Eukaryota; kingdom Viridiplantae; phylum Streptophyta; class Magnoliopsida; order Poales; family Poaceae; genus Chrysopogon; species Chrysopogon serrulatus. Next base: position 19,520 of record JADLZL010005111.1, on the reverse strand, counting down.
GAATAGACCAGATCGCCAAGACAGAAAAAGAAGAGATCCTAGCACAACTAAAAAAATGAAAGAAGGAAAACAAAGCTGGAGAGCTGGAGCTAGAGAAGAGAGAAGCTGAAGAAACAGAAATGAGATGAAAGGAGAAAGAAGAAGCGTTTGTTGCACCACCACGAGATGGGGAATTGACTGAGGTAACCTCAGACGAGGAACCCACTAAGTAAGTATTCTCCTTTATCTAAGTCCTGTCGGTAGACTTTAAATTTCGTACCCTAGCCATAAGATTAGAATGATAGTTATCTACTTAGGTTCACTAGTAAGTTTAATTCAATATCTAGTAGCACATTTATGTTTGCACATTAAATATAAAAATAACCAAAATATTTACTGCATTATCTATTACATCACAAATACATAAGCCCCATGTGAATAAACTTACGGTAACTCCCGTAGGAATATTAGCCGTGGTGGCATAAAAAAATAATTAAAAAATTTTTATTAAAATAATAATAATAAGCATTCGTATTTATTTTCTCGCATTACGTAAAAATTTAAACAGAGAGAAAATATGAAATTCTGCTTAAATCGCAATGTAACAATTTGCTCATAAAGATAACCAATTACTCTTTGGCCGATCGCTAACCTATTATTAAATTCGAGCCTCGAGTTTTGATTTTTCTTTTGTGGAGTGTATTTATGCAGAACAACAACATGACAAGGAGAGAGTCTATCGCTGGCAACCACCGTGGCCTGCTGCTGGCTAGCACGCTCCGAAGGACATCTACACCAAATATTACAAACATCTAGCTTGGGGGAGGAGTATCCTCTAGTTATCAGGTAACTATACCTAGACGATTATTAAAGTTTACTTTATATAGTCATAAAATACTAAAAATACGTGGGCACATGGAGGTCCACGAAGTCATAGAGTCTTTTGTTAGTTCATTAATTTAAAACAATAAAAAGATATAAAATTATTTAAACCAAATAAATATTTATTTATATATATATTAGAGTATATTTAAAGACAGTCTAGACTAGAGCTAATTAAAAACTTGATGAACATTTAAAATTTGTCTTGAAGATGATGAATAGTTGCTCTGTTGTCATTCTTGTCAAGTACCTAGTTGCTAAACTTAAATCTTCCCCGGGTTTTAAACCTTGTTATTTTAATTTAAGAATTTACGCCGAACCTGAATTATGGAGGTATAAGCTTTGCTTGCTGAGTCTAGATAGTTGATCGATATGATTCATGAAGGCCGAGCCACTATTTATCTTATTTCGAGCACTACTAAGTTCGGAGGTTTATTTTGAAATTTTAAAATCTATATAATGAGCTCTTATATGACAAAGTGTAAATTCCTACCAAAGCCAGAAATAATATCTTTAGATATAGGAAACCTTTTCATATTTAAGCTACCCGCCTTGCATTGAGTTCACCAACCCGTGTTGTATGCCTTATGAGAGTCTTGTCATGCTTTTTAAAACCAAGAGCACTTGCACACCCAGTCTACATATGCATTATTCCTACCCCGAGTAATCGCGATCATTCACATATTTTCTATCTATATTCATCGCAAAAAAATATTTTTTTCCTACACCGAGTAAACACCAAAAATATACATATATACCCCATAGGATAACCCCCTCGTTATAAATGCTCTAAATCCTCACTGTATCTATCTAATTGGTTACTGTGTTCAAGGAATGCATGTGGCTATGCAAAAATTAAAAAAAGAAGAAGAAGAGTGAGTAAAAGATGGACAAATGTCCCGGCAATTAGAACCATGGGTACTAGATGCCCGCCTCCTGTTGACGGTGGATAACGTAAATATTTATTAGAACTTTAGACATGAAAGGATATATGAATACACACTAGTCTAGGGTTTTAACCGACAATTTCCACGAGTTTTGCATATTCAGTATTTTTCGGGGATTATTCCAAAAAAGCATAAAAGAAGGGATTATAGTGCATAATTATCACAAAACTTATCTGCGACGGAAAACATCGTCATCCGGCTCAGTAAGGGTTAGAAGACACCCGGCGGCGGGACCCACAGGGAGAGTCCAGGTGGGGCCGGCCGCCCTTACCCCCGGCCGGCCCCCTCCCTCCTCGGCCGCCTTCCTGGAGTCTTCCTCCCACGCGTCCTGGAAGCCAAGCAAAGCATCCCTCCGTCGATCTAAGGCCGGTTTGATCCGACGGTGCACACAAGATGAAGACGCGGATCGACGACGTGGCGGTTCCTTGCCCCCTACTCCACCTCGGCCTATATAATGACGCCCAAGGCCCCTCCAAGAGGCATATTCTCCACATAAATTAGGGTTAGAGTCCCTCCAGTTGATCTAGTTCTAGTTCATCTAGTTGTAGCAATTAGGAGAGACTAGTTCATCTAGATCTAGTCTTGTTTAGAGATTAGAGACATCTCAAGAATAAAAATCATAGGAATGCCCAAGAAGAGCAACGACAATGGCAGGAATACATAGAACATATTAGAAATACATATGCTACTGTAAAAGAATGGATGGAAGAGGACGAAGCTTTAGCACTAGCATCTAAACTTGGTTTAAATTTAAATGGTGAGCTTAAATCAATTTCTTTAATAAACAGAACTCACCCAAGTTTAGAGAAAGCTTTAGAGATCAACCTTAGAGATATCAATTCATGAAAAATTCTAGAAAATAAAATGCCCAATAAATGTTATAGGCATGAAATAATAGAGACAAACTTGTTGCCTATAGACAACCATGAAGAGACACCCTTGGAGTTTAAAAAGAGAGATCACATCGATGAGCATGGAAATTATCTCATTAACACTTTATCAAATCCATGCTCATATGAGAAATCTTCTGAATCTTTTAGTCTCTCTATTATTACCCCACACGAGATCTTCAACCCCCTTATTTTACCTGTTCATAAAATTTTTGAAAGGGTGGTTGTAGATGCATATGTTTATCATAAATATTATAGATCTTGTTGTAATCTTGATAAAGATGCACAAAGGCTAATTGTTCTAAAGGAAATCCCTTCACCAACTCAATAATTAAGCACCAACTCAATAATTAAAAGGTTTCCCAAGAACAACTTTGTGTTCTAAAATAACCACTCTTAAAAAAAATGAATTGAGCTTGCACCTTTAGCATAGAAATATAATTGTTAAAATATTCCTTTGGTATTTTTTGTCACTAACTATTTCAGATTTGAAGTAAAAAAATAATTAATGGCGATTAATCGGGTATGACCAACCAATCATAATACAAATTAATCAATCCAAACTTAATTTTGCTTTGCAAAATCCAAATTGGGGGAATGGCCCTATTTAGAAAATCCTATGTTGCTAATATTGGTTTTCTCTACCCTTATTCAATTTGTTAATCATACTCTTTCATCTCTTTTTGAATAAATCTCTACATTGCTTTCATATTACCTTTATCTGTTATAGTAAGATTTAGTTTGGAAGTAGTATATACATACTTTCAAGGGCTTTTTGAATTAAGCGTGGTGTTTAGGTTAAATAGCCTTCCTTAACCAAAATTAGACATGGAGTTTAGCTTGGTTATTGAACTAGAAATTATTGTAGTAGACATTGGATATTTAGTGGACTAACCCCTGCAGAAAAACTTTCGATTTAATTTGGGTGAGTCATGAGATGAATTCAAATCGAGAGACGAAGTAGGGTGCATGGCGGGTTTCAATAACTTTATAGAAGAAGACACATCTCATTCATCATAGATGGAAGAATTATGAGTATTAATGATTCATTCACTTTATCTTCTACTGCAAACCATGTCTGTATAAAACATGATCTATGCTAAAATAATATCAATGTTATCTTTTCATTAGCATAGACAGAATAAAATAAAATACTAGACAAGTAACCTATGTTTAAAATTTGTATACTCCTTCGGGTATGTGTTGTCCACTAATCTATTGCAGGCATAATAATGACTGAAGTGAAAAGAGTTAAAAGATCAAAGAAGCAAAAGATGGCAAAAGAATGAGTGCAACAGAGGAGACAAGATGTCCATAAACAACTCAAGATGCAAGAGAAAGGACCACCAATTATTTACCCTTCATAACTTAGTGCCATCACGCTCTAATAATGAAGGTAATATCCTAAGGTAAATGGTCACTACTCTTCTCTTGATCTTGATGCACATAAATACACAAACATGTTAGAGTTACAACTTAAATTGATTAACCTAATTAACTCAACATGCTTTGTTCTTTAAGATTATTTATGGCACCGTTCTCTTAATCTCAGTCTTAACCAAACAAGCTAAAATATTATATTCGATCTTAGGAAGATGATAATCATACTCATGTGAAAATTTATATAGAGATAGACAATCCTTTAATTGGTTAAGTAATTTCGGACTTTTCTGCCATGTGAATTTAAATACAACAGTCAATGCTTAATCTTTTGATCTTACCACTCATGTCATAAATAAATAATTTATGTAACACCAACTTTATCTTATTCAATGTGCCTAAGGATGGAGAAACAAGAAATAAAAAAATAAATTTAGTTCTATTGGTGTTTTTCCACCAGCAGAGCCCATGCACTTGATCTCGCCTTGGTTTTGCAAACAGGATAACGCATCAAGCAAAGTTTATTAATTCTACAAGTGAAAGTTCTATAGACATACACACTTGAGCAAGATGCTTGCCAGCTACTATTAAATCTCTACTTCAACCTATGGACCAAACCAAAGAACAAAAGTGATATCACCATCACTAGAGGTATGCATCCATCAAGACCTCCATCTCTCAAGATGGAGAGATACACAAGAGTGAAATAAGAAGTTCTGTAAGAAACTTAAAATTTCGTACCCTTGCCATAAGGTAATATGGTAGTTATCTAGTTAATTTGTATTTCTATCTACATTAATAATTTTTTCATAGCATATCCATCTTTATGCATATTAAAAAAAATAAAATAATAATAATAATATCAAATAAATAAATAATAATATTTACTGCTTCATTTATCGCATCATAAAATATTAAAAGTCCCACATAAATAAACTTATGGTAACCCCCAGAGAAATATTTACTTGTGGTGGTATAAAAAAAATATAATAATAGCTCCTGTATTTAATTTCTTGTATTATGAAAAACCTAAGCTCCACGAGAATAAATATTCTCTATGGTGGCATATAAAAAATAATAATAAATATAATATAATATAATAATACAACTATATAATACACATATATTTTATTTCTACATAATTAAACTAGAAAATCTTAAAAAAAGAATCCTGCTAGAACTTGTCAATTTGAAATCAACTCATAAGAATAATCAATCACTTATTGGCTGATCGCTAACCTCTTATTAAATTCGAGCCTCTAGTTTTGGTTTTCTTGTTGGAGTGTAATTATGCAGGAACAATATTATGACAAGGAGAGAGTCTATTAGCGGCACCTACCAGGAGGGCTGCTAGTTAGCTCACTCTAAAGATCATCAACACCGTGTATTGCAACATCTAGCTTGGGGGAGGAGCATTCCCTAGTTATCGTAAACATACCCAAAGCGATTATCGAGTCTATTTTATATAGTCATAAAATACCAAAATATATGGGCACATGAAGGTCCATGTCTTTAGAGTCTTGAGAGTCCAATAAAAGATGAATAATAAATTAAAATCAAAAATAAAATACTCATCTATGTATTAAGATGTGATCATAGAGTGTGTCTAGTTAGTAAGAGACAAATAAAAACTAGAGAACATTAAAATTTTGTCTTGGAGATAATAAATAGTTGCTCTACCGTAATTTTTTTCAAGTGCCTAGTTTTTAACAATGAATTCTCCTGAGTTTTGGACATGACTATTTGATATAAGAATTTACTCTGAACCTGAAATTTGTGGAGGCATATGCTTGAGCTAAGCCTAGGTAATTGATTGATATAATACATAAAGGTCTAAGCTGCTATTTATCTTATTCCTAGCATTACTAAGTTCTGAGATTTATTTTGAAAACCTAAAATCTTACATGATGAGCTCTTGTATGATAAAGTTTGAATTCCTACCAAAGCCATATAATACATTTAAAGTTAGGAAAATATTTGCGCATTCATGCTGCTTACTTTACATTGAGTTCAGTCAATCTTTGTTGTATACCTTATGAGAGTCTTGTCATGCTTTTAAAAATCAAGATCACTTACACACTCCACCCACATATGCATTACTCCTATTCTGGGATGTAGGCGCAGTCATTTCCACTTTCACCTAGATCCACCTTAAAAATATTTTTTCTCCTACCCTGGGAGTAAAACACCTAAAAATATACCCTATAGAACAGCCCCCATCTAATTGCTCTAAGTTCTCATCATTATCTCTCCAATTATTTATATTCAAAGGATGCATGTGGCTATGCAAAAGTAAAAAAAAGAGTAGAAGAAAAAGAGGAGTAAAAGATGGACAAGTATTCAATAATTAAAACAATAGGTACATAGATGTCCGCCTCCCCAGATTAAAAAAAAGAAGAGAAAGAAAGAGAGAATAAAGATAGCCCATGTTTTTCCGCGAAAAGTTCTAAGGAGAGAGTTATCTTCAAAGAGTAAAAATAGAATTAGGATTAGCCACTAAATACCATATATACACATATCCACCATATTCCATACACATGCACATCTTGATTTGATTGTATGCCTCGATTCTCTGTGGATCCATTGTTTGACTTTACAACATATAAATTGCAAGTATGCTCATCCTTGTTATTGCCACTCCTGTAAGCTCCACTATAAATCCTTAGTTGAAGGAAGGCATAACATCATTAATGCCTCAGTGAGATCCATAAATACCATATATAATAAGAGATTTGAGGGTGTCATACAACTATGCTCTGAGTTTTATTTCAAAAACTTATAAAACTCTAGAATATTGGTACTGTGAAGAATTTGAGACATAGTGCTTGACTTGATTGTTCTATCTTTTGATTGCTCAAGACTTATGCAAAAGTTATAAAACTCTATGGTTAAAGGTAAAATGGGTAAGTTTAAAAGTTAGAGCAGTTTTATCTTAACCGAAGAAAAATTTATGTTTCAAAGCGAGTGTGCTTAAAAGAAATAAAAAAGTAATATTGCAAAAGAACTCCCCGATCTAAATATTTTAATAATTAGGCCTAGGTTGTTTGCTAAGGGACCGACAAAAGGTAAGCTTGGGGGAGTTGTTGACGGTGGATAACGTTAATATTTATTAGAACTTTAGACATGAAAGGATATATGAATACACACTAGTCTAGGGTTTTAACCGACAATTTTCACGAGTTTTGCATATTCAGTATTTTTCAGGGATTATTCCAGAAAAGCATAAAAGAAGGGATTATAGTGCATAATTATCACGAAACTTATCCACGACGGAAAACATCGTCATCCGGCTCAGGGGAAGGGTCTAGAAGACACCCGGGCGATGGGACCCACGGGGAGTCCGGTGGGGCCTGCCCCCCCCACCCCTGCGCCGGCCGGCCCCCCAGTGGCCTCGACCGCCGCCTTCTCGGAGTCTTCCTCCCACGCGTCCTTGGAAGCCAAGCAAAGCATCCCTCCATTGATCTAAGGTCGGTTTGATCCGACGGTGCACACAAGATGAAGACGCGGATCGATGACGTGGCGGTTTCTTGCCCCCTACTCCACCTCGGCCTATATAGTGACGCCCAAGGCCCCTCCAAGAGGCATTCTACACCCCGGTGCTTCATATTCTACACATAAATTAGGGTTAGGGTCCCTCTAGTTGATCTAGTTCTAGTTCATCTAGTTGTAGCAATTAGGAGAGACTAGTTCATCTAGATCTAGTCTTGTTTAGAGATTAGAGAGATTGAGTAGAGGAGTAGAGATTCTAGAGAAGTTTCGGCCTGTTGGTGCTTCTTCGTGGCTGTATTCTTCTAGATTCAGCTCCCTCGCCCGGAGCTGCGTTCTGAGGTACTTTTGTATTCGTCATTCCGATTCAAGTAAGCAGTTGTTCTTATTTGTTCTTAAGTTCACAGCTCATATTGAGTGTTTTGGTCATGTTCATTACTTGGTTGAAGTAGTATTTCGTAGTGTAGACGTGGTGCCTAGGCTAGGTTTACTTGTGGATGTCCCCTGATTAGCCGGATAGTGGTAGCTCGCGAAGGTGACTTTATAGCTTCGTTGAATCCTCTGTAGTTCACTTTCCGTTGATAGGACTGATAGGCTTATAGGTGCTTGGTAGGAGATTACTCTGTTTCTTCTCCTATTTGGGTTACTTACCCAGTTAGAATGGTATTATACAAAGCTTACCGGTTGTCAGAACTAGAGTTCAATAGCTATTTCCTCTTTCTTGATATGATCTAACCTAATTATAGGATTAAGTCTATAGACTTTGTCATCATCACAATTGTTCCCTGTGGATACGATATTTAAAACCTCCGGGTAAAATATGACACTGGTATGATATCTGTGCGCTTCGGATAATCTTACTTAAATCTTATTTAGTGGAGTGCAGTTAATTTATAACAACACCTCCCGAATAAAAATATATAATAAAGATAGCCCATGTTTTTTCTGAGAAAAGTTTTAAGAGAGTTATTTTCAAGAGCAAAAGTAGAATTAGAATTAGCCACAAATACCATATATACACCTGTCCACCATATTCCATACATATGCACATCTTAGTTTGATTGTATGCCTCGATTCTCTGTGGATCCATTAGTTGACTTTACAATATATGCATTGTAAGTATACCTACCCTTGTTATTGCCACTCCTATAAGCTCTACTACATACCCTTAGCTTCAGGAGGCATAACATCATTAATGTCTTAAGAGAGAACCATAAATACCACATACACTGAGAGATTTGAGGGTGTCATACAATCAAGCTCTGAGTTTTATTGTGAAAACTTATGAAAAACTCCGGAATATCAGTACTGCAAAGAATTTGAGACATAGCGCTTGACCTGATTGTTCTATCTTTCGATTGTTCAAAACCTATACAAAAGCTGTAAAGCCCTATGGTTAAAGATAACATGGGTAAAATTGAAGGTTAGAATAGTCACTGTTTAATTCAGAGAAGAATTTATGTTTGAAGCATGTGTATTTGAAAAGTATAACAACATTGTAGCAACTCCTAATCCAAATACACTAATAAATTAGGCCTAGTTTATTTGCCAAGGGACTGGCAAAAGGTAAACTTGGGGGAGTTGTTGACGGTGGATAACGTTAACTTTTATTAGAACTTTAGACATGAAAGGATATATGAATACACACTAGTCTAGGATTTTAACTGACAAATTCCACGAGTTTTGCATGTTCTATATTTTCCAGGGACTTTCCCAGAAAAGCTTAAAAGATGGATTAAAGTGCATATTAATCATAAAACTTATCCGCCACCGGAAAAGATCACAATCGAGACGTGGGAAGGATCTAGAAGACACCCAAAGCAGCGGGACCGGCAGACCCCGACAGGTGGGGCCGGTCGGCCCCACCATGGCGTCGGGCGGCGCCCCCCTCTAGGGTTTGGCCGTCCCCTTCTGGAAGCTTCCTCCACCACCTCTTCTGATGCATCTCGGCCCTTGGTTAAGTCGGTTTGATCCTGCGGCGCACGTTCATCCCACCGGACTATAAATATAGGGGCAGACCCTATCCCTAGAGGAGACATTCATTATTCATCAAGGCCTCAAGCCATCAAGAAGCCTTCTAGTTCATCAAGAGCCTTCTAGTTTATAGTTCTAGTTAGCTAGATTAGAAGTAGAGGAGATCTAGTTCTTCATCGGGATCTGGAGCCCTCCGGTGTCTGTCTAGAGCGCAAGAGTTTGGTATAGTTCTAGTTCTTTTTTTCTTATTGTATTCTTTATTCTGATTATGGAGACATTATTCTTAATTGTTCATATATTCTTAATTGCAATAGTCATTGTCTACTTTGATTATATGTCTAATATAGTTGGTTCGATCTTATTGAATTCATGTAATTGCTCGTATAGCGTTTATCCAAATGTACAATGGGTAGATGATGAACAATATGTAGACGTGGTGTCTAGATATCCTGTTTGTCTGCGAGTGCACCTTGATGTACCGGAACGTGTGGTAGTCCGCGTAGGTGACAGCTATGTTGGTTCCTCTCTAGTCCACCCCCCGTATGTAGGACAGCAGGGCACGGTCGCGAAGTTGGATGATGACTCTGCTTCACATCCTCCCTAGATGATGCCCCTTTACATGTGATCATGATGTGGAATTGACTTAACGATGATTACTAGGTGTAATTGCACTAATTAGAGTTATTCATTGACGTAGTTATAAAATTACCGTAGACAGTTATCTCCTTAGTTTATCCATTGACTAACTATGATTATGACTAGAAAGTGCTCTGATGATTGTTGGTATTTTTAACTGCACTCCATTAAATAAGTTTTAAGTAGGATTATCCGCAAAGCGCACGATATCATACCAAAGGTCACATTTTACCCGAGGTTTTAAATATCGTATCCACAGGGGAACAGCTTATGATAATGACAATGTCTATAGACTTAACCCTACAATTAGGCTAGATAATATCAAGAAAAAGGAAATAGCTATTGTACTCTAGTTCCAATAACCGGTAAACTTTGTATAATATCGTCTTATCGGATAAGTGACTTGAATAGGAGAAGAAACAGAGTAATCTACCTACCGTGCACCTATAAGCCTATCAGTCCCTATCAACGGAAGTGGACTACGGAGGATTCAACGCAGCCTATAAAGTCACCTACGCGAGCTACCACTATCCCACCGATCGTGGGACATTCACAAGTAAATCTAGCCTAGGCACCACGCCTACACTACGAAATAGAACTTTAACCTACAGGGTCCTATAGATCAAAGTTCTCAATATGAGATGTGAACCAAAGAACGAATAAGAACAAATTGCTTACTTGAATCGAATGGTAAATACAAAAGTACCTCGAACGCAGCTCCGGCGAGGAAGTCAAATCTAGAAGAATACAACCACGAAGAAGCGGCCGACAGTCGAGCTCCTCCGCAATCTCTACTCCTACTACTCAATCTCTAATCTCTAAACAAAACTAGATCTAGAAGAACTAGTCTCTCCTAATTGCTACAACTAGATGAACTAGAACTAGATGAACTAGACTAGATCAACTAGAGGGACCCTAACCCTAATTATGTAGAGAATATGAAGCACCGGGGTGTAGAATGCCCCTTGGAGGGAGCCTTGGGCGTCATTATATAGGCCGAGGTGGAGTAGGGGGCAAGGAACCGCCACGCCGGCCGATCCGCGTCTTCATCTCATGTGTACCGGCCGGATCAAACCGACCTAAAATCAACGTAGGGATGCTTTGATTGGCTTCCAAGGAACCGTGGGAGGAAGACTCCGCAAGGCGGCGGCCGGACGCGTTGACCTAGGGCGCCGATCGCCCTGTGGTGGGGCCGGCCGGCCCCACTGGGCTCCTGGGGCCCCCGCCGCTTCGGTGTCTTCTAGACCCTTCCCCGAGTCCGATGATGATGTTGTTCCGTTGTGGATCAATTTCGTGATAATTGAGCTCTATAATCCCCTTTTTATGCTTTTCTCGAAAATCACCCCGAAAAATACGTAATATGCAAAACTCGTGGAATTTGTCGATAAAGCCCTAGACTAGTGTGTTTTCTTGTTTTCCTTCGTGTAAAAAGCCCTAGTAAAAGTTGACGCTAAGGAGTGTCAACAATACCCCCCAAGCTTACCTTTTGCCGGTCCCTTGGCAAACAACCCCAAGCCTAAATATTTAGATCGAGAGTTGCTGCAATACTTTTATTTCTTTTAAGTACACCTGCTTTTAGACATAAATTTTTCTCCTGGTTTAGACAAAACCGCTCTAACTTTCAAACTTACCCATTTTACCTTTAACTATGGAGCTTTTTACAGCTCTTGCATAAGTCTTGAGCAATCGAAAGATAGAACAATCAAGTCAAGCACTATGTCTCAAATTCTTCACAATACTAATATTCCAGAGTTTTGTAAGTTTTCACAATAAAACTCAGAGCATAATTGTATGACACCCTCAAGTCTCTTATTATATGTGGTATTTATGGATCTCACTGAGGCATTAATAAGGTCATGCCTTCATATAACTAAAGATATATATAGTGGAGCTCATAGGAGTGGCAATAACAAGGATGAACATACTTGCAATTCATATATTGTAAAGTCAAGCAATGGATCCATAGAGAATCGAGGCATACAATCAAATCAAGATGTGTGTGCGTATGGAATATGGTGGATAGGTGCATATATAGTATTTAGTGGCTAATCCTAATTCTACTTTTACTCTTTGAAAATAACTCCCTCCTTAGAACTTTGTTCGCGGGAAAACATGGGCTATCTTTATTCTTTCTTTCTTTTTTTTTTTCAATCTGGGAGGCGGGCATCTATGTACCCATTTGTTTTAATGCTTGGGACACTTGTCCATCTTTTACTCCCATTTTTCTTTTTTCCTCTTTCTCTTTTTTCTTTTCTTTTTTTAATACTTTTGCATAGCCACATGCATCCTTTGAATATAAATAATTGGAGAGATAATGATGAGAACTTAGAGTAATTAAATGGGGGCTGTCCTATAGGGTATATTTTTGGGTGTTTTACTCCTAGTGTAGGAGAAAAATATTTTTAAGGTGAATCTAGATGAAAGTGAAAATGACTCAAGCTTACATCCTAGAGTAGGAGTAATGCATATGTGGGTGGAGTGCGTAAGTGATCTTGATTTTAAAAAGCATGACAAGACTCTCATAAGGTATAATCCAAAGGTTGACTAAACTCAATGTAAAGCAAGCAAAGATGAATATGTAAAGGTTTTCCTAACTCTAAATGTATCATATATGCCTTTGGTAGGAATGTAAACTTTATCATACAAGAGCTCATCATGTAAGATTTTGGGTTTTCAAAATAGATCTCCGTAACTTAGTAATGTTAGGAATAAGATAAATAGCAACTTAGACCTTCATGTATCATATCAATCAATTACCTAGACTTTAGCTCAAACATATGCCTCCACAAATTTCAGGTTTCGTGAGTAAATTCTTATATCAAAGTAGTCATGTCTAAAACTTAGGAGAATCTATGGTTAAAAAACTAGGCACTTGAAAGGAATTATAGTAGAGCAACTATTCATCATTTCCACTTTAAAAGATTAGAGATAGAGAATTCTTCAAACATACTTTAATTATTAAATCTAACACATACTATAGCTTACTAAAATAAAACTAATAGTAAAGACATACCATATTCACGATGATAACGGGGGTGCTTCTCCCCAAGCTAATCCCTTCGATCGCCGAGCCTTCATGTGCCCGAATATTTTTGTGTTTTTCTTATATTTTCTTATGATACTATTGTGAACCTTCATGTGCTCACATATTTTTGGTATTTTATGACTATATAGAATAGACTCGATAATCGCCTAGGTATAGTTACTTGATAACTAAGGGATGCTCCTCCTCCAAGCTAGATGTTTGCAATAGTTGGTGTTGATGATCTTTAGAGTGAGCTAACCAAAGCCAGCCGTTCCGGTGGGTGCCACCGATAGACTCTCTCCTTGTCATAATGTTGTTCCTGCATAAGTATACTCCAACAAGAAAACCAAAACTCGAGGCTCGAATTTAATAATGGGTTAGCGGTCACCCAATAAGTGATTGGTTATTCTTTGAGTTAATTTGAATTGACAGGTTTCTAGCAGGATTCTCTTTTTAGGATTTTCTAGATTAATTATGTAGAAATTAAATATATGAGTATGATACATATAATTATATTTTTATGCCTCCACAGAGAATATTTATTCTTATGGGGCTTAGGTTTTTTTATTATTTTTTTTTTTTATGCCACCACAAAGAATATTCCTACAGGTTACCATAAGTTTATTCACATGGGGCTTTCAATATTTTATGATGCAAGAAATGAAATGATAAAGATTTTTTATTTTATTTTATTTTTAGTATTTATGAAGATAAAAATATTAAAGTAAAATTATTAATGTAGAGAAGAATACTAATTAATTAGATAACTACCATATTACCTTATGGCAAAGGGTACGGAATTTTAAGTTTACCGACGTAACTTCTTCTTCCACTCTTGTGTATCTCTCCATCCTTGAGAGATGGAGGTCTTGTTAGTTGCATACCTCTAGTGATGATGATGTCACCTTTGTTCTTTGATTTGGCCAACAGGTTGAAGTAGAGCTTTAATTATAGCCGGCAAAGATCTTGCTCAAGTGTGCATGTTCACGTAACTCTCACTTGTAGAATTAATAAATTTTGCTCGATGTGTTGTCCCGATTGCAAAACCAAGATAGAGATCAAGTGCATGGGCTCACTGGGTGGAAAAACACCAACAGAACCAAATCTATTTCTTTATTTATTTTTATTTTTATTTTTATTTTTTTATCCTTAGACACATTGAACAAGATAAAGTTGGTGTTACATGAATTGTTTATTTATGCCATGAGTGGTAGGATCAAAAGATTAAACATTTAATGTTGCATTTAAGTTCACATGGTAGAAAAAGAATGACTTGCTTAACCAATGGAAGGATTGTCTATATATAAATTTTCATATGAGTATGACTATCATCTTTCCAAAATTGAATATAATATTTTTAGCTTGCTTGATTAAGACTGAGATTAAGAGAACAAAGCCATGAATAATCTTAAAAGACAAATCATGTTGAGTTAATCAGGTTGATCAATTTAAGTTGTAACTCTAACATGTTTATGTTTTAATTTATGTGCACAGCTAGATCAAGAGAAGAGCAAAGGACCACTTACCTTAAAAATATTACTTTCATTATTAGAGCGTGATAGCACTAAGTGATGAAGGGTAAATGACCGGTGGTCCTTGCTCTTGAATCTTGAGTTGCTCATGGACATCTTGTCTCCTCTGTTATATTTATTCTTTTGCCATCTTTTGCTTCTTTGATCTTTTGACTCTTTTCACTCCAGTTATTATTATGTCTATAACAGATTAGTGGACAACACATACTCGAAGGAGTATACAAATTTGAAAGATAGGTTATGTGTCCGAATTTTATTGTGTTCTATCTATGCTAATAAAAAGATAGTGTTGAGATTATTTTAGCATAGACCATGTTCTATACAGGCATGGCTCAAAGCAAAATGTAACTTGCATTAGAAGATAAAGTGAATGAACCATTAATACTCATAATTTCTCCATCTATGATGAATGAGTCTGTATCTTCTTCTACCAAGTCATTAAAGTTCAAAGATGTGCCCCTGTCTCATCTCTAATTCGAATTTATCTCATGACTTACCCAAATTGATTTTAAAAATTTCCCTATAGGGGTCAGTCCAATAAAATATCCAATGTCTACTACAATATATTATTAGTTCAAAAAATCAACCTAGACACCACGTCTAATTTGACTTAGAAAGGCATTCTAACCTAAGCACCACGCTTAATTTAAAAAAGCCTTTGAAAGTAAAATCAATACACCTCTTAGTTCAAGAATCAAACTAAACACCTTGTCTAATTATGACTCAAGAAAACAGTTTAAACTAAGCACCATGCCTAATTCAAAAGGTGTATGAAATTTCTCCAAACCTTAAGTATACTATACCAAACAAAGGTAACATGAAAGTTTATCGAGTGTTATTCAAACTGAGATGAAAGAGTATGATTAATAAATTGAATAAAGGTAGAGACAACCAATATTAGCAATATAGAATTTTCTAAATAAATCATTCCCCAAGCTTGAATTTTGCAAATTAAATGTAAGCTTGAGTGGATGTAATTTAAAGTTGCATAATGATTGGTTGGTCATACCTGCACTTTTCATTATTTATTTTCTTACTTCAAACCTGAAATGGTTAGTGACAAAAATATCTAAAGGAATATTTTGATAATTATATTTCTATGCTAAAGGTGCAAACTTAATTCATTCATTCATTTTTTTAGAGTGGTTATTTTTAGGACACAAAGTTGTTCATAGGAAACCTTCTGACTATTATACTTCAAGTTGGTGAGGTGGTTTCCTCTAGAACATTAGCCTTTGTGCACCTATATCAAGATTACAACGAGATCTATAATATTTATGATAAACATATGCATCTACAACCATCCTCTTAATGATTTTATGAACAGGTAGAATAAGGGGGTTGAAGATCTCGTGTGTGGTAATATTTGAGAGACCAAAAAATTCAGAGATTTCTCATATGAGCATGGATTTGATAAAGTGTTAATGAGCTCATCGATGTAATCTCCCTTTCCAAACTCCAAGAGTGTCTCTTTTATGGTTGTCTATAGGCAACAAGTTTGCCTCTATTATTTTATGCCTATGACATTCATTGGATGTTGTATCTTCTAGGATTTTCCATGAATTGATGCCTATAGGATTGGTCTCGTCTAAAGCTTTCTTCGAACTTGGGTAAGTTCTATTTATTAAAGAAATTGATTTAAGCTCACCATTTGAATCTAGACCAAGTTCGGATGCTAACACTAAGGCTTCGTCCTCCTCCATCCATTCTTTGACAATGGCAAATGAGTTTTTCATATGTTCCATGCATTCATGCCATTGTCGACGTTGCTCTTCTTGATCATTTCTATAGTCTTCATGACTCCTATACTTTAGGTATTCTAGTGAGTTTTTAGGGTCGTTATGAGACTTAGGGGAGAGAGTATAAAAAAAAGATCATCGTGGTCAAGGATGGGTTTAAAGTCGGGTTTAGATAAGTTATCTAATGTGGGTATAGAAGGGGAGAAGATATGATTAATTCTTGAGTGGCTTAGCTCTCCTTCTATGGTGTCACTAGACATGCCATCCATGTATTCTTCTTGATGTCCTTTAGAGGGAAAGGAAGTTGATGACACTTTTTCCAAGATGCTCTTCTAAGAAGGTCTGATTCATATCGATGTACGAGCATCTTAGCTAATTGGAAGTCTAAATCATCATTGTGAGGTTTTGATGGTTTAGGATTGATAGCTAAATCTTGGGATTGGGGTGATTGTGTTTCAGCTACCAAAACTTCCTCTTCTTGTTCGGGAGATGATTCCTTCTCTTCCTCGAGAGCTCGTAATAGGCTTGAACAACCTTTTCTAGCATCGGTCCGGCTTCGCTTATAGGCAAGTGAAGAAAAGCTCCTCCGAGGCTAAATCAAGGGAGTCCTTAGATTCCTTGGTAAGACCCAAATAAAAATATTGAAGAAGCATGGGGTCCGGAAAACCAAGGTCGTGGCCAAATGTGATAAGTTCATTAAAACGCCCCATGATTTACCAAGAGATTCTTGTTCTAGTTGCCTAAAAAGTTAGAACCTCTTTTGAAGGCTAGCTACCCTAGAGATGGGGAAGAAGTGTAAACAGAATTCAGAGTATAACATTTCCCAATCACCTTGCATACTCCCTACGGCTCGATTATACCAAAGTTTAGCTTTTTCCCCGTCAAAGAAAACGGAAAAAGCTTCCATCTAATAGTCTTATTAGACATACCAATCTTGCGCAGCATGCACAGTCTGCTCAATTCTCGTAAGTGTAAGTATGGGTTTTCATTGCCTTCTCCCGAGAAGGGTTTATCCCGAATCATTTTGATTAGACATGGGCGCAAAACTCATAGCCGCCAGTGTTATGATAGGTTCATCGATTTTTGGTGGCCCGAAGCTTTCACGCATGCCATAAAAACAAATAGAATTAAAAGCATCCATAAGGATGAACACAAAAATAATGAAGAGAATGGGATAAAATAGGAAAAGATAAAAGTATAATACAAGATTAAGCTAGACTAAGTCAAAATCAGCAAACCGTTCCCGAACGGCGCCAAAAATGCTTGTTGGTATTTTTAACCGCACTCCATTAAATAAGTTTTAAGTAGGATTATCCGCAAGCGCACGTATATCATACCAAAGTGTCACATTTTACCCTGAGGTTTTAAATATCGTATCCACAGGGAACAGCTTGTGATAATGACAATGTCTATAGACTTAACCCTACAATTAGGCTAGATAATATCAAGAAAAAGGAAATAGCTATTGTACTCTAGTTCCAATAACCGGTAAACTTTGTATAATATCGCCTTATCGGACAAGTGACCTGAATAGGAGAAGAAACAGAGTAATCTACCTACCAGACACCTATAAGCCTATCAGTCCCTATCAACGGGAAGTGGACTACGAGGATTCAACGCAGCCTATAAAGTCACCTACGCGAGCTACCACTATCCTACCGATCGTGGACATTCACAAGTAAATCTAGCCTAGGCACCACGCCTACACTACGAAATACAACTTTAACCTACAGGGTCCTATAGATCAAAGTTCTCAATATGAGATGTGAACCAAAGAACGAATAAGAACAAATTGCTTACTTGAATCGAATGGTAAATACAAAAGTACCTCGTAACGCAGCCTCCCAAGCGAGGAAGTCAATCCGTAAGAATACAGCCACGAAGAAGCGCCGACAGCCTGAGCCCTCCGCAATCTCTACTCCTCTACTCAATCTCTAATCTCTAAACAAAACTAGATCTAGAAGAACTAGTCTCTCCTAATTGCTACAACTAGATGAACTAGAACTAGATGAACTAGACTAGATCAACTAGAGGGACCCTAACCCTAATTATGTAGAGAATATGAAGCACCGGGGTGTAGAATGCCCCTTGGAGGGAGCCTTGGGCGTCATTATATAGGCCGAGGTGGAGTAGGGGGCAAGGAACCGCCACGCCGGCGATCCGCGCCTTCATCTCATGTGTGTACCGCCGGATCAAACCGACTTAAAAATCAACGTAGGGATGCTTTGATTGGCTTCCAAGAAACCGTGGGAGGAAGACTCCGGCAAGGCGGCGGCCGACGTTGACCTAGGGCGCCGATCGCCCCTGGTGGGGCGGGCCCCCCACCTAGGCTCCTCCTCGGGGCCCCGCCGCCGGTGTCTTCTAGACCCTTCCCCGAGTCCGATGATGATGTTGTTCCGTTGTGGATCAATTTCGTGATAATTGAGCTCTATAATCCCCTTTTATGCTTTTTCGAAAATCACCCCGAAAATACGTAATATGCAAAACTCGTGGAATTTGTCGATAAAGCCCTAGACTAGTGTGTTTTCTTGTTTTCCTTCGTAAAAAAGCCCTAGTAAAAGTTGACGCTAAGGAGTGTCAACAATGATTATCAATATAATTATGATACTTGATTATGCTTATCACCCGTATTTATCTATATTTATCTTGTGACCTCTGGCATTTATGAGTAGAGTAGATGACATTGGTAATATCACTTATTCATTGTATATAATTCTTTATCAATTTAATAGGTTAGAGTTTATTACAAGCTTTCCCCAAGTGGTATAAATATAAATCGACAACCCGGTAGAACTCCCTAGGTAAAATGCTACAATGGTATAATTATCCGTCCGCTTGCGTAACCGATTTTAGTTTATATTCATATTTCTCGCCTAGTCATATTGAATAATATATACATATAAACTTATATTTATTCCTTAGCATTATAATTAGGGATGACAACTTAATTCATGCTTAGGAATGCTAGTGACAAATAAGTGGCTAGTTGCTAATGACAAGTTAATTTAATACCATGTGTTTCTAATCTCGTTAATTAGTAATGACATTAG